>RXPK01000261.1:328292-872893 GCA_004143645.1 Protaetia brevitarsis | reverse complement strand
ATTACTACTACAGCGGGGTTAAGTCGTACCGAATTTTTAAATGGGTAAGATTTACTCTTTGCTTCTAAATTAAACTAGGAATGAAGTTCGTTAAAGACAACAAGCATAACCTCGAAATCACTGGAGAAAGTTCAGGCATAGTATATACCCTAGTAGTTTCAGTGTCGGCGCCTTTGATGTTTTGTCTATCAATTTAAGGAAATTCGCGATGGCGTTTGGCGGCTATAATTGCAACTAATAATTGCAAAGTGGGTACGACAGGAACCTATATACGCAAACAGACTGACAATTGACAGAAAATCGCACAACAACATCAATGTCAAAATGACAGAATGGAACGGCTTTGTAGGTTAGGTTTTTGGCTTGTAAACAGATTCAAATAGTTTTAGTTACAATTTCACCCACCTATGCGACACCGCGAATTTCCTTGGGCGCCATGTTTGAAACCCATGTTACCGCCGATGTGAAACTACTGGATAGGGTATATACTGTGGTTCAGGGATCCGTGTATGTTCTTGAAATTCAGAATTCAGACGGACTAGGCAAGGTCTTGAATTCTGGTAACTGGGAATTTCCAGGGACAGGATAATAAGAACAAACTCTTCTGGGATTTGTTAATTGTTGTTAATTTCTTTAAATATAACGTCGATACTATGAATCTTCTGATATGGTAAGCTCTTCTATGTAAAAAAAAACTGTTTTGCGATTACTTTAATCGAAAACTTTTCACGGAATTGTTTTAGACAAAAAAAAAATGTGAAATTAAACCTCGACAATGGTCTGTCTTCTAAGAGCAATCAACGAAAACTGAACCCCTTTGTTCATCGACGCTATCTAGCGTTCTCGTACTTCTTGCGTTTTCAAGGAACGGAAGATCAATTTTAAATTTGTTTACCAAACGGTGAGTGACAACTAAAACTTCTTTAAAATAACAAATTAAAAAAATATTAATTAATTAAAAGGTCTAATTTTAAATCTCCAACGAGTTTTCTTAATTTACGAAATCCGTTACAACATAATATTAAATAAAATTTACAATAAAATCATGGATGTGATGAGTCACAGTGACTGATGAATGTGTGACTGTCAAACAATTCTGTGACATTACAATTAAATTCAATTGACTTAAATGATTAAGATATTAATATCACTACAATATATAGACTTTTTAATCTTAATGACGTCATATATCAGCTTCCTCAAAATCAGAAAACTTTTAACGAACATCCTGTATAAACGTCCACACTACAAGAATCAATTTCCACTTTTTTTTTTTGACATCTTACACTGGCAAAACGCTTCGAAAACGAACTGCCCGTGACACTTATCGTCCCATGATGCACGGTCGGTTGACCTTAGGCCATAAAATCCGTATAATTCCACAGTTTTTCGCCCCAACACCCTACTAACTACCCCGGCACAGTAAAGAAAAAATAACGAAGAATGAAAAAACACTATAAATTTAACAGAGAAAAATCTAGGATTTCAAAATGAGAGTTTCATGATTTCGTATGTACAGGAACGAAGTCCTTTGTAGGCGTCTTCCTGTTTTTCCACCCCCTACACATACACACACAACGTCCATTCTTCTGCTGGCTAATTGACCGAAGGTGACGCGATCAGCGGACCTCGCAATAATGAAGTTACCGCTTACCGTAGCCTGCGGTGACCGCTCATCGGGGGCTTGTCGTCGCTAATGGTCCAAGGGGGTGACGGTCCGATAAAAGCTACCCCCGGACGAAATAATGATCGTCGTCTTTCACCGTATCCGCAGGTTAACGTGTGGAATGTATGTGTATTTATCGTCTCTGCAAATAATTCTAGGTGAAGATATAAGCGAAGGCAGTTTTGGAGTCTGTAGTGTGGGTTTGTGGGATATGCTGGTCGTTCTGCTGACCCGTATCATCCCTAAGGGGTAGGTCTGATGTTTTTGTGAACGGTATTTGTTCCGTTTTAAGAAAAATAGTTTTACACCAAGATCAAGTTTGAAGTTGATGTCAAGAAAGTCGCTCTTGGCTTTTTGTTTTTAAAGCTCCTTAGATTGGTTATAAATAGAGACCGGATTATATGCAAAGTGCATATATTTTATTTTTTGCATATCTTTAATTATAGTCTATATGTAGACGTATTACAGTAAGTGAAGTTAATTAGCGCTAATTAGTGATGGCATATATTGCATATTTAGGCATTTCTATGCATATTTTTACAAAAGTTGCATATATTGCATATTTAAGCTTTTTCTTATCCATTCTATTAGTAAATATTCCTAGTAATTCCTAATGTAGATCGACAACCGACAATTCTCAGAACGATAAACCTTTTACACTGGTTTCTCTAATACTTTTTTCCAAGACCTGCACGTGTTTAATTTCGCCTAGCAGAATGGATGTGGTAAATACGTTTTATTATTAATTCCCAAATAAACTATTCATTCATTGAATATCTTTGAGCGAAACAGCATGTAATTGTGTTACGTTTTTAAATACTGTGCGTACATACAATGAGTATAGCGAATAAAATTTCTTTATGGATTAAGCCATATCCTGAACTGGTAAAGGATGGCGACAAAATATTTTGTCGACCTTGAAGTAAACTGGTAAGTTTAATATTACTAAAAGCTTTACAATTATTTTTAAATTCTTTAACTTTTGATATAAAATGACAATTTTGTTGTAGGTGTCTTCTGAGAGAAAATACCTGATTGATCAACACGCTAAAACTCCATCACATATTGGAAAATGTGAAAAACTAAAGCGATCCGCATGCGTGCAGCAATCTATACGTCAATGTGTAGCATCAATTTCACGAAACTCAGAACAAGAAGAATATAATACGGATCTGTGTAACGCATTAATTTCGTCTAACATACCATTAGCAAGATTAAGCAATGTTAATTTGAAATCATTTCTGCAAAAATATTGCAAACTAATATACCTGACGAAAGTACCTTACGAAAAAATTATGTCACATGTTGTTACCAGCAAACAATAGCAGAAATTCAACAATTGGTAGGGAATTATTTTATTTATATCATGGTAGATGAAAGTACGGATAAGTGTGGCCGTTATATTACCCATTTGTTAATAGAATTTTCATGAAGATATTGTAGGTAAATCATATTTAATTTATTGCAAAGACTTCAAAAAATAAATAATGTGACAATTGCCCAATTCGTTCAACAAGGTTTATCAAATTTCTTTTTACCTGGAAGTATACCTTGTGAAAAAATTTTACTAATGTTGTCCGACGCTGCACCATACATGATAAAAGGCGCGCAAAATTTAAATTTTTTTATAGTAACATTATTCATACCACTTGTTTAGCTCATGGGTTCAATCGTGTAGCCGCAGACATTAGGAATCAATTCCCTTTGATTAATGATTTAATTAGCAATGTCGAAAAAGTATTTTTAAAAGCATGTTTACGAATCCAATTTTATAAGGAGCGACTTCCCGGTGTTAAGTTGCCTCCTGAACCGATTATTACGAGATGGGGTACATGGTTAGAGGCTGCAATTTTTTTCGCCGATAATTTTGAAGAATAAAAAATGTAATTCTTGAAATCACTGCTGACTGCATTGCTCTAGAAAACTGTAAAAAGATAGTGACATCAACAGAATTGCTACAAAACCTTTTTATATTAAGTCAAATTATAGCTTTGTTTCAAGTTCCGTACGTAAACTAGAAACGCAAGGGATGTCGATCTCGGAATCAGTCGAAATAGTAGACGAATTTGATATGGTATGTAAGAAGGTTAAGGGTACAATAGGTAATTCTATATACGATAAATTTAAAAAAGTGATAAATAAAAATGCGGGTTATTTGAATTGAAGAAAGTTAAGAAAATTTTGGAAGGTGAAACAGTAAAACGATTTCGACTTTAATTTAGTTTAGAATGTATTGCAAAGTTAAAAAAAATGCACCAATTACATCTGTGGATGTTGAAAGAAGCTTTTCTATTTCGAAACATATTGTTACGCTACACAGTAGCATACAGCCCGGATTAAAAAAAATAAATTTTAAAAGAAATACATTAATTGAATTAGGAAAAATCAAGTTTTATATATACCAGTGTCATCTATTTTTAATAATTTGATTTAGAAGTGTTCTGTCTACCAAGCCAGATGGCATGCAGGGCGAGAAATTTCCGATCGAGGGGCGTGACATAAAAAAAAATATTGAATAGCTCGTTACTTTCTTATATATTAACTCCGTACGCATAGAGATGTGGTAGGATGATGTTGTCAATTGTCCTCTCCCTCAAATTCAATGTTTAAGACCAGTTTAAATGATGTCTTAGGCATGATAATGTCGTGCCTTAATCGTATTCAAACTATTAAGTAAAATTAAAACATTTAATAGTGGATAAAAGTGATTTTATTTAATTAAAAAAAATTCAAAATGTGACTTGTTTAATATCGGACATAAATCTATGGATAATAATCTCAGGTAAGTCCGTGAGTCCGTTTAATTAATAACACTAAGTTTCATTAAGTAATTCCACCTTTTGCAATTCAAATTCATAGTTTCGTACTTAAATACGTTTGAAATAAATTTTAAAAATCCCGCGTTTTCTGACCGTTCAAATGGAGTTATGTTAGATTTGAATAGACGTGTGAAACAGAGTAGCCAACCTTGATGGTAAATCACTGGATATTGGTTCGTAACGTAAAAACATAACAAATACTTATAAACTAATTACACAAATTTCCCCAAAGTAACTGAAGACCGCTTAGCTATGTTACAAACGATTTTCTAACCTCAAATTTTTGCAGGACGGTTTAAAATAAAATTTCTTATAAGTACAATTCAATTTAGATTAGAATTGAAATAATACGTTTATTTTTTAGGTAGATTTGACGAGGAGTACCTTTTTACAGGGCCGAATTCTGCGATCATCGGTGGTCAGGACTGTTCAGGTCGGATATGGGCCCTCGTACCTCGTAGATACATCAGGTCAGAGAGGATGGGTCGCTCAGGACAGGAACATTACTCGAAAAAATTGTCGTTGAAGAAAAATTACCCAAAAATCGTGTGTAATTTGGAATAAAATTTATGTGATAAACTTTGCTTAACAATTAACAATTATTTTTTTTAGGTTGAAATTTGGAATAAATTTGGATTTTATCGAAATAGCCGTTAAATTTTACGAGAACAAACTGTAATGCGTCTGCCTCGAACAAGGCTCGGTTAGTGAATGGTTCGAATTCAAAATGTTTTAACTGACTTGAAAGCGATTGTCTTCGTCAAGGAGACCAACTGTCTGAGAAATTCCGTTATTATAACCGAAATGAGGAATCTCCATTGTTTTACATATGAGAATGGCCATGTGATCGACAGGATTGTCAGATCTTTCAACGAAGTGAAAATAAATAAAATTACAAAATCTGGAATCACCTTACACTTTTTATATAACAAAGGTATGAGTCTCTGAATTATGAGAAAAATACATTTGAAATTTTTAAACGCTTATTACTATATAAAATTAATAATCTTAAAAAATTCATTATTGCACCTAAAAGGTAGGCAACCATTTATACACATAGAATTGTTACAGAACTCAATTTCCAGCAATTTTACCCTGTCTTTCAGTTGACATATCAAAGCAATTGGACTGCCAATGCATATAAAAAACATTATTAGACTAAATTTGAACGAAATAAATACACAGTAAAAATAATAAAACTGTTCACTCGAATTAAACGTGGATCCCAAATTTGATCTGTCAATAGCTATTGTAAAAAAAAATACTATACAAATTCTAATATTCATTTTCGATGTGTAGGTGTATCACTGCTGATCATCTTGCTTCCTGAAGGGAAAATTCTAAAGGAAAATGCCTCGAAGGACTTGCCAAATGCAGAGATTACCTACATCACCTGGACATCGTCTAGCTGTCTGCTGCTACATATTATATCCTTTTTCTATTATAACTAATAAGTTTTAAAAATATAACTAAGTAACATAGGAACATTCCCTTTTTAAATAATAGTAGAATATCAAATACTCTCTCCATAACAATATGTATTCTGATAGAAGACAAAACTTTCTTTTACACAATTTTGAAAAATATTTAATTATAAATTGTTTTAGAAATATGTTGTGAAAAATTTTGTGCAATAATAATAATAATATTTATTTGCTGTTCGATCACATGGGTGATATAAGCAAAAGTCAAGAAACACAAAATATACAGACAAAAAATACATTATAATGATAAAAATTCCTCATAAGAGTAGCAGCACTTATCAATTAAAAAATGTTTACAATTAATTTTAAAGTTAATGTTTAAATTTCTGCTCTTATTTATTTTATGTAAAAATTTTACATATTGTCGCAAGTTTTTTGCATATATGCCCCAGGTTTATGCATATTTTCTCAAAAATCGATGCACATATATTGAATATGTGCGCATATATTCCAGTTTTTTTTGCATATAATCCAGTCTCTAGTTATAAATAATAATATTTTGTGGATATTTTATCTAATCTTTGTTATTTGTGTATAAAGGCCAAAAAGCGGTTTCTGCTGGCCGAGTCTGATCTGAAACAGTCCGTATACACTGGAAAGGAAAGTAAAATTAATAATTAACTCAACGAAGAGTTCCGTACTAAAATGTAAATAATAACTTATTTATGTAACTCCATTAATTTTATAGTATATTTTTGGTATCTAGCACAATATCAATGATAACTATAATATACTGAACATTCACTTTTCTAAATTCGACACACCATATCGCTCTGTATATTAAACACTTGCCGAACCGCAATTGACAGACAAGCACCCCATCGTATCGTAATGCGTATATTAGATTCAATGATACGTACATACATCGAAAATAGTGTCAACACATTAAGATTCAAAACTTTTTTGCATTAATATACGTTCCCCTCGAGACCTCGGCGGCAACGGATCCTATCCGGGGTTAGCGCAATTGTTGACCGTTGCCAATGTCAATTTATGCATATTAATAAGCGCCGGAGTACTCAGAACGCGAGGCGAATCCTTGTATATTTCGTCTATATGCATGATGCCCTTATCTCGCTACACCAGTGAGTATCGCATTTCTGTCCTTACAGCAGGGGGCAGAAACACGATCAGATATCGTTATAGGCCTCATCGACGACGGATCAGGACCCAAAACGGACAAGATTCACATGCAGACGTGTATGAGAACTTCGACTGGCTTCCGTCCTTGTTTCGCGCGTGATTTTAGGTATATTGCCGTCTGCGTTTCTATCGGTTAAGTGAAACGAAGATTTGGATCGAAGCGTAACGGCAGACCACGGCAAGCGAAGAGAGAAAGTTGCCGACGCGGCATAATTTTATAAATCTATAAAGGCCGTGCGCTTTTGCGTTAGCAGCGTGCGCCGTTTCTTTTTTCGTCCTTGCGATATTCTGGAATATAATAATTCTTAATACTTATTCGTTTTTTTTTTTAAATATTTTCGTATTATTGTTATATCGGATAGTTTCGAAATAGGGGATAACATTAAGCAAGACATTAGAGTATAACAAATCAAACAACACTGAGAAAAAAATAAAATAATCATAAAGCTGGATAGGGGACAAAAGCACAGATTACTTAGCACTAGTAAAAAAAGAGATCCTAAACACTGATACTAACAACAAGCAATCTAAGTTACTTACGGTCTGCTTCATACCGGTAACTTATGATAATTATTAAACTGAAGTAGTTAAGCCAAAGAATATATGTAGTTGCAGTAAGCAAAGATTTGCCCTTGTCAATAGTAGTGTATTGCTGTGAGTGAACTATTCTATAACAGCTATCCACACCTTCATAATTAATACAAGCTATTTGGATTACTTATGATAAGGAAAGAGTATCATTAATGCACGTTCACGAAATAGGTACCTGATATATAGAAGGTAATGGTTTGCTATAAATATACAATATACTTACCTTAAATTTGTTGTTCAACTATATATAGGTAGTGTAGGAAACGAGGAAGTTTAGTGAATATTTATTAAGTAGTTTACTGTGTACTCTGTGTGAATAACTGATAAAGTACAAAAAAAAGTTCCACAAATCTTCGATTATTTATGCAACCGCAACTATAAGTACTGCGTACCGAGCAATGCATAATTCAAATTGTTTGCAAATAATTTTTAATTAGTATTCAGTGTGCTGTAGCTTCGATTGTATTAATAATTGAAGATTAAATTCGCGTTTATTTTGCTAAAGGTGGTACATAATACTTATTACTTAAGAAAAAAAAAGCAGTATTATTAGAATAGTTTTATTTTGTATAGGACAAACACAGTGACTACCTGATATGAATGGAAGATATTGGTTTCACTTTAACAACAATTTTTTTAAGCAATTTACAACGTAATGACTCATAAAATATATTCCTTAACAATGAAAAAATTAACAAAGCAATTATAAAAGATAAGGTAAATGGGGCCCCCTTGAAACGTTACTTAGTTATTGAAATTATTTAAATCTAAAGAAAGGACAAAGAGAAATATGGCTTTGAAGTTACAACTAATAACAAACAAAGAAATTAATATAGGCGGGTAAATTTGCGATTTCTGTTGGTCTTTGCACTGGGCTTGTCTCGGCGAGTTGATCCTCTGTCGGCGTACGTGCGGTTATGTCCGGTGAATCGCCTCGAAACGGCTACTTCGTGGTATCCCTAACTGCAGGTGCACTTGGGTGTCACTCACCTAGCAACGGCATCCACTCTTTAACTTCACCAGCGGGCGCAGATATCATTCACAATGATGGGGGAATTCAAATATGCCACCACGTTGGTTTAAAACTGCAATCTTGAAACATCCGATTGCTTATAGGCTCGGTGCCTTCTTCTTTCGCTGGGCTTCTTATACGGATGGCCTTGAGTTAACCACCCGGAATTTTTAATATATTGCGTTCCAACTGGCCTACAATAGCCTACTCCTTGGCCACCCTTTTTCGACGACCTTTTCCCACGTCCGTAACTCTACTTGACGCTAGCACGCGCCCTGCGCGCGTAGCTGTCTCGGCGGCTATTCATTACTCCGCCGCATTAGCCAATCAGGAATAGTAAAACAATCACGGGGGTGGCAGTAAAACTCAAATAATCATAGTTGTGGCAAGTTGTACCTGTTTAAGAAAATACATGAGTTTAATAGCGATCAGCATTGTTGTTACTTCTACTAACCATGTGCTGTAGTAATACAGTACCAGTAGTCATAAGTAATACGTTACCTACCATAAAATTTGTCAGTACGCTGTGTAATAGCCGTTATAAAAGCACTATTACAGTAACAACTTGCATTCAGGAAACTGGTTTAGTGCAGGTATTAATTAACGAGATAGTTCAAGTAAAACTTTATCTTTTAAATAATTTTTTATCATGTAAACACCTTACTTAGTCCATTTTTCTCAGTGCAATTTATTTATTTACCAAATTTTGGTGGGGCCCCCGTAGCTGTTTAAGAGAAGCCTGCCCTTAACTTTCGAACGTTTACTACCTTGTGTTATTGTATTGTCTTCAAATAAATTATATACCTATATTAATACTGCGCATGCACAAACACTGAGCAAATGTCTCTTCTATTTAAGAAAATTCATCGAAACAAAAAAATTCTCGAACTTTAATTTATTTCTATAAGAAAATTGTGTTAAAACGATATTTTGTTTTGGATTCAGAGTGTATTTTTCTGTGTGCGACAGAATCTTCAATGTGATTCAAGAAACGTCAGTATTGGAATGCCACAAGGGTCCGTAATTAGACCTTGGTTATTAATAAGTAAGTAACATTAACGAAATGCTAAATAATATCCAGAGCAATAAAATTGTATACTGACTACGCTTCAGTACTCGCAGGAGGCACTAGGAATGAATTAAAATTCACAAGAGAATCGGCTGAAATATCATTTAACAGCAATAAATCAAGCACCAACTTCATCTAATCTTCATGTATACTCATCAATTTCAATCAATATGTTTACATCTTTTCCTAATTTTTAATCTATCGCTCGGCACACACACGTTCTACAGATATTCTCTATCTTCTATCTTTCTGAGTCACAAACACCAAATTAGCTTTCACATTCCAATTTACGACATACGAATCCCCAATAAATAGACAGACACAAACTATCGGACGCACATTCGCAACACACACCTCAAAAACTTTTCCAATTCCATCCGTCCTTGAACAGACGATCAGAACAACGCCTGATGGGTATATCAAGGAACAAAGACACGGGACATCCTTAACGATGATTTACGCAAAGTAAACAACCGACGAACTCTTCTCCGTCGAGGAAGGGAATTGATTGGCCACGTTCGCGCTAACGCGATATCATGTTTGCCTCCTGGAGACTCTGGTTTCTAACACGATAAATCCGTGAGTTTCCCGATTGGGGAGTGCGGCCGAGGCGCCGGTAACGAACCTAATTCTAGCAATTCTCGCTAGAGGAGAAGGAATCTCGGAGTTTTCCCTCGCCAGCACGCAACGTCTGACACACTTATTATATTCGGGTCTCGAAGACTTGGCGACATCCGTGACGTAGTTAATTGTAATTGTGTCGGTTGGTCGTGAGGAAACCTTCCGGAATATTGAGAAGTTGAGAAGGGTATCTCTCGTAGCAGTTGGGATAGCTTTTTTTGTGTGTCTGGATTTAGCGAGACTATTGATCCTAGAAATTAATATTTTAAATTGGATGCACGTGTTGGACTTGTTAATTTCTAATCCTCTGATTCTTATTGGACGTTTTATTGAATTTTATTATTGTTTCCAGAGTTCTTTAATCATGTTCTGTATTTTTCACTGTATGAGAGCCGCATTAGAGTGCAATCGATATTTATTTACTTCAAGAGCTCGATGCATTAAATTTTTTTATACAGTATCACTTATGGAATAAAATTTTACAGGATGTCCCACCGAATTAGGTCATAAGAATTTTTAGAACTTTAATTTTGAAACTTGCAGAGTACACCCTAAAAAAAATGTTGGTAAAATTACCCCAAAAATAGATGCAACTGGGCTACCGCCTATTTTTGGGGTAAATTTACCACCTATAGGGATTTCTTCACTATGCTTGTGGAATATTTCTTGAAAGTGTGGTAATTTTCCCTGTAAATTTACACCTCTAAAGTAATATTCCCTAATGGAATGGAATAATTCAGGTAGATTACCACACACCTCAAGGAATATTCCACCAGTATGTGAAAAATCCCCTATAGCTGTAAATTTACCCCAAAAATAGGCGGTAGCCCAGTTGCATCTATTTTTGGGGTAATTTTACCGTATTTTTTTTAATATATAGATTAGAGTAACAGCAAAGAAATTAGAAATAATTGAATATTAGGTTGTTTTATCATCCAGAAATATTAAGTTTCAGTTATCTAATAACATGTTTATGTCATTTGGAACTTAATGCAGATTCTCCACTTAAATATTCAAAATATACCATTTATAATATTAGGTTTAATTTTAATAATTTCTGAAAGATATATTAATTAGTTGGATTACAGAGAGTTTACAATAATTTCAATAAATTTTTAAATTCAATAAGCAATGTTTTAAAGAGTAAACATTTTAGGAGAAAGGTCGATAAGAAAAAGCCAATAGTTACTAAGAATTGGTTGTATTCATAATACAAAGATCTAGTTGAATGTAACCATTAAAATAAATTTTGACTAACAAATACATTTAAAATACCTCCGCCATTCAGTTTGGTTGTAATGGAGCTTTTTAATGATTTGTTAGCCGTTGTAATAACTGTCTTTCTACCATTAAAGAATGGGACTTCACATTCCTAGAAAAGAAAAATAAATGTAAAACGCATGTGAAATAAATATATTTTTATTAATACCTTCTTCCAAGCATATTATTAACGGTGTATTCACTTTCAATTCAATTTCTTCAAGTTTGGATTTATCCTGGAAATTTTTAATAAATTTAGCATTTAAAAATATATTGTATGTAGATAATAGTGCTGCGAATCGAAGCCTCTTTATGTGAAGCCGGGGTTTGGATGCAGTGATTAATCGTCTTTAAAAAATGTACCCGGTAAAACCGGTTTTCAAAATCAAAACCGGTTTTTAAAAGCAGATTATTGCGCCTTAAATAGGTTTTTCGAATTTAAAATACTTTAAAATACTTTTAAAAAAGTAATACGTATTGTTTTTAGTTTGAAACTGTTTTGAAAATAAAAACTGAATTTTAAAAACCGACTTTTACTAAAAATCGATTAACTGGTTTTTGATATCTGGCGATTCCCGCAATACTAGTATATACATAAATAATGTTGTGATTAACTATTGAACTCAAATTTGCCGTCCTGCGCAATACCTACTTTACTTTTGTCATTAAATCCTAGAGTAAAACCAAAATAGTCTCTTCCTTACTTTACTTGTATCATCACTTAACAACGAAAACATAGCTTCCAATAACGGCAAGACACTAGTCGTTTTATATTTCAAATGTTTACTGAAAGAGAAAAAAAAAGAATTGACTCCTTCAAAACGAAGACTTTCTGTTGTTTAAATTGAAAAGTTTGATACGGTAGTTTCCTGCGTGTCACTTGCACGTGAAAACTTAATAAATGTAATCATATCTTGTAGCAACAATACCGCCAAATGGTATTGAGGTTAAGTTCCCAGTATATCATATTAGATATCCATAGGCAGGTGTATGTCTATTATTTATGTGTGCTGTCATAGCTAAGTACATGGTAATCATCTCAATACATAATTAATGTAAAATGAACCTCAATCTTTATTTGCAAGACAAAATGAAAAACACACCATTACATTTATGCGTTGAAGCCATCAGTGTAGATGCCGCACTTGTATTCAAACTGCGTACCTCAAACGCTTGCGCGTTGTATAGTCGACGGCTATGTAATGCATTCTCGTAACGGGTTTAATTTTTGATCAAGCGACACAATGTAATGCAATGTTAAAAAAACATTTTGTTTCCAATCAAATAACGATGCATCATATATAAATATATAATCAGAATTTCATGTCCCTTGTATTGTCCATAATGTTTTTTTACAACATAAAGGGGTAATATTCCACGAAATATGTTATTTTTCCTTGCTACTAAGCAAATTTCCCCAAGTGGGGGAAAATTACTTCATTTATTGAAGTATTTTTCCATCAAAGTCGGCAAAATTACACCTAATTTGTGGTAATCTGAAGTTTACCCTCTTTTTGATGTAATTTTACCTTATATTTCATATGTTTTTTCACACACCAATGAGGTAAATTTACCATCATTTTTTATAGTGTAGTCGTCACCGACTATGATCTATTTAAAGAAAATATTTTCAATCTTATAGCACTTTTGGTATACAGACTGTCGATATCAACTTTCTTATTTTATGTGTATTCATCATTTTTCATAAGTTTGTATTAATCTTTCCTATTCCTAAAGCTAATCGTTTTTGAGATATTTGCAATTTTGTCAAAGTTTTAACTATTAGACATTAAGATATTCTATTGATGTGGATGCAAGTGTACGGTCATAGGCATTAAATGCGACAGTGGTAACTGCAATATCCTATACAGGTGTTCAGGAACTCGTGTCCAATATAGATATCTTTAAAGTAAAACTTTTTTTCTTAAATGGAACGTGGTATTTTTCAGTGCAACATTGAATGCAGCGCAAGATTCTACATCGATCAGTATTAAGGTTTATTATGCCTATTTCTAATAGTTCTTCAAATATTCACATGTATTTCATAAAACCGGTAGAAATATGCCAAAGTAAAGCAAGTCATTCGAAACACTTTGCATATATAGCATTTTTCAAAATGATGCATCTCTTCTTGCATTCATTTGTAATAATACTTGAAGTATTTAGTTTCTTTATTAGTTTAAAATAAAATAAAATAAATTAAGCATGGACAATTTCCAGCAAAAAAAACAAAAACTAAATGCAAGCGCAAAGCTTCTATTCACCCAACCCGAGGTGATTTAATAATTAAAATGAAACAGAAAAATGAAAACCGAAGAAATTAATTCTTTGACCTATAATAAAAAAACTAAACTGAAATATATCTTCCTGCAAAATAATAAATGATCTTACAACTATAATCAGCACACATCAATATAATAACAATTATTATTAAGCGAATTCCTTGATGGACGAAATATAGTCAAATTATGCAAATTAAGATATCAAAAGTATTAACAAAATGGCAGCAAACAATTTAAAATAACATGTACTCACGCTGACAGTCGACCAAGGAACTGTTTCATACAATTCACCAGTCGTTTTTGTAACAAAAATCCTACTCTCGACTACGTACAACGCAGCTGCACAAACATCACGCCCACATTTAGAAGAAAAGGCACTAACATACATGAGCAAATAAAAGACATCTAAATAAATGGAATTAATTTAAAAAAACTGAACACTTAAATAAATAAATTATACAATTAACTCTATAACTTAATCTTATAAAAATAAAATCTACATATGTGGAAATTCTCTCGAAACATTGACAAAGGCTGAACGGAGTAAATAAGACAAAATCTATGCAACTTAAAAAGAACTCTCGCGAAAACTGGGTGTCCGACCACAGCAATACGTAAATAGAAGAACATCATTTAATGAACCATTTACATACGTGAAATATCATGTATATTATATCCACTACGTAGATTAAAATAAAAGTTCATAACATTACAATTCGTACAAAAAAAAAAATACGAAACTCTCACTCAAAAAGAGAAAGAAAAAAATATGAATTCGAGTAAACGAGAAAAAATAAACATCCTCCAGTTTATTTAATCCAAATTAGCACCGAAATAAGCTCCCGAAAGACGGAAAAACGCGCCACTTTAAAGGCGCATCCTCGCCTCTTTTAAAATTAATATTGCCTCCCACTCGAGGGAGGTTTCTGTTTCGACAAGACAGAGAGCGCCGCTTCCCCTTGGGATCGCTACAATGCTGTCATTAGTAACCGCACCAGGGCTGGCTGTAATAATAGTTAACGTTCACTTAATTTCCTTTGCCCCATTCTCTCTCTCTATAGCGAGCTCCGGTACCACGCTAACTTTTGCGGCCGCCCGCACGCCTAAAACGGGGAAGGGAAAAAGATTCAGGAAGCTCCGACCTTGCCCCCAGAAGTATGGACAATGTTCCGTTAATGAATTCGTAAACCGCAACATCCAGGATAAGAATGAGAGGGTGTTAATGGACTCCGGGGAGACAATCCCTTATTTTTGTTTAATTACAGGAATTAGATTAATTGTATTACATATTGAATAAGTACGAGAACTCTTTAAGGAAGCTTTGGTGTACCACCAGGATACAATCTGGAACCAATACATAAACCGCGTTTTTGAATATTTTAATTGAATTTGCCATTATGAATTTACTCCTTTTTAGTAGCTTGTATGACCAGTGTAATGATTGATCATTATCATTCATTTTTTGTTAGGCAACGATTGGTTGTTTATTAACCTTTTCAACCCTATGCTCAAGCGATGTTGTTTGAGTATTTGTTCCAGCTCGTTTTCTATTATTAAACTTGTTATTTTTTCAACCGAAACATTTGTATGTAGTTATTCGTCAAAGCGACAACACTCTAATCTGTCATATAATATACACACACGCTCCAGAATACCCAAACCAATACATTTATATACGGGATATTTAATTAATGTTTGGGCAGGAATACTAAATGGTTGAATTGCTGGGCTCATTTTCTTTAGGACAAACACTAACTGGTGACGTTTATTTAAAATGGGTGGACAACATCATCGATCCCCTAATAACTGAGGAAGTGGAAAACTAGTTTATTGGATTGTTTTTCCAGAAGCATGGTGTTCCTTCGCATTATGCTGCAAGTGTTCGTAACTGGCTTAACCAAAAATATGCAAATCACTGGATTAGTAGATGTGGAACGATTGAGTGGCCTCCGCTATCACCAATCATGGGGTCATTTAAAGTCAGTAGTTTATGATACTCAACCAATAGATTTAAATAATCTATGTCAACGAATTATTAACGTGTGTATAAATATTCCAAGGAGAAGTGAGACCAGAATTTGAAAACCGCCTTTACTACTGCATGGAGAACAACGGTGCTCATTTTGAGCAGATATTGTAAATATTGTTATTTGTTTGTTTGGCATTTTTTTAATGTTCTTTTTTTTAATGTTCTTTTTTTTATTGTTATTGTCATATTAAAGATCATTTTCCGATAAGAAATTAAACAAAAAGTGAGCAAGTGATACTTCACCATAATCATAATAAAATAAGTTTTCACTTGAGGTTCCACACTGTTATATGATGTACTTCTATTTTAAATCACAATGACAATGGCAATTCAATATAAAAACTTCTCATATTACACGCCCCCCTCTTATTTGTTATTTAATAAAGTCTGTAACCTTGAAATCTGCTTGGCATTCTTGGATGATTCTTCACTTACTCTCCTGGACCAACACTTGCTTGAATCTCTTCGATAGGTAGAGCCGACCCTTTAGATGGAATTTCCTTTAAATGAATCCTAATTCTTCTAATTTCATCCCCTTCTTGAGTTCGGAGTGATAACTATTCTGGGTTTTTCATCTATTTTCAGTATTTCTCCTGGTATCCATTTTCTGATACCTTGCTGTAGCATGACTTGTTGTCTTTCCAATGCTGATAATGGTTTCTTACCAATATTGTAGTAGGTGGCTGACTTGGTTTGATTATTTCGTAGTATGTCAATATGATTGTTCTGTTATTATTATGGGGTTTGAATATTCGAGAGCAGGCATATTGAGTTCTAAATTTTTCCCATTAGCATTTCAGCTGGCGAGAAAGTGTTTGTTTGGGCGAACTATTGTATTCCATTAGTGACTAAATATGGATGTTTCCCTTGATTCTTTAGTAGCATGGTTTTCAGTGTACCTGTCTCTCTATTAACCCATTAGATTGACTGTATGTGGGGCTCGACGTTACATGGGTTATATCAAGTTCTTGTAGGAATTCTTGACAGAAAGGGTGGTCCATTATCAGACATTATCGACGGCAGTCCATGACTTTTGAATATAGTAAGTAAAGCCTCAATTGTTGACGAAACGTATTTCTTTGTCATTTTAATCAGTCCTACAAACTTACTGTGATAGTCACATGCGATCAAATAATGTTGAGAATCGATTTCGGAGAAATCCACTCCTATTTTCTACCACGACAGTTCAGGAATCTCGTGGTGAATTATTGGTTGTTTGGAGTTAGATTTAGAATATTTTAAGCATACTAAACAGGATGATATTAAGTTGGTTTATTACTCGTTTATGCCTGGCCAAAATACTGCATCTTGAGCCTTTCATTGACATGTCGTAATACCTTGATGAGAGGAGTGTAGTTTATTGAGTATATCGAGTCTATGTTCCTATGGAATTATAAGTCTGTTAACTTTGAATAAAAATCCATCTAATTCAAATATTTCATCTTTATATAGGGAATAAGACTTCACCTCACGTTTTACTGCAGAAATATTATTAGGCCAATCATTTCGTAGGTAATGTTTTATAATCTGTAATTCTGGGTCAGAGTTGGTGCTCGTTTGTAAGTCAGCACATTTTCGATCGGATACTAAAATGATGCCACTGGTGCAAAAATCATCTAGAAAATCTGTTGCCCTCTCGAATTCTAGTGGAGATCTAGATAATGTATCAGGAATATACAGTTGCTTACCCGGTATATATTGTAGTGTTATATCGTGGTGAAAGTGAGTCCAAGGGTTTCCTTATAAGACCTAGTAGTGGTTTATGGTCTGTTATAGCTACAAAGGATCTTGTATATAAGTAATAGTGAAATTTTTCACATCCTAATGGTATGCCCAGTAATTCTTTTGTAATTTGGTCGTAATTTCTTTGTGGATGACTTTCCTGACTTATATGACTACTTAAACCATACCGACTAGCATCTGGAGCCAGCGTTACTGGTACATCAGGATTGTAGAAACTCAAAATTGGAGCCTCACTAATCAGTTTCTTCAACTTTATAAAAGCGCATTCTTGAGGACTATTTATTATCCCAGGACCATACTGATTCTTTCTTTAAAAGTAAACGCAAAGGAGCTGTTTCCTCTACTATATTATTAATAAATTTACTAAGATAATTTATCATACCTAAAAATGACTGTAACTCTTTAACATTGGTCGGTCGTTTCATTTTTTGTACTGCCTCTACTCTTTCGTCCAATATGTGTATTCCCTTACTTGAGATAGTATGACATAATGACAAAAAAGTAATTAATATCTCAAACAGTCAAATTGCTTCTTCCTTGAATTAAAATAAGTAGACGTGCTTTTGAAAATTTTTAAATTCCTTTAATTCAAAAAATCACCCACACTATTTTTAGAATGTCATTATTCATTGCAGTAAACTCGAAAGTTGGAAACACGCCTGTAAATTCTAGTTTCAAAAATCACTTGCCGTTGCAGTCACCGTCACTATTTTAATCTCGTATACATATTCTTCCCCTACTTTCCAACCAATATCCTCCAATTCCTCGGACTTCATTCCACGAAAGCACCACCTTATTTCTTTTTTCCTTTTATATTTATGCGACGACAAGGGGCGACCGGGCAATAATCAGCCCATGGAGCATAATTAGATGCGGTGCCTTGTCCATCTAAGCGATCGATCCCACTATATAGAGGGAAGTCGTAGATAATCGAAAGGAACCTATAGACATGGGGAATGCATGCGATGTACTACGTTACTGCTATAGTATCCTTTAGATCGACGGAACCCCATGTTATATACACTGCCTCAGCCGGCCTCATATCTATATGGGCAGTTCTAGCGTCATCTGCTTTTTTTTTTACAGCTTCCGCATTATAATAAAAGCTCGGACATGGACTGGCCGCGGCAGTTACCGGCAAATGTTACTCCGCATTTGCGTTTTCCGACATTTATTACGCGAACCGATGGCGGTGGTGTTCGAAACGATCCGGGGAAATGTTGTACCTATTCTGCTTTGCTCTCTGCGAGAGAATGGAGGCCTGTTTTATTGGGTCCAAGAACGTGGAAGGCCCTATTTGTTCCTTATTGCGATAAGTTTGAATGTTATCTGGATTCGGAACGTGGATATTTACGATAGGCGCCCGGGGAAAAGATGGAACTAGAAGAAATATTTGGTTTTCTTAGCGTAAGTGTTGCTAAATCGTATGAAAGTTAAGAATGTATGTATATAGGTACACTGAACTGGATGCATCAAACATGGACGATCAGGAAGAAGTTATACGTTTTAATGAGTAAAGAAAGGAAAAAATACATTAGGGTTTGTAATATTCAAGCAAGAGTGTATATTTTATAACATCATATTCGCCTAGTAGTGAAGAAATTTCAGACTACAGGATCTGATTTAAAAGGCAAAAGTTCTGGTAGACCACGTCATCATCATCGAGGTATTCAATCCATATGAATTATAGCTGACGCTTGAGCGTCGTAAAATCCGCATTAGGTGGATTAGTCCTTTTTTCGTTTATTTAAAGTCCGTTCTGCGTCCTGGCTGCCCTTGTTATTTTCATCCATTCCTCTCTATCCCTGCACTTGGCTTTCCAATCCGTCATTCCCATCACCTTTGCGTCCTCCTCCACAGCGCTTCCCCATCTCTTCTTCGGTCTTCCTCTGCTTCTGGTCCCCAGTGGGATCCACTGTGTGACCCTCCTGATCATTTCTGTTGGTTTTCTCCTCATTATGTCCTGCCCATTGTAATCTATTTGCTTTAAAGGATCTTGTGATGTTTTTTCCTCCCAACTCATATTTCATCTCTCTGTTCCTTTTCATTCTTACCTCCCCATCTTCCGTTATATTTGGCCCCAATATTGTCCGCATTATCTTTCTTTCTATTATTTTTAGATCTTCTTCATCTTTTCGATTTATTGCCATTGTTTCTAACGCATAAGTAATAACCGGTCTAATCAGGGTTTTATATATATATTTTATGAATTTATGTGCTTCCGCATATAGACTTCTTATCAGATCATCTCTTGCATATGCTGTTATTGCAACATCGTCTGCATATGCTATTAGTTGTATCTGATTGGTCATAATGCATTTCTTGTATAGCTTTGCTCTTCTTATAACTCCCTCCAGCACTAAATTAAACAATGTTGGCGATATTGGGCCACCTTGTTTCACCCCTTTATTTACCTCGAACGAATCTGTTGTTGTTCCCTGGAATATCACTTTGGCTTTTGTGTACTTCAAACTAACTTCTAGGATTGTTCTTAGTTTTTTGGGATACTTCTAATATTTCTAACTCCTTAAACATTTTCTTCCTGTTAAGTGTATCATCGAAAGCACTTTTGAAATCAATAGTAGACCACGTACACAGCAAAATATTGTCAACCACGTAAAAAACCTTGTGGAAACGTCGTATTGCATTATGCATTCAACAAAATGTTATTGTAAATTATGACTAAATAAAATTTCTACAAATATAGTTATTTGTATCACTAGGCCAGAAACTACAGTATTCGTACTTGTACACAAACCGTGCTCATACTCGCAAAAGAGTTTCTGGCCATGTGATACACAATGTTAATAGAAAAAACAATTTTGGCACTAGGGAGTTGACAGTACAAGTTGGCACACATGTTACATACCTTAGTATTTTGACGTTTCCGAGAATAAATCTTTTTCTGTAATTTTATTTATAATTCAATATCTATTTATCGATAATAATTGCGATGAAGACAGCAGTTCATCTTAGCATGGTTGAACAGTAGCTTAATGACAATTTATTACACGTCTGTCATGTGGAATCTAGTGTGGCCAACCTTTAGTGACACATTTTTGCCTGCCTTGAAACTGCCGTTTTCCTGCCTAATGTCACTAAAGGTTGGCCACACTAGATTCCACATGACAGACGTGTAATAAATTGTCATTAAGCTACTGTTCAACCATGCTAAGATGAACTGGAACAGGAACTACCGTTTTCCTGCCTAATGTCACTAAAGGTTGGCCACACTAGATTCCACATGACAGACGTGTAATAAATTGTCATTAAGCTACTACAAGGAAGTACTGGAAAATAAGTGTTTCTGGACGGAAGCGCAAAAAGTTATTTACCTTAGTTGTTTGATTAATATCCCATCTTTAAAGTTAAAGTGATTCAATTCAGTTCATATGTGCGCGTAAAACACTTCGGCATCACTGTTGCAGAAATATTGTCCGTCCATATCCAGCCTTTTCATTGCAGAGACATATTTATACAACAACGTTAACAAACATTTTTGTGAAATGTTTTCAGCAATATGCATTTTTTATTGCTCGCTTACAGGCACCTTTATGACAACGTTACTGTATCAGTGACGGCAACAAGCGTAATAATATAAACCATGAGGCAAGGTTGCCGTACCATTTACAGCAACAATGTTTACAGATCCTTCTCAATAAAAACGTTGTGACAAGGTTATTGTATAATTTGCGGTGGCCTCGTGCATTTCCGGAGTTCATTGGGTATGGATTTTTTTGGTTTAACCGCCATCTCGCTATTCTGTCATTGCCATTGCTTGATTTGTTTGTTGTGTCGTGTGCGTTTGTGTTGTTTTTGAGCTGTTTCGGTTTTCGTTTAAAACAGCGAGTGCGCTATCATACAACCGATTCCTATTTTGTTTTGGTTGTCGCAAGCTTTTACGCTTTCTTTGAAGCTTGGTTCAACATTGTCAATCTAGCCTTGTCACATGCTTTTACAGATAAGCTTATAAAAACCTTGTCCTAGGTCAACTAGAAACTTTGACAGAACCTTATACCAACAAGCTTATACTCTTGTCGATGAAAAACTTTTTCGCTTATCGCGACAATCTTAATCAAAGCTCGTGGAAACCTTAAATTGTTATCTGGGATATTCCCAGTAAACACACATGTGTCTGTTACCTACATCTCTCCTAAGTATCATTTAAGGAATAGTGCTATGTAACTTAGATACGTAAATGCTACATAAACGTATTGCTATAGACTGGCACCCCGGGTTTCGGAAATTTAAATGTGTATTTTTATTCATTCCAAATCAGCCTTGTCAAAACAATGATAGAGTTTCCACAATTCTAATATTTGTTTATTTTGCTAAGAATTTTGATTTAATTGTTTGTATCATTTTATTTGTTCAGTTGTGTATAGTTAATTTCATTTATTTGTACATTTTGCGTACTCCAGTATTGTATTTAGTTTATTTGCTAGTTTTTTCTTTGCGATGCGTTGCGTTCATCGCAGGCAGATGTAAATTTCATATATTTGAGAATGTTACCTTAGAGGCCCGGGCAGTTACCAGACGGACGAGCGCGTGGTTTGTCTTGTTTAGTTCTTGGTTACCGTTTTTGGTAATCCTTTTAATTTTTAAGATGTAGTTCGTTGCTTTGAATTTTTAAAATCGTCCATCTAGTAATTCGTTTATTAATAAGTGTTATATTATTGTGCACAATTTATGTAAGGCTCTTTAATAATTTTCGTTTTAGAAGTGAACGCGTTTAGAGTATAAATTTTCCGTTTTTTTGTAGTTCTCAAATTGATTTTATTTTAATCACCTCGGGGTAGGTGAAGAGAAGCTGTGAGCTTGATTTAAATTTCATTTTTAATTTTGGTTGTTTCTCTACGTTTTTTGAATTAATTTGTAGTTTGCTTTGAGTTTTTGAAACCACGTGGATTTTTTGTGGTATAAGAAATTCCTTCTAGAACGAATTCACCATTTTGTTTGCTAAAGGATTTGCATTGTCCTTTTTAAATTGTAGAATCTTATGCAGGTTTGTTTTTTGCCAGAATCTTATATTCATGGTTTTAATTTTTCCTGTAATTTGTATCAAATGTTTTTTTTCTTTTTTTCTTTTTATATAATAAATCTAATGATTGTAAATATCATCTTAAATAGTTCTTTTATTTTTGAATCTTCCATTTCAATTTTTGGGGATTTTAAAGAAAGTAAATTTTGCAAACGCCCACTATTACTTTTTAAAAACGTTATTCTGAGATATAAGAATCTCTGGCGCCCTTTTAAATTCATATTTGCTGAGCTAGCTAAATTAATTTTGTCATTTTTAATTTCTTTAAACTTGTATGCTTGGACAATCAGTTCACAGCAGTATGTATCCTAAATGTTATCTGAACTGAACTGCGATACGTGGCGCTAGATACATTATAGTGATGTATCTGAGATGTACCTAATAATATATCACATATCCTTGATCTTGTGCTGTTCAAGAACTATTCGTGACATTTCATTGTGTTTCCCGCAGTTTGAAATTTCTGAGCGACTGTGCAAATGGCGTGTGTTACGCCATTTGTACAGTGTCGGTTTGTGTACTGATGGTTTAACTTTAACTATAATACATTTAAAGCACTGGAACGCATTTAACAACGGGGTGCCAACCGGTATTAAACGTAAGTATATTTTTACTTTACAAACTAACGTTTTTGATTCTATGTTATTATTTATAAAGACGGACGATGTTTGTGAAAATGTCTGTTCTAACCTCACATTTATTTGTTCAGGAATTATTCCCCGCCTTTTATTTTCAAGATATAGTTTTTATTTCACTAAAACATCTCAAGATAGAAAAAGGATCAGCTGCGGACGACGATACTGAGGAAATAGAACAACTACTACCCCTCAATTCTAAACAAAATTTGAATAATTTCGAGTTCCTTTTAAGCGATGTTTTTAATACTCCAAAAATCGTACGTGAATTACGTGCCGGTTTTCAAATTAAAAAATGTTAATTTCGTTTTAGTGACCATTCACAAAAAGAATCGGAGGCCAGAATGGTTTGGACAAAGAAATAAAGTGTGAACAGTTTGTGAACTGTGTAGAACCATTATATTTCCATTTTTAGGAGTTGTGACGTCATAATTCAAGGATTATAACGAACACACGGACGGAGCGGCAAGTGAGTTCTTTATATCTTGTAAATCCAATAATATTTATATGTATTTACTAATGGATTAATATATAACTTAATGTAGTTTCGAAAATGACGTTTACCTATTCCTAAAGGCCGTTTTACACCTACCTATTTATTGGGCAATTTATTGGCCAATTTAAAATTGTGACCTGTGTAACAGGATTCAATACGTAGTATACACGTAACAATTTTAAATAAGCCAATAAAATTGCGCAATAAATAGCTAGGTGTAAAACGGCATCATACAGAGAACATAATAACCGCTCTGAAATATAACAGTGTTCATATATCAGAATCATATCTATGTTATGTCTCAGAGACACATCAAAGAGAGATGCTTGCTGCGGACATTACGCACCCAGTGAAGCTTGCCTGTGCCTTACATGTTATGTGTCTGAGAAAATAGATAGATCAGAGGATACGTATTTCTTACGTGTCTGAAATATAAATGTGTTTACTGGGTTATGACATATGTAAAATCTCATTTTGGGTTCACTCTACTCATTTGTGCTCGTATTACAACAAACGTCATTGTAACACTAGTATTTTAATCTACTATTGCGCAATACATCTAATTTTTATTCAGTTATCCTACATAATTTTTTTTTCTTGTTTATTATGTCTTTCCTGAAATTCTAGTCTATTGCATCTGCTATTTCTACTATATAAAATTATATTCTCTCCTTGACTATTTGATCTTCCGTTCTGGCAGTATAACCAGTGGGATTTCTTCCGTTATTTACTGTAAATCGGAGGCGATTTCCTCCTCCAGCGCATAAAGAGAATCATCTCCCCCAAGAAGAGCGACATAAAACAGTACAGATCGGGCGGAAGAGAGTTTAGACGGCTAATAACCGCATTCCCTCGGCGCCGGCGATCGCAATCTCGCACCGATCGTCATCTTGGAAGACTTGGCGAAAAAAAAGCAAACACTTTTTGCAGGCGCACCGGCGCGGCGAGGTAAGGTATGTATGTACGCTGCGGGATACTCCACACCGCGCTCGCAACACATAAACTGCGACTCCTCGTGATTGGATTACGTTTAGAGGGCAATCCGTTTGACGAGCGCCGGGGGACTGTTGAGCTTTAATGACCTCTCGCGACAAATCGAGTGCTTAACCTCCCGGCCGGGTATTCCCCTGGGGAGGGAAAGCGGAAAGCGAGAGACTTCGGTGGGTTCGGACTTCGGCGCTAGCTGCTGGCAGGCCGACCGTGAGGAGATAAATCGACTGATGTCGATTCCGGCGGGGCCGCCGCCGTGAGCGCGGCATATTTTAGCCGGACGTCGAATTTTCGTTTTATTGTTATTGGATTTGGCGGCGGGAGTTGGTAATGGAGGTGGGTGAGGGGAGGTTTTGATTTGATGACAATTGGAGTTGTCACGTTCGCTAGTGCCACGGGAAAAAAAGTATATACTTAGAGTGGAGGAATTTAAATAGACATATCTGACTCAATTTCCAGAGAAATTCGAAGCACAAGATTAGTTTTTCAAAAAAAAATACATCTATACGAAACATACTATTGCAGTGCTTGCAATAAGGTTATACGAAACGTGCAATCGGAATCAAATTAAAGAAACCCACAGCAAATTATCCCTGTATAGATGACTAGAATCATCCAGTGTTGCACAACACATAAATAATGCCGGACATAATATAAAAATTATTGAAAGCCATAAATCGGGAACACACAATCGGTATTATTATAACATTTATAACACCGCTACTGCATTCTCAAAGTCGTAACTTTATTTATGAAAAGCTAAATAATTACAATTTATCCTTCACCTAAAGCTATAGCACTACTAGGGTAGGGTTAAGTTATTGTTAAATATTAGAATAGATACTACCATATAGAATACTAGTAAGGTGAAATCAGGTAAGTGTGTAGTAAAAATTGCATAGTGCGAAGAAAATGTAACACTGTTCACATAATAAGACATTTTGATAAATTTTACGCATAGAAATGTACGTACTGCTGTGATATGTCTCCCCGGTTGTATGAACTCTATGCTGTTAATTTTCCAAGATCAAGTTTTGGCATTGCCGCGCGCAAATTCTCACTTAGATGTAATTGTAAGAAAGGATTTAATAGTTTTGTTTGAGTATTTTATTGTTCAGTTGTGTATAGTTAATTTCATTTATTTGTACATTTTGCGTACTCCAGTATTGTATTAGTTTATATGCTAGTTTTTTCTTTGCGATGCGTTGCGTTCATCGCACGCAGATGTAAATTTCATAGATATGCGAGTGTTACCTGAGAGGCCCCGGGGCAGTTACCAGACGGACGAGCGCGTGGTCTGTTTTGTTTTGTTTCTTGGTTACCGTTTCTGGTAATTCGTTTTAAGTTTAAGATGTAGTTCGTTGCTTTGAAATTTTTAAAATCGTCCATCTAGTAATTCGTTTATTAATTAGTGTTATATCGTTGTGCACAATATTTGTATAAGGCCCGTTAATAATTTTCGTTTTAGAAGCGATCGCGTTTAGAGTTTAAATTTTCCGTTTTTTTGTAGTTTTCATATTAATTTTATTTTAATCACCTCGGGGTAGGTGAAGTGAAGCTGTGAGCTTGATTTAAATTTCATTTTTAATTTTGGTTGTTTCTCTACGTTATTTGAATTAATTTGTAGTTTGCTTTGAATTTTTGAAACCACGTGGATTTTTTGTGGTATAAGAAATTCCTTCTAGAACGAATTCACCATTTTGTTTGCTAAAGGATTTGCATTGTCCTTTTTAAATTGTAGAATCTTATGCAGGTTTGTTTTTTGCCAGAATCTTATATTCATGGTTTTAATTTTTCCTGTAATTTGTATCAAATTTTTTTTTTTTCTTTTTTTTCTTTTTATACAATAAATCTAATGATTGTAAATATCATCTTAAATAGTTCTTTTATTTTTGAATCAGCCATTTCAATTTTTGGGGATTTTAAAGAAAGTCAATTTTGCAAACGCCCACTATTACTTTTTAGAAAAGTTACTCTGAGATATAAGAATCTCTGGCGCCCTTTTAAATTCATTTTTGCTGAGCTAGCTAAATTAATTTTGTCATTTTTAATTTCTTTAAACTTGTATGCTTGGACTATCAGTTCACAGCAGTACGTAATGTATGCCGAGTTGTAAGCCTTCAGTAGATAGGCTTTTTATAATTATCAACGGTTTACTAGAAAAAAAAAGAAATTTTAAACAGTGTCAATACTACACACTTACCCAGCAAAATGGGGTAAGTGTGTAATCGTTCCGCATTTTATATATTAAGAGCATTATCCTTTATCTCGGGCAAGTGTGTAATACTATACTGATGCCTTTTTAATAAGGTATGATAAATTTACAAGATATCTAAGTTATGACACGTTAGCAGATGTGAATTTTTATTTGTAAAATTAGTATGAAGTTAAGTACATTAGTAATATAACAGAGGACATCCTTATTTTAATGTAAACAATAAATATAGCCAATCTACACACTTGCCCCGGTTACACACTTACCTGACTTTACCTTATACATATGGTCAAAGACGTATAGTTCCGCTGGCGTACTTTAGAGCGGCGCCACTGTAGCTTCTTCGCGGTGGCAGTTAAAAAGCGGCGGGGCAAGAAACGTACGAAAATAAGCAGTGGACCAAGCGAACTATATACTTGATATGGAAGCACTTGAGTATTACAGCTATGGGTAATTCAGAAATCTATTCCTATTGGCAAAATTCAAATTTCCCACCATAATTTTCAATAACTTAAAACATTCAGGTCTGAATTACCAACGATTTTGTATTACAATACAATCTTGACCAATAACTATAAATAATCGCGGCAAATACGAATTCTACCCCCTGGCATATAAATAAGTGGATGGTCTGAGGATCGGATGCTAGGTGTTAGTTCTGCGGTTTATGTTTATCCAAGTTATTTTACAGAATGAATGTATGTTTGGAGAGTTGTTCTTTATGAATCCATCTATTATACTTTATCGCTATTTAATTAACGTACCTTAACAGAGATACACTATAATCGATGATTTTTATTGATGATTTATAAAAATTTCAATTTTATGATTTATTATAAAAAGTCTGCATTTGCACTTGGTTGCATACCTATAAAATTTTCTAGTATTATGTCTCATTTTCAAAAGCAATCTAAGATTTCCTAAAAGCAGCGAACGAAAAAAAAATGAAGATTTTTCCTAGAAATAAATGCGGGAAATTTGAATTCTGCTAATTCTTTCCTTTTTTTTATCATTTTTTTGTTACAAATATATAGTTTGATAGTTTGTACAGATATGTACAATAATATAACTTCCAACAATTATATTTTCTATATTGATTCTACAAACAACGAAACAGAAACCAACCAGATAATAATAATGTTGCATATTTTTTTTTTTGTAAAGACTCCTCCCAGTAAACCAAATTCAAATTTCGCGCAGTTATTTTGAGTAACTTCAACATTAAAGCATGAAGTTACCTACGATTTTGTATTACATTAATGGTTATTTGAATACCTTTAAGTTGAAGTTACTGGATATAATTGCGGAAAATTTGAATTTTGTTTACTGGCCTGCGATTGAAACTTTTACTGTAGTGTTTTAAGTTACATTTTAAGTAAAATGATAAAAAAAATACACTTTTTTAATGTTTTCTGATGTTTTTATTTCAGTTTTCAGCAAAATAATATTCTTTCGCTGTTAACTGCAGATATATTGACAAGAATTAGCAAAAAGAAAACATAAATTTATATATCAAGAAACAAAGATTATTTTAAATGTCCACTAGTCCACTAAAAGCAAAAATATTTTATCACCGCAAATAAATCAACAGTGGTAAATAAGATATAATATGTGCTGCGGAAAAGTTAATAGGCATTTGACGAAATAAATAAAAGCAAATATTCCGTGTGTTGCTCCACTTTAACACAAAAATATGTTTTAATTTCATTATAAAACGAATATTAATCCATTGAGTCAATATGTGTGTTTTGGTTTTTGTCAGGTGTAGGGTATTTGGGACTAATATTGTATGATTAGAGACAATGGCAGCGAAATACTGTAAATTAGTGGACTTGAAAGTAGTAGGTCTCAAACGGGAATTAGAAGAAAGGGATGAAGATACAAGTAAGAGGAAGACCGAGCTTCAGTTGAGATTGAGAAGAGCAATAGAAACATAGTCATAGGTACATCAACTAATCTAGGGATCTTTTTGATACCCACTTGATTATGTGGTGTAGGTTTATATGAAGCGATTTGAATACAAAAAAAAATATATCAAATTATGATGCTTTTTTCAAAAAAATCGAAAGATCACATATTTGCGACTAAAAACAAACTTATTGTCCTGTATATAGGAGTAACTTTTCTTTTCACCAGTAGCCCTGACAGCAGGAAAAACAAGCAGAGAAAAGCGGCGACAAAAATACAGATGCTGAGATATCTCCCGGGGAGTGACTTTAATGTCCCACCAGATAAGATATTTGTGTATATATACTCCTCTGTTCCGAGGCTTTATGCGCCACGACCTAGACGCCTGCCGTCGTCGGTCTCGTATACTACGTAACTTTTTACGAGTGCGGACCGGGACATTATGCGCCGGAGAAGCGTCGTTGCATCGGCAACCACCCACCCCCTCCAATCGAAGGATATTTTATAGCCGATGTCCAGTCAATAAATAGCCAGGGCAGGAACACTGCCACCGACCGCCTTCCCCCTCGCCTCCCCGTCCGTCCGTTGGGTTCGAGACGTCTGCCCGTGCGGTCGTGCGGTGCTCTCCCATCCCACGGTGGGATGGAGGGCGAGTCCCGCACCATCAGAGTCTTAACGTCGCTACCGATGTCGGGGACGCGATAAAGACGGGCCCGGGGACATTTCGCGCCGAGAATAGTCGACTTGAAGGCGGAATACACAATAGGAAAAAGGGAGGAATCATTACGATCGGATGGGTATATTGACGTTGCATATGGGCGAATATACAGAGTGGATACGAAGAAAACGACTGCATGAGAGGTAAAACGTCATGAGTTGTTTTGCAGCACCTTTCCGTTATCCGAGATTTGAAAAAAGAAAACTGGTTAGAATAGAACAGGGGTCCGCAAACTTTTTAGGACAGGGCCAAATCGTAACGAAAATTAAGTTTAGCGGGCCAGGTTGTAAACTCTAACGTGTATATTTTTTATTAAGTGCTCCTCTGTGTTTTATTGAACCGAAAACAATGTACCAAAAAGTTTCCGTCGTATCATACAGGGTGTTTAAAAAATATTGACTTGTCAAAGAATCTTAAAGTTATAAAACTTTTTTTTTCAAAAACAGCCTGTATATTCTTATATTTTTCTGCAACATTCCCTATAGGCTTCAGTGGTTTTATTTTAAATTATTCCTATTATTTATTAACTTTTCCAAATGGTCAAATAATTTTTACCTGGTGGATTATAAATAACATTACATTGCTAGTAAATATTAGAGAAAAGTACGCAATATATAAACCAAACAGTAAATATTAAATATTAAAAGTTTATCTTCATCTGGTTCGCATTTTGCAAAATGAGGCAAAATGCGAACAAAAAGTTAATAAAGTGTTTGTGCGATATAAGAATTTGCAGAGGATTGAAATAGCTACATAATGGAATCTTTGCAGACGATGTGGTAATAATAACAAACAGTGAAAAACAAAGAAAATTTGAACATATGAAAAGGAAACATGGAAGAAGAGGGCATGACAATAAACATAGAAAAAGCTAAAATCCTCAGAAAACCAGAATGTTGAAACTAAAATTGAAGAAATAAATGATACTAAAATATACCAAATGAGAAATTTTAATATTTAAGAGTAACATTGGAAGAAACAGGAAAACAAGATGCTGGAATAAACGATTGATAAAACAACCAAGTACTACGCAATAAACCAAAAATTTATTAATAAAAAAGACAAAAAAGACAAACCTATAGTAGTGTTATGAAGAAAGCCAAGAAAAATAAGATTCCATTATTTTATTCCACTATTCAGTAGTTCAATACCTGCTACTTCTGAAGGTTTGGGCACCTTGAAAACATCTAACCAGAAAATTTTGAAGTAAAATAGGATCCATTTTTAGGAATTCTAATTCAATCTAGATCACAAGAAATGAGTTGCGACATATTTTTTTATAATACTTCAACAAATGTTAATATCTTTTTATTTAAAATAATTTGAAGGGATCAAAGTTCAGTTGAGAGGGCATAAGAAGCAGAAGCAATAATTACTATTAATGGACGGAACGATTGTAGAAATTCTTTCTCATTTAAAAAAAATATTAATAATTTCTCTCTAGTTCCAAAAATCTCAATAAAACTTTTCCACTATTGCACCATCGAACTGTGGCGATGGTTAACTCGCCGAGAGCCAATAAAGTTAACGACTGCCACAACTGGTTCAATAATGCAAAATAGATAGAGGTGTTTGATGAATTATCCAATGGCTTGTTGAAAGCTTTGCACAAAACAAAAATACTTGGACAGTATCAAAAATGACTGTTGACTCATCAAGAACTAACAAAAACCACTAGACATTTTTTGCCTTCTCCATTAAGAAGCGTATTGTGATATTCTCAATTTATCTGACAGTCGCTTGAGCTGAGAAGTCAACAGAAAAACAAACCCTTTTCTTTGGGCACACTTCTTCAGCTTTATCGCAAATCTATTCATGAATATTTCAAATTTAATTCTAAATAAGGTTAGAAATATTATTGCGATGTACGCCGAAAGCGTTCATAGTAAATGAATTAACCGGACTTATTTACCGCGACATCAGTTGATGCGCGATATCAGTCGGTGAATAGTAGATGTAGATACCTCCCGGTACAATAATTTTCGTAAACCCTTATTGTGGGTGAGAAAAACTATCGGCAATAGCTGAATTAACCGCTTGGTACTTACAACTTGCGCGGGCCGGATTGAAATACGCAGCGGGCCGGATTTGGCCTGCGGACCGTAGTTTGGCGACCCCTGGAATAGAACATATGACTGCGAGATCTGAACTACCACCAAAATACATACAGAGCGATTCAATTCGGCGCAAATTTATTTTCTTAGAAGTCATATCAACATTTAGTTCACGCAATATTTGCACTAGTGGCTTGTCGAAATTTTATAAAAACGACATGCTTAACCTAAATTCTTGATTTGCAATAGTACATAAAAAAAAATCCTGTTTTGAATGGTGTAGAATTAAAAAGTAATTGTCCTTGCCATTCAATTTTTTATTAAAAAACAAATTTACAACATGTTTCGCCGCCATCAGGTGTGTATTATTAAATGTTATTAAATAAGTTGAAAAAAAGTCAACACACTTCTTAAATTTCGTGACAAAGACAACGTGATTTTCCTTCCACACAGTTCGCGTCTCTCTCTCTCTCTCCATAATTAATGGAGTTTAAGTTGTCTTGCACTAAAATTACGTTATCTTTGCGAAATTTAAAATGTTTTGACTTTTTTCAACTTATTTTAACAGTTAACAATACATACCTGATGATGGCGTCACGCGTTGTACATAGAATATTTTATAGTAAACATATTGCGACAATATTTACCACAATTTGTACATAATGATGGAAGTAAAAAAAAAACAAGCTGGCTTTTCTTTTTGAAAAATAAAACAAAATGGTTGCGTCTTTTCTTCCAAAAATTTCGTTTGGTGTAAAACTATTAAATTTTAACCTTCTAGTAACGATTTATTTTAATAAGACATAAAAACACACAATAGGATTAAAAAAAACATTTTTCCTGTTATAAAATTTATAGGAACGCACAAAAATACGAATATACTAAAAAAATGATGTTAAAAACCTGCTCAAAAAAGCAAGCATAAAAACATTTTTCTTATTATTAAAAAATGACATTTTTACATTTTTTTTCCAATTGGCAAGCAATGTGATATTGAAATAGATATTTAAAAATTCATAATTTGTCTATAATAACTGAGACGAGTTTAGACATATAGCACTTTTTAAATGTCTTATATACGTCTTATTACGATATATATTACCACCGAGAAACTAAAAAAAAGTATCTACTATCGATGCATCTAACAGTGTGATAGTTGAGTGGGAGATTAGAAAAATGGGTGGACGTTAGGAAAAACATTTTATCATTTAAATCGGTATGATGGTTACTTACAAATCGTATGTTAGGCACATCATTACTCTTATTTATTTCGCATAAAACCCAGCTATTTAAGAGGTCTTTTTCATACGATATTGTCGAATATTTTAACAGATTTGGATATTCCGTACGTGCAATTGACGCACGCAGGGTTGGTTCATTGTTTCGTGGGCTTGTATTGTCTCGGTAACCTTAACCTTATAGAATAGATATATTCATATTGTTTTTAGTTTTTGTTGTCCCTCTGCCCTTCTGTTGCAAGTTGTAACTCTTTGGAGAAGGAACTTAAGAACTTATATTTCCATAGTTTAGAAATTTTGAAAGTTGGTTTGCTATTTTTTATTCAATTTTAAAATTAGTTTCTCTCAAACAGGTTGACCCTGAATCTCCGCCTGTGAACAAACATTTAAATAATGTATATTACGCAGATGGCATAAACAAACTGGTTTCAAAATACAACAAATGTCTCAACAATGGCGGCGACTTCATTGAAAAATGAATACCTAAGGGTATTATCAAAGAAAGTTTCTTTTTCCACAATCTAAGCTTTTGTAAAATTTATTCACTTTTTCAGAAAATTATCTAAGAGACATAAAATATTATAATAAAAAAACTGAAACATAATATTTCTTGCCTATTGCGGAAAACTAACGGTTTTTAATTTTTACATTTAAGCCAATAAAATAAACTCTAACTTTAGTACCTGTAATACTTTATAATTACAATTCTTGTATGGAAACTTGTTTTGTCATTAATTACAGTTAAATAAAGCTAAGAATAAGAAACCTCATCCGATGGTTTCCTGCGCACCCTCAATTACCGTGCAAATCAAAACATAACATAAGTTGTATCGAGAACATTCGTACATTTTCCATGTCTTATTAAGCTTCTACTATTGACGGATAGTCACTGTGCTAAAGCTTCTTGGCTACTTCAACCATTCAATTACATTTTAGGAGAATAAACTAGTTTAATACTTACATAATTTTTTGTAGTTACTGAAAAGTCAATTATTTTAGTTATTGAACTAATAACGTTTATTACGGCTTTGAACTACCATAATTAATAATGAAATGAATAATGAAAAATACTAAATAATGGTAAAATTTTAAAATATGTCATACGTTAATTCAATCAAAACAACTGGTTTAGATGGAGGTATATCTGGTTGCCTATTCGCCATCAGTTACCAATGCATTGACAATTTGTGTTATAACGTTACACGTAGGGAAATCGTATGCGTAATAGAAAACAAAGAGCCCTGTATATTACCTGCCGAGTTTGATCCAAAAAAATCGTATCTCTCTTAGTATTGCAATTTCCATGTCATGTAGTATACTAAAAATTAAATCCATTACAACTATTAGGGCTTCATCTAGGTGCTGGAATTCAGCGTTGAAATTTTATCTGCAATTTTTTGCTTATCCCCTCCTCGTCCTTGCCGCACACAATCTACCCTCCAACGTAGGTAGGGGGACTCATATACGTGCCATCATACTAAATACCCGGTGTGCGTAAATCAGCCGCGGCGGCTTTTAAATTGATAAAATCCATTTATAAAGAACGCTCGAGTTCACTTATACAGTATTAGCAATCGCTTTACGCTGCACGCTGATAGATAGAGAGGGAGAGAGAGAGGGGGGGAGAAAAACTGGTCGATCTAACGGTTCCCCGCTTTACCACCCCCTCGTACCCCAACGCAGGTCTAAAGGGGAGGCGTATAAGCTCTCCTTCTCGCCGTCCTTAACGATGCTATACGGGTACAAAAGGGAATTTGGCGTCATACTTTCCCACCCCGGTGCGTTCCTATCGCCGGAATCACGTCAGGCGGCAAAACTGCGTGCAATTTGCTCGGGTGCCGTACGGCGCCCGCCCGCCCCTACGTCACTCGAATTAAGAGCCGCGTAGGATATCGCGCGCGGACGGACGCGTCATCTGACGGGTCCTGGGATAACGATAACGATAATGACGGGGCGGCGTGCTCGCAGTGATGATTCTAATTGCGAAAACGCGTCCCAGATTCGGAGATCGTCACTAATGTAGACAGTGACAGGTGGGGATGGTTAAATTATATTTTTCCTGGATCCCATTTAAGTTGAAGAGGGTGATAATAATTCAGAGAGATGGTTAAAGGATTTCAATGACGGATGGTGATTTTGTAGGGTTATGCAAATTGGAAAACATATTTTTTGACATATTTTTTATCTATACTTGGAGAAGATGTATAAATAACTCCTTGCTACTGTAACAAAGTAAAAAAAGAAATCTTTGAGAATCCGAGAACACTTTATTGGTAACACTTATATGGTGAGGAGGTCCAAGAGAGATTTCTTTAACCGTAAGATTGCTAGTAGATTGCACTTTTGCTTGACAATGTGATGGTTATGGGCCCACTGAGGTTCAGTGCGCTTCATGAGTTTTTGTTGGTGAGCCCAGAAGGATCGCGGCTTCCATTCCTGCTGTGTCCGCGGGCTCTTGCTCTTTTGGGGGTAAATTTAAGTCCATGCGGTAGCATGTGCGCCTTGCCGTTTCACGAACAAAAAGTCTTAAACTTATTCAATCAAATCAAAAATAAAAACAGTTCGGGCCCGGATGAGATACCTAGTAGCTTATTAATACGGATTTCTCCCTATATCGTTGAACCGCTGACCAAGCTTATTAACTTATCTCTGGAGAGTGGTGTATATCCCAATCTACTTAAAATTTCGACAGTCTATCCTATACACAAAAAAGATTCAGTCTCTAGTATATCGAATTATCGCCCCATTTCAATAAGTTCAAGTCTTTCCAAGGTTTTTGAGTACGCAATGTTGAACAGGTTGCTTAGTCACCTGGAAAAGAACAATATCATTACAAATAGACAACATGGTTTTAGAAAACAATTTTCCACAATATCCGCTATTCTTCAATTTACAAACGACGTGTATAAATCTCTAGATAGGGGTGAATATCCGGCCGGAGTCTTTTGCGACCTATCTCGTGCCTTTGACTGTGTTGATCACGATATCTTAATACGTAAACTTAATCTTTACGGCATTCGTGGTGTAATGGCAGATTGGTTTTTATCATATCTGTCAAACAGATTTCAATATGTAAAAATATCCTTTAAGGACGGACATGGTTTAATTAGGGATGTTGTGTCTACTCAGTTACCTATTGCAATGGGAGTGCCCAGGGCTCAATCTTGGTCCAATTCTTTCATCCTGTTTATCAACAATATTGTTAACTTTGTGCATTATACTTTGATCATTTACGCAGATGACACCTCTGCTGTGGTAACCGGTGCGGATACTAAGGATGTATGTAAAAGGGCAGAAAGACTTCTGGATGACCTGGGTCGGTGGTTTAACATCAATAAACTATGCATGAATCTATCTAAAACCAATTATATGCGTTTCCGTCCTTCTAACTCTAAAAATAAGTCAGTTTCTAATGATAATGTACAGGTTAATGGTTTTGATTTGGAACGAAAAACTACCGTAAAATTTTTGGGCTTAAATATTGATGAAAAATTTGAGTTGGAAAAATCATTGTCTCGCTTTAGTTAAGAAAATCAATTCGGCATGTTTCCAAATTAGAAACTTAAAACATATAATAGACTTTAATTACTTACTTAGCTTTTATTATGGTCGGGTACACAGTGTTATCCAGTACGGGATTGTATTCTGGGGCACGGCGGTTTCATCAAACGAAGTCTTTCTGGCTCAGCAGCGTGTTATTCGATGCATGGCAAATATTAAAAGTACAGACTCTTGTCGGCCATATTTCATCAAATTTAATATCTTGCCCTTGCCTAGTGTGTATATACTAGAACTTTTGATGCACATTTTCACAAATAAGGAGGCCTTTGTCAGGAATGGTGACCTGCATTCATATGATACGAGACAAAAAAGCAAATATAGTATACCCTTAAATAGGCTCAACGTAACTAAGAGATCCCCAACCTCAGCTGGGTTGACACTTTTCAATTTACTACCACCCGAAATAGTGTCCTTGAACAATGAAAAAATCTTTAAGAGACGGATGCGCTCCTTGTTGTTTCAGCGCTGCGTCTACTCCGTGGAAGAGTTTGTCGCACTTTTTAAATAATTGTTTTGTAATTATTGTATTTTACATGTACACATTTATTTTTTGACTTGTCCTATACACTTTTTGTGTTGCTTGGATGAAAAAATTCTATCTATCTATCTATCTATCTATCTATCTATCTTTATTTATGAAAAGCCAAATAATTACAAATCATCCTAACCCCCGTGCTCCACCTAAAGGTACTGCACGAGGCTACCTATTCTAGGTACTATATAGATTCCATAACAATTAAAATGTTCCTACTTAACTTAATAATTTCTATATGAATATTAATAACAAAAAAAAAAAGAACTTTCATAATATGGCTTCAAGTTGAGCGCACACCATCTCCCTGTCCAACTCATTTTAGTAAGAGATAGCATCCGCAGGGTTCAACTACTCCACTGCGACCACTAGGGTCTATTCTGAAGCCGATGTTATCTTTTTTTTTCTCCATGGGTGTAACCTCGAAGAATGCAACTCGGCCAGAAAGACCTATTGTGCCCGCATGTCAATTTTAGCCCTTTCAGTCAGGTTGCACCCTATCAAATAAGTTCGCAATCTGGCTGAGAGTTAACTTACCGCCTCTGGGTTCGTCCAACCGATCGACCCCAAAGTGCGTATGCCTCTCCTCGTCCATTGCCGGACAGTTGACAAGAAGGTGAGCAGGAGTTTTCTCCGCACTCCACACTCAGAATGGTCAAGGAAGGAATGATTAGGCATAGGCCTCAATCTCCTGACGGTGATCAAACCTCGGATATGCCCCGGAATGGTATGTTAAAAAAAATCAGCTTTGTGAAGGAATTCATCATAAAGCTCAGTAACAGGAGCGAATGGGATGATAACACCATCTTAAACTTGAATAGAAATGCCATCAAATGGTATACTGATGGCTCCAAAACGGCAGAGGGAACTGGAATAGGAATATATGTGCCTAGAACCACATATTTCGAAAGCTTGGGAAAAATGTCCAAGTATGTTTCAGGCGGAAATACACGCTATTGAAAGATGTGTTCAGTTCAATATAGATAGAAATTATCGAAAGCAGGAGATTATCATCATGCCTGATAGTCAAGCAGCCATCAAGGCGCTGAGCTGATATGAAATCAGTTCGAAGATGGTCCGGGAATGCCTAGGGAAATTAAATGAGCTAGGCAAAAGGAATAAAGTAACCCTCCTGTGGGTTCCGGGTCACACAGGAGTGGAAGGAAACGAAATAACGGATAATCTTGCAAAAAAAGGGGCTGGAATGCCTTTTGTAGGGCGTGAACCCTTTTGCGGGTTAAGTAACAGTACAATACTGAAGAAACTAAAATAGAAATGGGCAGAGAAAATCCAGTTACTAGGATGTATGTCCATAAATGCTGCCAGTGCTACTTCCTTGGATTCGAGAGAATTCTAAACCTGGAGACTAGATTGATCAGTGCAAGATCCGTAGAATTGCTTGCTTGATAAGCATATTGCCTACGTGTCCAGCTTAAATTATACAATTCCTGATGCTTTCCCGTCCAGAGAGGAAGTAGTTTAGTATTAATCCTCAGAGGCGCTGAGGTCAACATGCGAGCACTTAAAGTTGCCTAGATATAAGGAAAGCACATTTTCAAAAAATATGTTAATAATATTGCATATAATTTAGGCGCAAGTTTACCACTACAGTTATTCTTTATTCTATTGCAAAATCGCTTGCATTTCTCAATTATTTCAATAGATTTATTGACCATGACAAGTGGCATCTCTTTTAAGAAAACTTATTATTCTAGAATAAGAATAATTCTTTCGTTCTAGTCTTTGGTTCTAATTAACTAAAGCGGCATTTTGACAGGTAATAGTCCACGCTTCATGAATAATTTATATGCTATGAAAATATTAAATTATAAAAAAAATATAATATTTTCTTTCTATGAAATATTTGTTTATTTCCAAAAATACCTTTATGTGCTTACAAACTTGACGTTATTGTTATTGAAAATTGATTGTATTATTGCGATAATTTACCATGTTTTTGAAGAATAATTGATAGGAATATTATTCAATACTTATTTGAATAAAAAAGGAAAAAAACTAATAAGCGCCCAGCACTGTCATTTCCCTCCTTACAGTATTCCTTCGCAACAATCTTCCGAAGCAGGGGTACTCTCCACCAGCAGTGTATTAAGTCGACAAGTGTCTCAGGATTAACTTGCCAGTCAGCACCGAGGCGAGTGATTAATAGTCGCTTGGGTAGCGTCCCCCCAACCGTGTCGAGGATACCTTACCCACACTTTGTTAATTAATAATAGGACGGATCGTTTTCCCCCGGCATATATAGGTGTATTTTGCCGTCATAGGAAGTATATTAATACCGCGTCTTATCAGTATCATAAATAAATATTCATGAAGGTGGAAATGAGACCTTGCTCAATATCTTAAGATCCTGATGAATGGGTGGGGACGATTTAAGTCATCGGAGATTGTATAACAGCTAGAATGAATAAATAACAGTCAGAAAGGTATTATTTTTGCGCATTTTCTGATTTCTGACTTTATACCTCATAAATTACAAAATATCGAAGGATTGATTGGCCTATCATTATGCTAACAAACAAGTTTGTATCGCCATCAATCCACGAAATAGCCAGTAATCCATTAATGTTAATGTCACAAAATCAGTTTACTAAAAGAATATTCCAACATAATCCAGAATCGATTTAAAATAAAAAGCAATGACATTGAAATCAGAAAATGAACAATGTAACTCATTTTTTCGTCAATTTGTACATAATATTCTTGATTCTGTGCAGAGTAGTATTAAAAGCAATACTAAAACTATGTATCTATTTCCTTTTACCCGAAAAGAGATTAGTACAACACTGTCGCAGCTAAAACGCAAGCATACAGCAGGACTAGATGATTCATCTGTTGCAATATTTAAGGAGTTTTATAGTTTTTTGTTGGCGCGGTTTACATATCTGGTTAACTATCATTTCGTGTGTGCTACTTTAAAGTATCAACAATCAGAGCGATCTATAAAGACAAACAGCAGTATACTAATAGCTCTTCTTTAATTGAGTGATAGTTTCGACAGCATTACAATCGTTCTTATTAACTTCATTGTTTTGCCGACGCGCGTATTATTCTTTTCCACTTTTCCTCAGTACAGATCGTAGTTGTCTTCTAGATAACACGACATAGTTTCCCGTCTTTCGCATTACTAGAGACTATTGTCGTCCTTCGGGGTGACACGGCCTAGCTTCCGCTATTTGCGTGGCTATGAATCGTAGTCGTCCCCTGGGTGACACGACATAGCCTTCTGTGATCCGTTGAGCTAAAGATTGTGTCGTCCTTGGAGGTGACACGACCTAGTTTTCCGCTCTCTACTCGGCTATAGATGGTTATCGTTCCCGAGGTGACACGGCCTATGTCTCCATTTTTATCCCAGTATAGATCGCAGTCGTCCTCTGGGTAACACGACATAGTCTCACGTTTTCCGCATTACTGGAGACTATTGTCGTCCTTCGGGGTGACACGGCCTAGCTTCCGCTATTTGCGTGGCTATGAATCGTAGTCGTCCCCTGAGTGACACGACATAGCCTTCTGTGATCCGTTGAGTTAAAGATTGTTGTCGTCCTTAGAGATGACACGACCTAGTTTTTCCGCTCTCCACTCGGCTACAGAGCGTAACTAGTTATTTTTCGACGGAGATACACGATAGTAACAACAATTTAGCGCGAATTTAAGTATGGAAGAATAACAGCTGCCGGTGCTAGCGACAGCGGTTTTTAACGTCACCTAATTAAACTAAAATGTATCAAGATTTTTTTTTTTCTAAAACGATTCAGTTCACTTGTTTTTTTTTATATTTTATATTCTATACTTCAAGTTTACACTGTATATAGTGTCAGCTCTGATACCATTATAATTCCTTCTTTTTCGCTTCTATCGAAGAATTTATGTATATTCATTAACTTATGTGATCGCACCCTTTAGTAGGGGACACTAAGAGCCCTGCTGCACCCAAGATAAAGCGATTATCGCTCAAACGATGCGAACAGGAGATATGAGAGCGCGTACACACACACCCAAGCTGCGCTCATCAACACGTCGAGATGATGGTTCATTTGTCTCGTCACGAACCGGCGCGACGTTTACTCTTTTGTTTCTTTCACTTTTTCTTTTGTTTTTCTTCCCACCGTCGTCCTTTCCCCCCACTCCTCAACTGTACGCCGCGAGCGTCATTCCGCCGTTCACCGATGACAAATGAAGGACGTAAGTTAAGTGTCAGGACGACCCTGTCTCCCTTCAACCTAACAATAATTGTCGACGATACGATGAAAGGGAACGGCACACACCCCATCCCTCGTGAGACGTCTTCGTCTTTAGAGCGTTCAACGAGACGAAACCGCAATCAGCGTTTATAACTTCATAAAACACAGTCATCGGATTGATTGCGATGCGTCGTGCTTCGTGCCAAAAGGGGAAGCGGTGGAAAACAGCTGATTGAAGGTGAAGCAGTTCACAGCCGGATGCGTCAGCGGGGGTGGTTGCATTCTGGGTTTCTTCGGCGTCTTTTGGGTGTTTGCAGGAGAAACAGGGAAGGGTAGAAAGGGAATAGAAAAGAGCATGGCAAGTGTTGTAGTGATAATAGATTCATTCGAAACAAAAAAGAAGAAGAACATAAGTTACGACAAGTTTTCTGGATTAATTTATTTCGGTTATTGACTTATTGAGTTGGCCATGCGAGCGGTGATACGCGGTGATAGGGATACAATATATATCCCTAAATGATAACAATAATTGTAGGACGACTTTGAGCCACTATATTTGCGTTAATTAACGCTAATTAATATCCTAATGTGGGGAATTAAAATATTCATAGGTAAGTACGTACTGCTGTGAACTGATTGTCCAAGCACACAAGTTTAAAGAAATTAAAAATGACAAAATTAATTTAGCTAGCTCAGCAAAAATGAATTTAAAAGAATGCCAGAGATTCTTACATCTCAGAGTAACTATCTTAAAAAGTAATAGTGGGCGTTTGCAAAATTGACTTTCTTTAAAATCCCCAAAAATTGAAATGGCAGATTCAAAAATAAAAGAACTATTTAAGATGATATTTAAAATCATTAACTTTTATTGTAAAAAGAAAAAAAAAAACATTTAATACAAATTACAGGAAAAATTAAAACCATGAATATAAGATTCTGGCAAAAAACAAACCTGCATACGACTCTACAATTTAAAAAGGACAATGCAAATCCTTTAGCAAACAAAATGGTGAATTCGTTCTAGAAGGACTTTCTTATACCACAAAAAAAATCCACGTGGTTTCAAAAATTCAAAGCAAACTAAAATTTAATTCAAATAACGTAAAGAAACAACCAAATTAAAAATGAAATTTAAATCAAGCTCACAGCTTCTCTCCACCTACCCCGAGGTGATTAAAATAACATTAATTTGAAAACTACAAAAAAACGGAAAATTTAAACTCTAAACGCGATCGCTTCTAAAACGAAAATTATAAACGGGCCTTATACACAAATTGTGCACAACGATATACAACGCCAATTAACAAGCGGAGACGTCTGAATAATGATCAAAATTAAAATAATTACCGAACAAATCTTACAAATGAAAAATCGTAAATGGAAGCAAAGAGCTCAAAATTTACATGTACTTACATTCCTGACAAATATTCAGACTCTGCGCCCTAAGAGGCCTCTCACCGCGAAAGTACACAACTGCTGCGCGCGCTGCAACAGCCGCATCAATCAAAGAATACGTCTTATAAGAAGGACAAAAACAAGATAAACTAATGCTAAACATAAAATCAAAATAAAAAATAAACTAACTAACTGAACAACTAAATACATCCAACAAAACTACTAAATTCAAAGCAAAATGTAAAAATAAGTGAGAATTTGCGCGCGGCAATGCCAAAACTTGACCTAGAAATTTAACAGCATAAAGTTCAAACAACCGGGGAGACATAACACAGCAGTACGTGTTATCTATATATTAAAGATTACTGGTATTTACTATTATTAGTTTTCAGTAGGTAATACCAGCAAATTATCATATTGATTGAAATTATATCAGTAACCAACGCCGACTAGATACACTCTAAAAAATGATGGTAAATTTACCTCACTGGTATGTGAAAAAACATATGAAATATAAGGTAAAATTACACCAAAAAGAGGGTAAACATCAGATTACCACAAATTAGGTGTAATTTTGCCTGGTAAACCGACTTTGATGGAAAAATACTTCAATAAATGAAGTAATTTTCCCCCACTTGGGGAAATTTGCTTAGGAGCAAGGAAAATAACATATTTCGTGGAATATTACCCTTATGTTGGTAAAAATACAATATGGACAATACAAGGGACATGAAATTCTGATTATATATATTATGTATATATGCATCTGTTATTTGATTGGAACATAAAATGTTTTTTTTTAACATTGCATTACATTGTGTCGCTTGATCAAAAATTAAACCCGTTACGAGAACGCATTACATAGCCGTCGACTATACAACGCGCAAGCGTTTGAGGTATGCAGTTTGAATACAAGTGCGGCATCTACACTGATGGCTTCAACGCATAAATGGAAATGGTGTGTTTTTCATTTTGTTTTGCAAATAAAGATTGAGGAAAATTCATTTTACACTAATTATGTATTGAGATGATTACCATGTACTTAGCTATGACAGCACACATAAATAATAGACATACACCTGCGTATGGATATCTAATATGATATACTGGGAACTTAACCTCAATAGCATTTGGCGGTATTGTTGCTACAAGATATGCTACATTTATTTAAAGTTTTCAACGTGCAAGTGACACGCAGGAAACTACCGTATCAAACTTTTCAATTTAAACAACAGAAAGTCTTCGTTTTGAAGGAGACAATTCTTTTTTTTCTCTTTCATTAAACATTTGGAAATATAAAACGACTAGTGTCTTGCCGTTATTGGAGGCTATGTTTTCGTTGTTAAGTGATGATACAAGTAAAGTAAGGAAGAGACTATTTTGGTTTTACTCTAGGATTTAATGACAAAAGTAAAGTAGGTATTAAGTTATACATGCAAATGTGCAAGACCGCAGGACGGCAAATTTGAGTTCAATAGTTAATCACAACATTATTTATGTATATACTAGTATTGCGGGAATCGCCAGATATCAAAAACCGGTTAATCGATTTTTAGTAAAAATCGGTTTTTAAAATTCAGTTTTTAAAATCGATTTTCAAAACCAGTTTCAAATTAAAAACAATATGTATTACTTTTTGAAAAGTGCTATGTATTTTAAATTCGAAAAACCTATTTAAGGGGCAATAATCTGCTTTTAAAAAACCTGCATTAAGTTCTAAATGACATAAACATGTTATTAGATAACTGAAACTTAATATTTCTGAATAATAAAACAACCTAATAATCAATTATTCCTAATTTCTTTGTTATTACTCTAATCTATACATTAAAAAAAAATGTGGTAAAATTACCCCAAAATAGATGGCAACTGGGCTACCGCCTATTTTTGGGGTAAATTTACACCTATAGGGGATTTTTCACATACTGGTGGAATATTCCTTGAAGGTGTGGTAAATCTACCTGAAATTATTCCATTCCATTAGGGAATATTACTTTAGAGGTGTAAATTTACCAGGGAAAATTACCACACTTTCAAGGAATATTCTACAAGCATGTGAAAAATCCCTATAGGTGTAAATTTACCCAAAATAGGCGGTAGCCCAGTTGCCATTTATTTTTGGGGTAATTTTACCACATTTTTTTAGGGTGTACCAGACCCAGGCATTGAGTGGGAAGTATCCCGAAAACACCGGTCGCAACAACGGCTACGCATATTTACACCTCTACGCATCAATATCCCGTGCGCACTCAAGGAGTACTCCGATACGCTACCTTCTCCAAATATTGTAAAACTATAAAGTATGACAGTAAATTTATTTAATTATATAATATTTCTTTATTTATTAATTTTCCCCACCGAGGTTTATGGTGTTACAGACACAAAATTAGTAGGTAATTATTACCCTTGAATAGTAGAAATACTTAAATTAAGCAGGTAAGTATTATCAGTTCATCAGTTTGGGAGCAAATAATGGCAATACTTTTATATAGGTACTTCTATCAAATCTACATAAATTATTAAGGCATAAATATGATAGTTTCCAGTTGAGAAAATCTATTTACTCAAATCTAAAATAATTATTTTTGTGGTGAAAATATTATATGTTCATAATGATTTTAGTATAATGATTACATTTGAACTAGAAAAATGTTTCGTCTAACAAATTCACGGGTTTGGAAAACTGAACAAATTTTATTCTCAATATAAATACATCATCTTCTTGCTTATATAGGAAGTTATATTATATTCAATGTGATGCATTTATATTCAAATTGAGTAATTATTTTGAGTGTGTGCGCTTTAAAAAAAAAAAGTACACAGAGTTTTCAAAAGATGACTAATCAGGAAACCGCAGTTTTGTTCAAAAACTGTAGATATCTCATTGCAAGGGCAATATCTGAAAAGAACAATAGGGAACTAAAACAAAAGTTATGTTTACATCTCCTTTCAAACTTTCAATTAATTTTAATTAAAATAGTAATTGAAAAAGAAAAAAACCATTATCTGAGTTTTAGCATTTGCGATAAATAATTCAAACAGACCTAGCAACTGTTTTTGCGATTACGAGCGCTTGATGTTTTACTATGCTTGTGAATTCCTATCGCGACTCTAATCTTGCCCATACCGTCCTCAAACGCACTGTATGTATGCAAATTGGGCCAGGATCGACGTAGTTGTCGACCGTAACACGGAGAGAGTCCCAAGCCGATCTTGTTTGAACACGGGAAACTCGTTATGGACTCGTTACTATAACCCGTCATGTTTATACAAGGCCGTGATAGTCGCAGAGCCGGTTTCCATTTAGCCCCCGCCGTTTCGTCCGTGGCGTTTTCCATCTGCCACGCGTGTGATCGCGGGCTTCCATTTCAAGATTACACTCATCCAGGACGTCCAGCTTATATTTATTACGTTTGTCCACTATATACGGGAAGGCGCACTGACCGTCGGCGTCGGGCGGATCATAGAAGCGACGCGGACGAGCTGATAGGGCCTTGTTTTATGTTTTTAATTAACGGAATGGCTGTCCGATTTAAATATTAATTGGAAATCTTCGTTAATAACGCTCCGGCATGAATATGCACGAGAAAAATGTTTGCTTATAGAGATAGATCGGGAATGTATAGTTGGCTATGGGCTGCGAATATACGCCGTTTACGTGTGGACGGTTATTATGGAATAATTAAAAAAAAATTGCTGAAAAAATTTTGTAAAATTTTTAATTTTCGTGCATGCAATTACGTTGTTGGTAATCGTAGAGAGCTATGCGTCTAGTTAAAATATTATTTTTCACAGTTTTTCCGTACTGTATTGTTATGGAGAGAGTACTTGATATTCTACTATTATTTAAAAAGGGAATGTTACTATTTTACTTAGTTATATTTTAAAACTAATTAGATATAATAGAAAACGGATATAATATGTAGCAGCAGACAGCTAGACGATGTCCAGGTGATGTAGGAAATCTCTGCATTTGGCAAGTCCTTCAAGGCATTTTTCTTCAGAATTTTCCCTTCAGGAAGCAAGATGATCAGCACTGATATACCTACACATCCAAAATCAATATTAGAATTTGAATAGTGTACTTTTACAATAGCTATTGACAGATCAAATTTGGATCCACGTTTAATTCAAATGAACATTCTCATTATTTTTACTGTGTATTTATGTCAGTTAAATTTAGTCTAATAACGTTTGTATATGCATTGGCAGTCCAATTGCTTTGATATGGCAACAGAAAGACATGGGGAAATGCTGAAATTGGTTCTGTAACAATTCTATGTGTATAAATGGTTCCCTACCTTTTAGGTGCAATAATGAATTTTAAGATTGTTAATTTTATATAGTAATAAGTGTTCAAATGTATTTTTCTCATGATCTACTGACACATACCTTTGTCATATTACAAGTGTAACGTGATTCCAGATTTTGTAATTTTATTTATTTTCACTTCGTTTAAACATCTGATAGTTCTTTCGATCACATGGTCATTCTCATATATAAAACAATGGATGTTCCCTTTATTTCGGTTATATTAACGGATTTTCACAGACAGTTGGACTCCTTGACGAAGACAATCCCTTTCAAGTCAGTTAAAACATTTTCAATTCGAACCATTCACTAACCGAACTCTGTTAGAGGCAGACCTATTTCATTTTGTTCTTGAAAATTTAACGGCTATTTCGATAAAATCCAATTTTATTTCAAATCACAACCTAAAAATAATGTTTATTTGTTAAACAAAGTTCATCACACAAATATTATCCAAATTGCCTGCAATTCTTGAGTAATTTTTCTTTAACGACGATTTTCCTGAGTTTCCTGTTATGATGTTCCTGTCCTGATTGAGCCAGACTCCGTGATCTGAAGTACCGATGATGTACCGGGGCCCTCTTTCGACCTGAATAGTCCTGACCACTCCGATGTCTGCAGAATCGGCCTTGTACAAGGTATTCCTCGTCAAATCTTAATTCAAAAAGTAACTTTAAAATATCCCGCCGGTATCATAAGAGATAGAAAACTCCCCAACCACGTCTACCAGCTTATAAAAACTAAAAATTTCAATCTCATAAGAAGTAACAGTAACCTCAAAATATTATAAAAGTTAAATTCATTTATACAAAAATTTAAACAATGCTTTGGCCAGATACCTCGTTTATCGGTTTACACAGACGCCAGAGTACCTCCAAATGGGATTTCCTTGTAGTGACATTCCAGATTAGCTCGTATATTCACGTAAAAGGCTCAGATCAGGAGAATAACATCGGTATCACAAAAATACAGGGAAACAGACCTCCTTCGTTACATCAGGATGTATGATTAGACTTGGAACAGCAGAGACTGTATGATTCCATATAGAAAATGTATCCAGGTTATCTCCTTTTTTGAAGATTTTTTATCAACAACCCCGTAACCAGGGATTTTCATTCATTTTCTTTCAACGAATTACTTGACTCACTACCCCATTCAAGTAAAGTGAAAACCTAGGATACCAGGATATCGTACAGTTGCCAGACGATAAATTATATTCAATTTCCATAACTACTAATGCGAATTAATCCAATTTATACTGACTTACAATAAAATAAAATAATAATTACATCTAATATGGTTGATAGCTTTCCTCTTATGAAACATCGCAATATGTATACAGGGTTTTCCATGGAACTGGCTAGTTAGAAGTTTTCCGGCTTAACGAAATTCCTCAGTTTTTAAAAATGGGGTTTGCAACAATTTGGCACTTACTTTCTTTCTAAATATTTCACCTTTTTTGCACTTCCGCTTAACCGAAGTCGCCATGAACTTTGTTATTTTAAATGGAACACCCTATATATTATTCCATTTTTGAATTCACCATAAAATTCTATGACGACTACCATAGGGTTTTTTTATACCTATTTCAACTGTTTTTAAGATATTACGATTTTTGTTAAAATTTTATTTAATTTGTATCGCATTTTCTAGTGATCTGAAGATGGCTGTTGCAAGGTTCCCCACGACCAATCCACCTATTTTCAAATTTTCTTTGCAGAAATTCTCTTACTCTCCTAGAATAGTAAGCTGGCGCGCCGTAATGCATATAATACATTCTTCTTATAATATTCAATGGAATCTTCTAATAAAGTATTCAGTTCATTTTCGAAAAAAAATCGATAGAGTTCGCTTGTCAATCTTCTAGGCATTCGAAATGGATCAATTAGATAATTGTCGATTATACCTGCCCACGCATTAATGGAAAACCCATACTGATGATTTTCATCGCTCCAAAACGCATATTGTGAATATTCAAAATGCCATCGCGACTAGAACCTGCTTCATCGGTAAGCAAAATTAATGACAGAAAGTTTTGCCCTTTATTTTGCAACTCGCAATATTGTAAACGCGGTAGGAAATCCTATTCCGATAGGTGATGGATTTTTTGGAAATGAAATGGATGAAGAAGTTGTTCTTTGAAGACTTCCCTAACAAATTCACGATTGACATTCGGTACAGCTGTTCTTATTCTAGGATTGTCTTCTACTATTTGCAAAATAGCTTCTTCATTTGCAGCAGTACGACGAGTTCTGTTAACCCAGAATCAAATCTTCTCCAAACGCCTATGTACGTCAATAAATGTCCTAACATTAGGAACTTGCCTTAAGGGTATCTCTCTCGATAGATCCGTTGAGCTTCGGAAGAATTTGAACGAGCTTCGCCGTAACACATGATCATGTCCCTATATTCTACGAAATATAGCGCACATTTGAAATAAAACTTTCAGGACACTATGCTAATATTGGTTTGACATTTACCAAATGTTTTGTTTCATGAAATCACAGCCTACCTTAAAATATTTTTTATTGCCTAGGTAATACTAAAATACAAGAACAATATTAAAACAGTTCGTAGCTTGGAAAAAAAAAGAGCAATCGGACATTAGTGTGTAGGAACTTTTTTTGTTATTTTTCGTTCCCCTATCTCGCGGTCTGTGTGCTACCTCACAGCATCACAATATTAACCGAATTCATTAGGTAATTCGGCTATAGCCTTTATCCAAATTCTATTACAACATCAACATCTCTGGATCTGATGATATAACAAAAATAGACCTGAAAAGATCGCGGTGAAAATGAGCCTATATGTCCACCCTAATCCCAATCTAATTTAGTTTAGTTCAGCGGCGATATTGCTAAAGCAATAACTAAATACGGGGCTTGTATCCGAAAGAAAATCTTTGCATTAAACTAGAGATGTATCGTTATCAGAGCAAGAACCAGACTATGGACTGATCTTCCTCGAGACCATAAATTTCTATACCGAACAATAAAACTGTGCATCTTTTCCCCTTCTCCACAGCCGAGGAGGAGATTTCAGTCGGCGAAAGCAGGAAATTTACTTAAATCAATTGCCTGACCAACGGTCTCCGTAACTGCTCGTGTCCCGCTGCTGTCCTCATATAATATACCGCCAATAAAAACTATAAATCTTTGGATCTGGTCGTCATAACTCCCGAAGAAGACGCGGGGCCGAGGGAGACAATCCAAGTCGAACCGCCAGATTGAAATGGAAGGCAATACGGATTGACCGACAATATACATATCGAGCACATGTCAGGGAAATAAATAATGCCAATATAGGACGGTTGCTGGCATAGGCATAACTCCGGAAGAGCACGTACCGAACACACCTCCCGCACGAACGGACAGATGGGCTTTCCGCCTTCGTAGAAGGAAAGGGGCTGGTTGGAAATAAGGAGAAATCAAAAATTCCGAACGTGAACTATAAAAGGGTGGCCAACTTTGTAGCGTTACAAAGCAGTTGAACCACTATGATTTAATTTCTTTTTTTGGCAGTTTTATTGAAACCATTAACCATTAAATATGTAATTGTTCCTTCCCTCTTACACAGAGGAAAGTACATACAGGGTGTTTGGCTGATAGAGAGAATTCCTTTATAACTCATAAACAGTAGCGGATAGGAAAAAAGTTTTTATAAATTTTTACAGTATTATGATTTTGGCATAATGCAAAATTATCGGCATTTGCACAGGGTGTTTCGTAACCACGGTACAGCCTTTAATTTTGTTTTCTTAAATACAATACCTACAATGTTATCCATTTCGGTAATATCAGTAAATTTTGAGCAAGTAAAGTATTAACATACTTTAGGCCCAAACTCGTTAATTTCCGAGATATCTTCGATTTTCTAAAAATTATGTCACTTTCAATGTGTGAGAAAGGAGCTTAAAAGCATAATGAATCAAATTTAGAAATATCTTAGTACAGATCTACTTATATTTTCTTGTGTGTTTATACCTCAACTTTAATATACTTCGTATTTCCTCAAATTTCAAAATTGGTTCACTTATTCTAAGTGGTAATTAAATTACACACACTTTTCTCAAACAATATAAATGCGACATAATTTTCAGAATACTATACAGCCCTAACAGCCAGAAATATTACATAGATATTTTTAAAAATATATTTTATAAATATTTTTCGTGAGAGGTTTTTGAATATATTTTTCATATTTTTTTGTAAATATAGATAAAATATTCAATTAAATATTTATCCCATATTTAAATTAATGTAAGCGCTATATTTTTTCAAAATATTTGTAAAATATTTATATGAAATTGAGATTTTTTATGCAATTTATTTAATTTGTCAAAATGAATAAATTGTTCTTGGTTATTTAGAATGTATAACGTCGATAACGAAAAGTTGAAACATACATAGAGTTGTCTAAAGGTAAGAACTTGTTTTTTCACACTCACCATACAAGTTAATAATCAATAATTCTGGCATCTTTAAGGCATACTGAAGGTTTATCAAATTAATCACTATTTTTTAATTGAAGTGTTCTAAATAAAAAACAAACGTATTTATTATCATTTTATTTGAATAAGCCAATAAAATGAAAAATACTCATTTTTAAGTCTACCTTGGCTGGTGCCAGGTACACCCTATGGCTTTTTTCATATCTTCGGTAGTGGCGCTCTCATGGAGTTTCCTTGTGGCCTCTAAAACAATGCCAATTGTATTAGATCATACCATGAATAAAACATCGTACAACATTATCAACACCTACTAATACATTTGGAGCATTTACAATAATTGGAGTGGTAGCTACATTCTAATACTTACGATACTTATTTTTACTTTATTTCATAATTTGAAAACATTCTACGTAAACAATAAAACAACACAACGTATTCTAACCTCTATTTGAGGTTATGAGGCTTATCTACTGAGATGAATCTCTTAAGCAAATCAACTAGCAATTTATCTGGTAGATGCAGTACATAATAATAATAATAAATAATAATAATAATAATAATAATAATAAAATATAATAATAATACGGTTTATTGGCTGAAAAACGGATACACTTACATACATAAATGCTCTAATATTCTTGCTATGCTCTTCCTATAATCTTGTCAGTGAAAACAAATAAATAATAATAATAATGATATAAAGAGAAAAAAAAGAAAAATATATATATGACATAAATTCCTAGAATTATATTATTAAACGATTTCTGTACATTAGCGATATTGAGCATTCCAATTATCTTATAAATGCCATGACATGTTCCAAGTTTTGTTACCTTGTAGTCACCACTAACACTAAAACACACCGCAACAATTAATTACACAGTTAACCCTAATCTGCCTAATCGTATACTATTATAAACTATAACATGTAACGGACAACGAATGAAAACTTTGATCATACGCACGTGCGCGTATGCATTTTATGTACTAATCCATAGACGCATAAACAATACTAAATCATATAACACCGCACCGTAATGAATAGAGGTGTTGTGTTGACGTTCGCAACTTATAAATATTACAAATAATATAATACAAAACGCAGATATATTATTAGAAAAGTTACAGCGCTCAACTTAGATACTAATTAAATCATATTAGATATATATATTATCTAATTTAATCTTTAAACTATCATTTTAAATAGGTACATACCTACTTAATATGTATGCATATTTACCCATTTATATTATTCGTCCTACGCACCAAATGTACAAAGCAAAAATTCAATTTTTTTATATGAAATAAATATTTACAGAAATACAAAGCAAATATTCTTGCAGAGTTATGAAAAATATATTGAGAAACATTTGCAATAAAATATTATTAATGCTACATAACATATATATTTTTTAAATGTTTCCTAATATATTTTCTATAATATATTTATGCATATTATATTAATATAACTAATATTCAAGAAAGATTTAATATTTTTTAAATATTTATAAAATATGAAATAAATATAGTTGGTCACTGGGGTGATGTCACCAAATTTTGAACCTGTATGCTATAAATCAATTGTCAATGTGGATTTCGTATCATTCTTGTACACACAGATGTGACCTTGTCGTGTAGTGCGTACTTAGAATAAGTACTTTACTACTTACTTAGCACGTGAGCGTTTGCTTTGAACCGTAATAGAACCGTCCAAAATTGGAACAGACCTTATATCACAGATAAGAATTCATATATTTCTCAAAGTATTCTTCATGAAAAACTATTTACTTACAGCGCTTGACCAAAACGAAACGTCACGAATAGCTTTTATCGTTCTAACGTTTGAATTAGCGCGAATGGGGGCGTTTCCGGAACCGTAGCAGCCACCGTCTCATTAATCAAAAACTCCAGGAGAGCATCAGAAGAGGTCTACCACTACATACATAAATACATCGACGGCGCTCCCGGTTTTAATTAGGACGATCGGTCGCGGACCGCGCTCACGAGCGCCCTCCTACCCAACGGAACGTATCAGAGCGGCGAGTTATTGCTCATAAATCCTGGAACGGTAATTGTGGCATTCCGCTCCGATAAACACAAATTGCATCTGATTTATGGCGATGGTAACGTTGTTAATGGAAAGCGAATCCTATGGTGTCTCTTCGGCCAATACTAGAATCATATCATATTCACGATGGGAAATCCCACTTACAGGACAAGAAATAATAAGGATAATACATTTCAATATAAGATAATTATATAGAAATGCAAATACTAGTTCTACACGCGCGTATTTTTAAATTTTAGATATTTTGAATTTCGAACTACGCCAACAGAGGGCGCTGCCTATATTGCGCGGAGATCACGTTAGATAGTCAAGGCGCGCATAGATGGCGCTGTAATATACTTCATCGATACGCAATCGAAGTTTCTAGTGTGAATACAATAGAACATTCAGGAGGACATGTGGACCGCTCTAAAACCCCAGCCGTAAAACGTAAACACGTCAATGTGCAAATAAATCGTGAATATAAATAAGTAGTATTTAAGTGAATTCAGTTTATTCCAGTTGGGTATTTAATGTTAGTATTAATAATAAATACTTTCTATTTAATATACCGCTGTGTGAATGTTTAAATCCAGAAATGTTGCAATTCTAATATCGGGTGTTCATTTAGAAATGCCATCAAGTAGCGTATAAATTTTAAAGTAATGTAAGTCGAGATACGTCCTAGATTTTCATCCATCAAAATGAGTAATGTCAAACTCAATGTACTTAAATTTCATCAAAATAAAGACAAACTACTATGAAATCTACTCATGGTCGGCTTCATTGCTAAAAGTGTTGACCGATTACATGCATTTCAAAATTTTGCAACGGAAATTTCCGACAACATTATTCAATAATACTGGATTAGCATTAATTGATTCACAGGTATTAAAAAAAATGCCGTTTTTATGCAAGACCGTAAAAAGAAGTCACATGGTGTGAAATCACGTGAGCGTGGCGGCCGCGAAGTTTCTGGGTTTCCTGTCTAACTATTCGATCGCCAGAAAATTGTCTCAGCAGGTCCAATGTCCATCGTTTTAACTGTAGGTACAATGGAGTGTAGTTGCGTCTGTTGAAAGTAACAATTCTGGCCTTCAATATCATCCAGTTGTTCAATAAATGATTCTAAAATTTCTATTCGGTATCGTTTAAATCAATAAAATTGAAGAAAAACTATTAGGAGCAATTTCTTTGTTAACTCGGAAAAATACTGGCTCAATTGTTCGTCTGTGACAAAAGCTGCTTACATGGCTTCAAATTCTCACGTTTTAGGACTCACAAATCCTAATAGCTGAACCCTGCTTTATCAGTCAAATCATTCTTTGTAAAAATTCCACATTATTGACAATGTTATTAACTACGCAGTTACAACACTCAAGACGTCGTGTATAATCTGTTAGTTTCAATTCTTGTACCACAGTGACAAAGTAAGGATACAGTTGCAAGTCTTTTTATAAAAGTTTATAATTGGTTGGAATGGAGAGATTGACTTATTGACGCAATTGTCTAATAGATGTATTCAGTACACCATCCATTATTTGTTGAGCATTGGCAATCATCAGCAACTTCCTTAACATTTTTTCGATGCTTCTCTAAAAGATTTACACCGACTTACAGCTCTATATAAAGTTTTTTTAACTGCATGTAGTCAACAGCAAAATTTGTAAATTCTCTGCTTGAAATTTTCCTAAGCAATTTTGAACAAGATAATCCCATTTTTCACCAATACGGATGCCATTACGAAAATAACTTCAACTAACAACAATTCTTGTTTAACTGTGAAAACAACTGATTTGTACGACTGTATCAAAAAAGCTATAAAATGGAAGAATCACAGTTAACTTGACGTAACACATTCTGTTGCTAAATAAGATTTCACGTGAAATCACGTGTGGATATTTGAATTCCCCATCATTGTGATGACTATCTACGCCGCTGGTGAAGGTTAAAGTGTGGAATGCCGTCGTCAGCTGAGTGATTCCCACAGTCTAAGTGCCACCTGCAGTTAGGGATACCCCGACGAAGTAGCCGTTTTCGAGGCGATCACCGGACTTAACTGCCACGTACGCCGACATAGGATCAACTCGCCGAGACAACGCCCAGTGCAAAGAAGCAACAGAAACCGCAAGTTTACCGCCTAGGTATATTATTTCTTTGTTAGTTATTAGTTGTAACTTCAAAGCCATAATTCTCTTTGTCCTTTGTTTAGATTTCAATAATTTCAATAACTAAATAACGTTTCAAGGGGGCCCCATTTACCTTATCTTTTTTTATTGCTTGGTTAATTTTTTCATTATTAAGGAATATATTTTATGAGTTATTACGTCGTAAATTGTTTAAAAAAAAAAACTGTTGTTAAAGTGAAACCAATATCTTTCATTCATATCAGGTAGTCACTGTTTTCGTCCTATACAAAATAAAACTATTACTAATAATACTGCTTTTTTTCTTAAGTGATAAGTATTATCATTCGTATCAAGTAATCACTGTTTTTGTCCTATACAAAATAAAACTATTACTGATAATATTACTTTTTTTCTTAAGTAATAAGTATTATGTACCATCTTTAGCAAAATAAATGCGAATTAATCTTCAATTACACTGGGCAACAAATTTTCGAAAAGTTCATGCTTCCCAAGCTGAAAATAGTCATTTCTTAATGAATTCAATGTGCTGAACACGAAAATGACTAGAAAAAGCTGAATTGGCTACGGGTTTTCTGTAAAATGTACGCATATTTCAGAAAAAGTGTACTTATGTCAATATTATAATACATGGTAAAAAACATTAGTCTGCTTCTGGCTTTCGACTTCTTTTGGCCTGCCGTTGTAGTGGACTTGTGGAGCATCTCTACTGATTGTCCAACAATAGTCAGCTAGCATTGACGTAGACCATTTGCCTTGGTACCGTTGCTCCATGGTGGCAATGTCTGATGAAAGCGTTCGCCGTGCTCATCGCTGACCTGCCCGCAGTTATCAGGAAAGAAATCTAAGTGGGAATCAAGAAGTGGATCTTTAAGGACATATTGCAGCCGAATTCATGAAACAAAGCCAACATATCCTCAACCAGGCACTTGTAATTTTCTGCCTTGTCATTCCCCAGGAAGTTTGCTGCCACTTGATAGAATGCATCCCAAACCTGTTTTTCTTTACCTTGAAGAAGTTCTCAAACGTTTCTCCAGCTTAAAAATGCTCTCGAGGCCAGTCTTTCTTGATGTAGTGCAAATCGATTGCTCTGCTGTCCCACAGACAAAGAAAACAGCAGTACTTTGTATATCCTGCTGCAAACCATCAACAGAGATACTACCTTCAGGTCAGAACATATCTGCCAGCCATACTTGCTGTAGTTAATCGTCTCCAGTAGCTGCTTTAGCTTGCCGTAAGTCTCCTTCATGTAGACCGCATGTGCATAGGTATGGATGGAAGCTGTTCCCATTATTCAACAAAACCGCTTTAGGCTCAGTTTGAAGCGTCTATAAACAGCCGCATTCGTGGGGATCATGTGCAATACCGAGAGCTTGTAGTAGACCATCAATATCGCAGCAGAACACAAGGCTTTCTTCTTTCTTAAAGAAAGATTCGAAGAGCTGATGGCGAGTGCGAAATGAAGTCACTCGGACATTCTGTTCCAGAAGATTCCACTGTCGAAGTCTTGAGGCCAGTATCTCCGCTTTGCTTTTCGACAGATCCAAATCGCGAACAAGATCGTTCATTTCATCCTGGGTAATTTTATGTGGTGCAGATGTTTCGTCAAAGCACGAAAAGTTATCATCCTTACTGCCACGTTGAGGAGAACTCGCCGACGCATGGCATCCTCATTGTCTGAACTGATAGAAAAATCTGTAGGAGGTTCTGGAATTGGGAGTCCTTCGCCATGAGAGACAGGTCGCAGAGCAGATGGTATGTTAGGGTATTCAACTGTCCATTTCTTCTTCTTGGTGATGCCTCCAGAAGCTGGTGGTAGCATACAGAAATAACAGTCGTCAACGTGATTGGTGGGCTCCCTCCAAATCATGGGCACAGCAAATGGCATTGCCTTTCTTTTGCCATTAAGCACTGTGAAAGATTTACGGCACAAGTGCGGCAGCATACGTGTGGGCCCAGTCTTTGTCCTGGTCGCCTATCTTGCAACCAAAATACAAATGATACGCTTTCTTAACTGTTGCACTGATGTTCTTTTTCTGTGCAGCAAATGTCACTTCTCCGCAAATATAACAGAAGTTTATTGCACTATTAACACAGTTACGAGGCATTGCTACTGTTTAGTTACTTTACACTATAGCAATCACTTGTGTATGCTAGAGCTTCGAAAAATATGCGCGAATGAACGGACATTGCACGAGTTAATTGTCACGTCGCCATTTATAATAAACTATAATTAGCTATGCTTGATATTGCGCAATCGATTTCGCAACACTCTCAATGGAAACTTACAGCAAATGCTGCATTAACTTCTTTGCATGAAGGGGTGATGTAATATTACGCAAAATTTCGTAATTTCTCACTAAATTGCATTACATTATGCAATAGCATCTATACAATGGACAAAACGTTAATATCTCTGGAACGTGAGCCAATCAACTTTTTTCAATGTGATATTCGTGTTCAGCACGTTGAATTCATTCGGATTGGTACTTTCACCTAAGAAGCAATTTCACTGTTGACCAGTGTTATTAATGCAATCGAAGCTACAGCATACTAAATAATAATTAAAATTATTTGCAAACAATTTTTGCGTTGTATAAATAATCGAAGATTTGTGGAACTTTTTTTTTGTACTTTATCAGTTATTCACACAGAGTACACAGTAAGCTACTTAATAAATATTCACTAAACTTCCTCATTTCCTACACTACCTATAGTTGAACAACAAATTTAAAGTAAGTATATTATATATTTATAGCAAACCATTACCTTCTATATATCAGGTATTTAGTGAACGTGCATTAATGATACTCTTTTCTTATCACAACTAATCCAAATAGCTTGTATTAATTATGAAGGTGTGATAGCTGTTATAGAATAGTTCACTCACAGCATTTCACTTACTACTTGACAAGGGCAAATCTTTGCTTACACTCAACTACATATATTCTTTGGCTTAACTACTTTAGTTTAATTATCATAAGTAACTTCATAAGTATGAAGCAGACCGTAAGTAACTTAGACTACTTCTTGTTAGTATCAGTGTTTAGGATCTCTTTTTGCTAGTGCTAAGTAATCTGTGCTTTTGTCCCTTATCCAGCTGAACTTTTTAGTTACGATAATTGCATTTTTATTTATGATTATTAATTTTTTTCTCAGTGTAATTTTGATTTTAAAGCGATTTCAAAAAGGTTTCTTCACTAATAAACTATAATTTATTTGAAAGGGTTTAGTTAAAAAAAAGAAGAATTCTTCGTCCATATTTTGCGTAAGTCCGATAATTGAAATTGCGAATTATAGGCAACTAAACATACATTGTTCGACACTCTTGAGAGTAGAATCGTTCCTTGAGATAACCTATTGAAAACGTGGACTGAAACTAAACTTTAGAAAATAATACAAATAATAATAATGATGGTAAATCATTGAAATTGCTGACACTTTACAAGATTTCAGATCACACTCCTTATCAGATACAGTCCCTTCCACTTCTCTCGCTAAAATATTCCCTAGGCATAGGAGAACGCATCGATTCGATGCCTCTACATATCCCCAAGACAACACACGTTCCTCTTCTTTACAAGGTCTTCGATAATCACGTAATGAAACCGCGTCCGTTCGAATTTCCTCTAACGTCATTTATCCGGGACGCCCACGAAAGCACGCACGGTCACTACGAGGTAACATCGTTCGCCGTCCAGAATACCAAATCGCCGGTGGGTCTCGCACAAAAGCTACGAGCCTGCCACTTAATCGGAGCAACCCCTGAACAGTCCCAAGTCCGGTCTCGAATTCCGAAGAATGAGATAGACAGTTATAGATGTAAATGGAAAGGTAGATATCGTTTGGAGTATGGTCGAAAAGTTCAAAGGAGTTTTTCTTTGGAGCGTTTACATTTGTAAAATGGTTTTTTATTGACGCAGGTTAAGAAAGCCATAATACTGTAACCGACATAAATGTTGCAATATTTTCTTTAAGCGAATAGGTTCAACATGTCTAGCAAATGCAAAATTGAATTTAAATTCGAATTCACAATGTGAAAATCATCAAATAGCACTGTCCAACATATTTTTTTTTCGTTCTTATACAGCCATTACGTGTAGTTTATGTCTTTATTTTTTTTTTTCCTGATTCTGAAACTAGTTTTAAATTAGCTCCATCATGTCAGAATTTTGAGAAATCATTTTAAATGGCTTTTTCATGTGCATAAAGTAACTTTTATATAAGAAATATATTACAAAATATATTTTGCTGCCGAGCATTGAGTAGACATGTTTGAACATGTCCTTGCCTATTTCCTACGTCACAGCATTCAAACCACCCCCATTGATGTTCTGGAGCCAATGAAATTAGATATTTGTAGATTTCTGGTTGTGTGGATATACAGGGTGATTCTCAATATATGCGACAAACTTTAAGCGCTGATTCCTGGGTTATTTTGATCATAAAAGTTCATAAGAACATATGTCCAAAATGCTTAGTTCTAAAGTTGTACAATGGTTCATAGTAAGTTAACATAATTAATGTTTTATTATAAATTAACAAAATATTAGTAAAACAAATTAACTTATACTAACTGTTGAAAATGACCGCCCCCACTGCAATACAAGCTTCTATACTCCGTCGTATTGACCGGCGAGTCCGTTCTAAAATACCAGGGGTATTTCGAATTGTTTGAAAAGCTGCGATAATACGATTTCACAGTTCATCGACATTTTCAATGGGCGTCGTATAAACTAATAATTTAAGGTAACCCCAGAGAAAAGAGTCCAAAGAATTTAAGTCTGGAGACCGAGGAGGCCACGTTGTGGACCTCCCGTCCTATGCACCGATCTGGATACGTATTGTCTAAAAACTCGCGAGCAACTAAACTAAAATGCGTTGGAGCACCGTCATGCATAAAATACATTTGTAATCTTAATTGCAACGAAACTTCTTCAGCAGTAGGAGTAGCTCCTCTTCAAAAAATTGCGGTAGACCTCGCCATTTAACCGCATCGGTAAAAATGTGGACCTATAAAGTGATCTCAACAATTCCGGCCCACACATTGACAGAGAATTGATGTTGATGACGGACATTCACTAGTTCGTGCGGATTTTCTTCGGCCATATGTGATTATTATGAAAATTAATATCGCGTTTCTAGAGAAAGTAGCCTCGTCGGTGAAGAATATTTGAGCCAAATAGTCAGGATTTTGTGCGATTTTGTGTTGCATCCATTGACAAAAAGCCACTCTTTGCGGAAAATCTGCCGGCAAAAGTGCCTGCACCCGTTGAATGTGATATGGATACCACAGTTGATCTTTCAATATTCTCCAAACTGTGGCCTGACTAATCTTTAAAGCAAACGCAATTTTTCTGGTGCTTGTAGTAGGATGTTCCTCAATTTCATTTAGTACCATTTCTTCAACTTGTGGAGTTCTCACTGTAGATGGGTGCCCGTTATCAGTCGTGCGTTTTTTAAAATTTCCGTATCACTAAGACGTTGGTGAAGACGGGCAAATATTGAATGATGCGGGATGATACGGTTCGGGTATCGTTCTTCATAAAGACGTCTAGCAGCACGCGAATTTCCATTGGCAAGACCGTAAATGAAATGCATATCACACATCTAAGCATTCGTGTAATTCATTTTAGAAAACAGAAACTGGCAATAAACTGAATGAATACTCTGACAACTATTGACAATATTGAAATGCAAATAAAAATCCTCTCAACACAATAATTTTTGAAAAACCAACTTGATATTATATCGTGTTAGTCATACTTCATAATTTATTATTAAACATTCAATAACTTTAAACCAAACCGTTTTAGACAATATATTCCTATGAACTTTTATGATCAAAATAACCTCAGGAATCAGCTCTTAAAGTTTGTCGCATATAATGAGAATCACCCTGTATAAGGAGCTACGCACGACTCGTTAGATTTAATTTACCTGAGCTTTTCATAATTTATACGATCGACATACCTAGACACCCGCCTGAAAATCTGGCCATGTATGCAGACGACACGCTGTCTATGCCGCCGGGAAAAACGAAACCATGCTAATCCGCAGGGTTCAGGCTCCGATAGACGATATCTCCTTACGGGCCGGGAGGTAGAAGTTGAGGGTGAATCCCGGCAAGATGGTGGCAGTCCGCTTTACGCGGCGCAGAACCATCCCGGCGGACAGAATAGAAGTCGAAGGCAACATCATCCCGTGGGCGGACCAGATCAAATACCTGGGCTCGTCTTAGACCGGGATTTGACATTCTATCGTCATGTCAGTGAAATTAAGGATCGGTTTCAGGCTGCGAAGATTCAGTTAATGCCGTTACTATATAGCTAAAGTGAACTCAGTGTTTGGGTCCAAGCTTTTGCTGTACACCGCATGCCTGAGACCGATCCTGACATATGGAACGCTCGCCCTCTGTACCATGGCCAAGTCGCACCTGGACACCATGGAGATCCTACAGAACCGTATGCTGCGTCTCATCGTTGGGGCTCCATGGATGGTGAGGAATCAACAGCTACGCGACGACCTTAAGATTCCATCAGTTAAGGATTATCTTCTGGAATTAGCTGCCCGGTCATGGCTGAGGGCGGACGAATATCTCAACCCCCTTATTGCCCCTGTTATCAAGCCCAGGATAAGCCTCCACCCAAAATCCTGGTCCGCCGAATTCGAGACGTGGTCGACCTGTCCGTCGAGAGAAATGCCAAGACGAAACGTCGACTTGAATAAAGGCATCGTCTGTGCCGCATCACATCGAGTCCATAACACCTCACTAAATATTCTCCGGCGAGATATTTGAAAGCGCCGCTACTAAAAGATAAAGGTGCCATAGAGACCAGAGGTCTGGCACCAGGAAGATTACGTGACCGCTGATGATAGATTCAATTTAACTCTGATAGATTCAATTTAAGCGATAGCTGAACGTCTTTTTATTTCATGATGTTCCGTGCGTGTACAAATAATCCTAACAGCTTCTGTTATGTAGGTGGAGAATTCCCTACCCAACGACACAAACGGAATATTACGCCTTTAATAGAAAATTTACATTTTCACTGTTCTGGTCTAAAAATTAAATATCAGGACAAGGAATGGGCTCCTCACATTTGCTGCGCACGGTGTGCTGTTACCCTGAGGAGGTTGTCGAACGGTAAGAACAGCGCTGTGCCATTTGCAAGACCTATGATTTGGCGTGAACAAATGGACCATTTGTCTGGTTGCTACTTTTGTTGCAGGAAAACTTTCGGGTTCTCCAATAGAAATAAAAACAAGATTAATTACGCGAGTGTGTCTTCTATTACTCGTCTAGTACTCCATTCAGAAGCCTTGCCAGTGCCAAGACCTGTAGGTGTTTCGAGTGAAGAATATACCATTACAGATACAGAGGAAGAAATTTTCGAGGTTATCGACAGCGATGAATGAATATTTGCCACATATAGAGGAGGGACCCACTTAGTAAATCAGTCAGAATTAAACGACCTATTACGAGATCTGAGTTTGTCAAAAACTCAAGCCGAAATGCTAGAATCTAGAATTCAAAGTTGGAAGCTGTTAGCTCCAGGCACATATATTTCAATATATCGTAATCGCCAGAAAAAACTATCACAGTATTTTTCAAGCGAAGAAGGTCTTTCATTCTGCAATAATGTCGATGATTTCATGTTGACAGTAGGTTATCAACCCAACCCAGAAGAATAGCGTCTTTTTATCGATGCTTCGAGATTGAGTTTGAAAACTGTCCTTTTTCACATAGGAAACAAGGTTTATCCATCCATTGTCACGCAGTCCATATGAAGGAAACTTATGAAAATATGACTCGTCTTCTCGACAAAATTAATTACAAAGTGTACAAATAGCATATCAGCGCTGACCACAAAATTGTAGCAATTCTACTCGATCTACAACTGGGGTACACAAAAGCACTGCTGTTGCCTTTGTGAGTGGGACAGTCGATCAAGAAATTCCCACTACGTTGTTAAAGATTGGCCAGTCAGGGCTCAGTATATTTCTGGACAAAAGAATATACTTCATAAGGCACTAATGGAGCTTGATAAAACATTTCTACCGTCATTGCATATCCAATTGGGTTTGATGAAGAATTTCGTCAAAGCAATGGATAAGGGTGGTTGTGGATTCTAATACCTTCAACACAAATTTCCCAAAATTTCAAATGCAAAACTTAAAGAGGGACTGTTTTTGTAGGACCCCAAAGTAAACGTCTACAACAAAATGCACAATTTGAAGAGATTTTGAATGGCTTGGAATGCTTTTAAAAGTGTGCCTCAAAATTTTCTAGGAAAAGCAAAATCTGACAATTACATAGCAATTGTTAATGAACTTCTTAGAAGTCACCATGAACTGGGCTGTAACAACCCGTAAAATACATTTTTTACATTCGTACCTGGATTTCTTTCTCCCGAACCTCGGTGACGTCAGTGATGAACATGGTAAGAGATTTCATCAAGACATTTCTGTTATTGAAAAACGTTATAAGGGCAAGTGGAACAGTGAAATGTTGGCTGATTATTGTTGGACATTGATATTAGAAAGTACCGTAGAATAGTATAAGAGAAAAGTAAAAAGAAAAACATTTTAAGACAGTTCCATGTATTTTACGTATCGCCAAGAGCTTCTACCAGATTGAAATTAAGGGAATTAATTAAATGTTTGCCTTGGTGCTTGAATTTTAATGGTTGTGAGATGTTGTGACAATATTTACGATATAAAAGCCTATATTTTTCTCATTTTAACTCATGTACGTACGCCAACACTAATAGAAATCAGGGACTGTTAAGTTAATCAGCTGATATCCTTCACTTTTAATAAATAAACGAAAGCAAACAATTTTATAGCATTTATTTTATTCTTAGCTATAATTACAAAAACCACTAACATATTTATATTTACAACATATCACTCAGCTGTGGCGCAAAAAGAGAATCAAAATTATGCCTAAAAATATTTCTGGTTGACGGCCCTTAATTGTACTAAACTAAAACATCACGTTGCACAATTCGATCTGCAAGCATCCACATCTTATCCTTCCTACTTTTACTGACTCGCAATTATTAACAGCAGAATATAAAGCACACAGTCAACGCCAACATTCACGACATCTCTTGCAGCTTGCCAGAACCAAATTCACACTCCAAACGTTTGCTACTTGATTCCGACTAAGTTTTATCACATGAAAAATTAAGTGAATAACTTTTTAACGGTATTCGATCAGCTTTTTAACATACACATGATTGGTGTTAAAAAAAAAAAATATGGCTAAATTTATATTGCCTTTAGGATCAAAACCCAAATGTTGATGCAACACAAGAGACAAACTTACTAAAACTATAAGATAAATACTAGTGGTGTGTAGCAAACCAAGATCTTTTCCTTCTCTTTTTGCTATCGAAAAGTTCGTCTAGGTATGGGAACTGGGCCTTGCCCACTTCCTCTGTCTTCATTCTTGTACCACCAGGACATTCAAAGACGTTGGTGAATTTTTCAGAGTTGACTAACATCATCTCCGCCCTTATAGGATAAGGTAGGGCTCCATTCTCGTATACACCAAGCATATAATCGATTATATTGACTTTCCGGCAGAATTCTGAAGCATATCGCAGGAAATTGAAGGTATGGAGATTATTTGTAACAAATAATTTACCTTGAGCGACGGTTATAAAAAAGATCTGCTTTCTAGTAAAATTCTTCTGTATCCAGGGTAAATCTAAATTATTCTGCCATTTATCAAATACATCGCTGACTAATCTCAACGCGGTCCTGTCGGATACTTCTTTATCTATGGTAAAATTAGTGGTCTACGGAAACATAAATATTTTTTTTTACCATCCACCTACAAAAAATAAATAAGAAAGAAAATACATACAGTAAACTCAACGAAATGTTGATTGACCATCCTAGTTCTAGGTATAGGTATTCTTTCGTCAAGTACTTGGTTGTAGGTATCAAAGAATTCCTCGGATAGAGACATATGTTTCTTTATTATTGTCGGATCGAAATGATTAGCGATTTGTTGAGCCAGGTGTAAACCCAAACGTGCTACCAATATATAACCTGGAACGTCAGCAGGGATCTTTCCAACAGCACCGTATGGTACAGCTGAAGTCAAATTAATGTTGTATTTGATGAGGGCAAAAACCGTAGTGTGATGTGATGACTTACCGATAATGTTGGCGCCGAATGATTTTGGTTCCGTATCAAAAGGATGTAAGAAGTGGCAGAAGCTATAAAATAAAAACTAATAACACAAGTATACTGTAAGATGTCAGTATCATCAGTCAAAATATTTCGAAATACACTGCTTACATTTGTCCTTGGTCGAAAGTACTCCCAGCCAAGGATAAGATGCTCCTCTCTCGATTCTCCATCAACAACAATAGATTACGCATAAAATTTTCTCCGATATCCTTGGATATTATATCATATTTTCTCGCCAAAACTTGCTGGTCAATACAATCAGAGGTGGACGTCCCCAGTGCTACATCCAACCTATTCGCCTTATCAATCAGTTCGTCTTTATCTTCACCTTCAAACCATTCAGCCGAATTGAAAGCCTGAATTAGGTCATCCCTCAACAGGTCGAACATCCCCCTAATAACTTTATCTTGCTGTCTCAGCTCAGAGATGGTGGAAGAAGTCAAATATAGACGTGTTGACACATCTTGGAAGAAATGATTCGATAATTCCAAGCAGTATTGTCTTCTGTCTTGGGTGTGCTTTGGCAACACTGTATTTTGGTAAATATCGGTGGCGTACATCGTGAGTAAGATATTGTACAGTGTGCTGTCGAAAAAAAGAACATATATATTAATTTATCGAAAACATAAAGGTGAGATTAGATTTGGTTTGAGAGGGCCATAAAATGGCATGTTTCGTCGCGATGTTTTGAGATCTATTATGATCAAAGTTATCCCTTCACTAAGTTTACCTTTCATTCCGTCACATTGTTTCTTATTTACACCTATTGCTGTCCTCTTTGCATTTGTTCTATTAGAAGCCTATGACGTTTACTATAAGATACAAAAATTGGTGTCATACCTTTCAAAACCTTTCGGCTTCAAACGCTTCAGCACAGCTTTTATCTTATCGTAAAAGAAGATACGGATAGTTGTATACGGTGAAGCTGTTATTCCCGTCAATTCCTCATAAAACAAAAGCCAATCGATAGCGTCACAAGCAGTTTGCAGATCAGATATCATCACATCTTCGTACCCTTGTTGAGCTTCCCTTCTTCGCATCTCGTCTGCTCCAATGCTTTCCTAAAGATCAGGGGAAGATGAATAAATTACCAATAGATTAAGGAACGATAAACCTACCACCTGCTTCATCACATCCATCTCTAACGTAAACACAAATTCATTGATCTTTTGTGTTACATTGTAGGGTTTTAACCCTTCGAAGAAGTCCATCTCAGCGAGGACATTTTCAAAAGCCATCGCGTATCTTATACATTGATTTCGGCACGTCTTGAAAGAGTTGTACAAATCTGACAGGTTTATGGTCTTCTCGGATGGCTCCTCAGCGTTACGACAGTGGCGTTCGTCTGCTAGCCAGGTGGGCCAATCGCTCAAGACGGTATCAGATTTAAAATCACGATCAGGCAAAGTTAACTGAAACAGTGGAATCGGTAAAAGGGATATTTTCGTGAGAATAATTTTATGTTACCTTCAAGATATATTCCGGCAAATCTTCCTTTATGGCGATGTCCGCTTTGAGTAGAGGAAAGGATTTTGTTAGAACCAATTTGGCTAGGAGTTTTGTCAAACTGGATTTGTCCACGACGGCTTTGCTGTCTAAGATGAAGCTACCCAAATCTTTGACGATTTTCTTCGCTGTAATGATGTGAGATTTCCTTACTTTTCGATCGACTCAAAAAAAGATGATGTAGGGAAAATAACCCATGAGGGGCTGGTCAAACGGTAAGAACAGCTAGTGCGTCTTCTATTACTAATTCACTACCTCATTCAGAAGCCAGTACCAAGACCTGTATGCGTTTCCAGTGAAGAATATACCATTACAGATACAGAGGAAAAAATTTTCGAGTTATCGACCAGCGATGATGAATATTTGTCACATATAGAGGAGGGACCTCACTTAGTAAATCAGTCAGAATTAAATGACCTTTCTCGAGATCTGAATTTGTCAAAAACTGAAGCTGAAATGCTAGGATCTAGACTTCAAAGGAAGCTGTTAGCTCTAGGCACCCATATTTTAGTGTATCGTAACCGTCAGAAAGAACTATCATAGTGTTTTTCAAGCGAAGAAGGGTTTTCTTTCTGCAATAATGTCGATGATTTCATGCTGATAGTAGGTCATCAACCCAACCCAGAAGAATAGCGTCTTTTTATCGATGTTTCGAGATTGAGTTTGAAAGCTGTCCTTCTTCACAGAGGAAACAAGGTTTATCCATCCATTCCGGTTTGTCACGCAGTCCATATGAAGGAAACTTATGAAAATATGATTCGTCTTCTCGACAAAATTAATTACAAAGTGTACAAATACCATATCAGCGCTGACCCCAAAGTTGTAGCAATTCTACTCGGTTTACAACTGAGGTACACAAAGCACTGCTGTTTCCTTTGTGAGTGGGATAGTCGATCGAGAAATTCCCACTACGTTGTTAAGATTGGCCAGACACTCAGAATGGTCAAGAAGAAGATAGCATAGCATCAATCTCCTGACGGTGATCAAACCTGGGATATGCCCCGGGATGATATGTTAAAAAAATTCAGCTTTATGAAGGAATTCATCATAAAGCTGAGTAACAGGAGCGAGTAGGATCATAACACCATCTTAAACTTGAATAGAAATGCCATCAAATGGTATACTAATGGCTCCAAAAAGGCAGAGGGAACTGGAATAGGAATATATGGGCCTAGAACCACATATTTCGAAAGTTTGGGAAAATATCCAAGTATATTTCAGGCGGAAATACACACTATTGAAAGATGTGTCCAGTTCAATATAGATAGAAATTATCGGAAGCAGGAGATTATCAGCATGTCTGATAGTCAAGCAGCCATCAAGGCGCTGAGTTCATATGAAATCAGTTCCAAGATGGTCTGGGAATGCCTAGGGAAATTAAATGAGCTAGGCAAAAGAAATAAAGTAACCCTCCTGTAGGTTCCGGGTCACACAGGAGTGGAAGGAAACGAAATAAATATATAATAATAATAACCTCGCAAAAAAAGGGACTGGAATGCCTTTTGTATGGCCTGAACCCTTTTGCGTGTTAAGTAGCAGTACAATACTGAAGAAACTAAAAACAGAAATCGAGCAGAGAAAATCCAGTTACTGGGAAAATCTCCAGGGAATGAGACAAAGTAAAATTCTTCTGGGAACTTATAACCAGAAGAGGTTTACAGAATGCATCAACCTGAGTAAGAAACAATGTTCGCATATTAACAGGAATACTTTCAGGCCACTGTAGACTGAAAGGACACCTGAGTAAGCTTGGATTGGAAAAGGAATCTGAATGTAGATCTTGTGGGGAACATGATGAAACACCCATCCACCTCCTCTCAAACTGTGTAACACTGTGCAACTCGAGGGCGTTGCATCTGGGAGCATGTGAAATCGAAGAAGGAGACTTACCTAGACTGGGGCCCTCTGACATCCTACACTTTCTGAAAGGAATAGGATTGGAAGGCTAGCTGTAAAGCAGCAAGAATAGGGGACACAATAGATCTTTTAGGTCGCAGTGTAACATCACCCGTCTATCTACATACATATAAGATTGGCCAGTTAAGGCTCTGTATATTTCTGGACAAAATAATATATTTTATAAAGAACTAGTGGAACTTGATAAAATATTTCTACCGCCATTGCATATCAAATTGGTTTTGATGAAGAATTTCGTCAAAGCAGTGGATAAGGATGGTTGTGGATTCTAATACCTTCAACACAAATTTTCCAATATTTCAAATGCAAAACTTAAAGATGGAATTTTTATGGGATCTCAAATTAAACGTCTACAAGAAGATGTACATTTTGAAGAGACTTTAAATGACTTGGAACGTGGTATTGGTGGAATGCGTTAAAAGTATGCCTCAAAATTTTCTAGGAAACGCAAAATCTGACAATTACATAGGAATTGTTAATTAACTTTTTAGAAGTTACCATGAACTGGGCTGTAACATTAGCCTTAAAATACATTTTTTACATTCGCACCGAGAAAAAATTAAAATTTGTTACCTAGTCTTATAGAACTTACCTGTGTCCACTCTGCTCCTATAATAGAAAACACTTTCGTGTTGCATACAGGAATTGTAAAAGGTTCTAAAACTCGCTGCGTAATTGATGGGGCCACTCTGATATCCCTTTTCCAGTACATCATAAAGATGATCCCTAACGCCATTCCGATATTCATCTTCTGAATCATCTTCCGCTTTGCTCCCGCAAGAATATCCATAGAAATCATCGCACGGTTCAGCGGAGAGGTCCATCAAACCGAACAATCTGGAAACTGTAACGGCACATGCCTTAGGCTTGCATTCCATGACGTTCGCTGATGTTGTCAACACCCATCAGATGGGTCCCCAGACCATTCGCCGGTTACTGTGAAATCTGATCAGTAGCCGTCCTCTCTTCTTTTCCTCTTCTTCTTCTTCACTAGACCTCTTCTTTTCCGTTAAATTTCGTCCAATCACTTGATTCCTGACTAGATTCTCTGTGGTTTCTAACCAATCTGTGGTTGAAAACTCTGGATATTCAGAACTACTATTTAATTCCTCTATGGTTGAAAGCTCTGGATATTCAGAACTACTATTTAATTCCTCTATGGTTGAAAACTCGGGATATTCAGAACTACTGCTTAATTCCTCTGTGGTTGAAAACTCGGATATTCAGAACTACTATTTTATTCCTCTATGGTTGAAAACTCTGGATATTCAGAACTACTGCTTAATTCCTCTGTGGTTGAAAACTCGGGATATTCAGAACTATTATTTAATTCCTCTATGGTTGAAAACTCGGGATATTCAGAACTACTGCTTAATTCCTCTGTGGTTGAAAACTCGGGATATTCAGAACTACTGTTTAATTCCTCTATGGTTGAAAACTCTGGATATTCAGAACTACTGCTTAATTCCTCTGTGGTTGAAAACTCGGGATATTCAGAACTACTATTTAATTCCTCTATGGTCGAAAACTCGGGATATTCAGAACTACTGCTTAATTTCTCTGTGGTCGAAAACTCGGGATATTCAGAACTACTGATTAATTCTTCAGTGGTAACCATTAATGAACTCCCATAACCTTCGCTCGTTACTTCCGATAAACCTTCTTCAGTTGTCGACAATTCTGTACTCCATTCTTCAGTGGTGTAAAGACTTGATGCTGCAAAATCGCTTGTAGATTCTGTTTCAGTTCTGTCTTCGGTGGAGGAAGGGTATTCTTCACTTGTGGATTCTGAATTAGTTAGAATAGGAGGAAGAATTTTGTAACCTGTAGTCTTGTTACCCGATGTCTTTCCCTGGTTTGTAGCTTCAGTCGTTGGCACCAAATGCTGTTTATCTCCTGACGTCTTTGTAACGTTATCTATTTCTGATTCCTTTCCACCGAATCTATCAACAATAAATACCTTTTCTGTCGACACAGTCTTGTTCAAAGGAGACGCAGTTGTTTGAGAAAGATCTTTATCATCTATAGTCTTATTACCCGATCGATTTCCTTCAGTCGTTGGCACCAAATGCTGTTTATCTCCTGAGGTCTTTGTAACGTTATCTATGTCTGATTCCTTTCCACCGAATCTATCAATAATAAATACCTTTACTGTCGCCACAGTTTTATTCAAAGGAGACGCAGTTGTTTGAGAAAGATCTTTATCTCCTACGGTCTTGTTATCTCTCTCTTCTTCTTTCACTTCGGTCCACACCACATAGGGTTGCTTCCTATCTCCTGTTTTGGTAGTATTCTTCGTTTCTGGTATCGATTCCGCATCCTTGTTTCCATCTAAAGGAGCCACAGACGATTGATCCACCACGACCTTCTCAGTAACTTTATGGGGCGTGGTGGGCATAATTGGTATTTGTGTTCGTTTGGTCGTTGTTGTGAATGGAATATGCGGTGGATGAGCAGGATGGGGTGCAGACCGTGCAGTGGTCGTAGTGAATCCTTTTCCATGGGCTGCATCTGCCTAAGGAGTTGAGAAATTATATTTTAGGGGCATTTAAAACTTCAAGTAAAACAAATATTTGAAGCAACAAAAACTTTGTGCCGGACAAACTTCAAACAAAAACGCAGTTTAGCACGAGGCCACAATTGAATACATCAGTAATAATTTTTAAGAAAATTATTTCGATATAAAAGTCAGATATTATACAGGATGAGTTTTTTATCTTGAGACAACGGAATATCTCTAAAGCACTGCATCAAATCAAAAAAAGATCTTAATAAGATTTGTTATAATGTAGGGGGCTCACTGAATGGTGCCGAACTCGATCCCCCACCTCACCCCACCCCCAGAGTGGGAGGGGGGACAACTTTGAAATCTCAAATGGGAACCCCCATTTTGTATTGCAGATTCGGATTCTACGCCATCAAGTATGTAGTTTTTGTTTGAAACTTTTTTTCGATTCGTAACAGATTGCACTGTAATCGCAAAAAAAAAAACATGATTGTTAACGTCTACAAAAAATACACAAAAAAGAGAAGCAAGCAAGCATGATTTTGTGTTTTTTTTATTTTAATGAATGAATGTACTAAAGCAGTGTGTCCGATTTTGTAACAAATAAAAGTTACGTTATAGATGAAATCCCATAATTTACACATTTTAAAACAGAGATTATTTCAAATAATATGTAAGCAAGAATGCCGGTAGTACGGCTGAGAAGGAAGGGTGCATCATTGCCAATCTTGAAAGTCAAGCAGCAATATGCGGTACCAGTTGTTGGTGGGTGACCATTCGGACAACACTTCTCAGCGGCTCGGTGTGTTCCGGCACCCTAAGCCAAGGGCCTGTGTGCTGAGGTATTATTATTACATATGCAAGAATAAGTAAGTTATTTTCTTCCAACATATGCTTTAAAATGTTTGTTATATTTTGTATAACTTGTCATTTCTTATTATGAATGTTCCCTCTAGTGGCGTAAAATATACCCCTTGATTATGGAGCAAATTTAATTCTGACGCTATTTCTCCTAATGATGTGGATAGATTATTATTTATATTGAGCTAAGAAACAATCCAAAAATCACATTAGCTTTGCAAAAACACATCTATGCTATGACCACACTGTGACTATAATGTTTAATTTTGACATATGCATTAGTATGACAACAAATTTGAAGGGATACAACATTTTAAATAAAAAAACAAAAATATAAGAGAATCCACCCCACTAAACATCAAATATGTATGAAACATTTCTTTTTTCTGTAACTTGTAAATAATGTAACACCCTAAAAGCATGTGTTATTCACGCGTATAAATCATAAAAATTTGAGATTGTCATTTTGTGATGTGTCAGAAACATTGGCCGCGTTCAGAGTACGTAACGGCTACGTAGCTGCTCCCTAACGGTTTGGGAACTGTTGACAATTCGTCTCAAAAACGTACCGCTACATTTGAACTACATCAATAATATACAATGGACCGGTCGCCATTTTGTGTAGCAGAAACCGCTATGATATGTATCATGTTGGTACTCTGAACGCGGCCAATAATTATTGCACAAAGTTAAGCGCGCACGCGTACTTTCGTATTTGTCAGAAGAAAGAGAGGTTATGGTCAGGTGGTACGATTTTCTGTGTAAAGTGATTATGGTTAGTGCGATTACAAATTTCTGTGTCTGAATATGAATAACTATTATAAACTTGTGGTAAGTACGGTTTAACGCTTTATAACCCACTTTTGTTTTGCTAAAAATTGTTTGGCAATAGGAATTTACGAAAATTGGCTTGTAAACTATCTACCGAGTTCCTATCCTGTTATAACTCATTGCAAATGATATGAAATCGGAAAGTATAGACATATTGAAAGGTAGGTATCTTTTGCGAAATTATTTCTGTGCATCTAATAATTAAAAAAAAATATTATTGTTACAGTGTCCGTTTTTTTTTTTTTCTATGTGCGGTAAATATTTTGAATTGGTTATGGCCAACTGGCTTCGGCGAACCAATTTACATTATCACAAGGGTTCAAACTTAACTAAAAAAATAGTAAGATAGTATATTGAAGATATTATGTTCACATTGATAGCTTTAATATTGACGATAGAAATCAGATGTAAATACTGTGAGATTCAAAATGATTGTCGTGATAAAAAAAACTGTTTCCCGGAAAAATTTATCTATACTTATTACCGATTTAATGAGTGAAGTTAGCTACATACAAATTTCATACAATAAAATCAATTTTCTTGACATTTAGTGACATTGGCGTTCGTCCAAAACATGTCCATATCCATTACAGATGTTGGATAGATATCCATGGGATATTCGTTTTGGAGTTATTACAATTATTTATAAAATTAACAGAAATATATTTATAGCAATTTTAACGTAAAAATTAATTAGACACAATTTGCCTGTTTAGACGTTATTGATAAATACATGAACTTTGTAACAGATATCTTATGGATATCTATCCGATGTTATAGATTTTACAATAATGTTAAATTTTAGATTCTTTATAGAATTAACGTTATTTCTAAAAAGGAAGGTTGGAATTATTACTGATATGAATATTAAGTAAAATTGAATAGCGGTTCTAAGCATATACTTAAGTACTTATACTTTAAGTCGAAACAATAAGGTCTAAAATCGCCGAGTCTAATGAGATCAACTAATACCGAATTGGATTCACGTGCGCTGTGTTTATTTATGTTTATACTCAATCGCACATGTGACGTCGAGAGTCGGTAAACAAATTAAAAAGTAATAGATAAATAAATAAATTGGAAAGAGTACTTTCTAATTCTTTTCTTTAATATACTATAGGATCTTATCCACATTTTAGCTATTAGTTTCGACATAATTGTATTCCTCAGGCCGTGTATGATCAATTAGGACCTATATTATAGTATTTTGTTATATTTTACTTTCTCTTTATTGATTATACTGAAAAATATAAATATGTATCTTATATAGAATTTCCAAAAACGTAGGGCATACTAATGAGTGCAATTTACATGATTTGTGGATGAGAATCTCTTGCAACCTCGCAATCTTGTATGATAATAATAAGCTACATCTAAATAGATAGATAGATAGATAGATTTATTGCCAATAAACAAATGCATGTTGCCTGACAATACATAAACATGTAAAAATATAATAAACAAAAATAAAACAATAAACATGTTCGCTATGAGGAGACAGGTCAAAATTTATGGTTACTAAATTCGTCAAATGAATAAAAAGGTTGTTTTAGTAATATCATCTTCAATTTGCGTCGAAATGTTGTTAAATTATGAGAACTTAATATAAGAGAAGGTAATTTATTGAAAAAAGACAAGCCCATGCAGTACAGAGAATTTTTGCAGAGAGAGGTATCAGTTTTCGGAAGATTAATGCTATTACAGTTACGAGTGTTCTAAGAACGAATAGGTATACAGGGTGTATCAAATAAAAAAGTAAATTTTTACCCGTCGAAACCGGATTTCATCATTAAAAAATAAAAAAAAGTAAAATTTAGAGCCAAAAATTCTTTAGTCCGGGCCTGATGCAAGGAAATGTCATGTTTGGAACCCGCTAAACGTGTTATTATGTATAAATACATTGCACTCATTTAGTAAGTTCATTCACGTCACTCTGAATAAATAAAGGCCAATCGGGCCAGTGTGCCTTTGTAAAAATAGCAAAACTGAGGCATTTTAAATTTCTTCTTTTTATAAAATAAACATTTCTTTTTTGTTAAGAGCATTCTACGTAAGTCTATAAAGTATTATTTTTAATATCCTGATAAGACGTTCGAGTTTCACCGGATATGCGACTTCAGTAGTTACAAAAAACGTAAATATTTTTCTTTTGCTTTGTCGAATCGAGAGTTAGTTGTTGATAAGCGATACCACATGAATCTGAGTTATTTCTTTCGGATTTATTTATCATATAACACAAAATGAATTGAATCGAATTACACAGAAATAAATGTAGATACAGAAAATTTGCAAACACGCCTTTTTACTAACTATCTATACATTCCCGCGCTTTTGCCGATGCACCAAGCTTCGATTTTCTTTATATGAAATCATGATGGTCCTGAAAAGGATCGTTTTTTCAAGACTCGAATAATTTAAATAAAATGTTCGAAGTGGCTTGCACTCCAAGCGGCGATCCACACAAAACTAACAGCGGTAATGGCTGAATGATAGTGGTATGTGGGGGTATACTCGGGACAGCATTTAGGTTGGGCACAGGTGCGGCTCTAGCCCACGGCATTTATAAAATATTTTTTTTCTCGTTAATGCTTACAGATAGACCACCTGTGCATTAAGACTTTTTGATTGTATATGATTACAGCTGCTACATATTATTATATTTAACTTTATATCTGATACACCCTGTATCTGCTTCTATATTTATACACCATACTCACCGACTCATAGATAATTAATGAGTATAAAATTAAAATTCTTTGGGAAACATCTCCACTAATCAGCCGCACAGCCCGTTTTTTGTAATTTAAAGATTTCGAATGAATTCGTTGTAGTGGTGAAACCCCAACAAGAAATACAGTATCTCATGCGAGATTCAAATAGTGTTAATAGTTATAATTCTTAGAGCATAACAGGCTGATGACAAGCCCTTCGACAACATCTAAATGTGCTCGGTCCTCCCCAAACTGGTATCCGCAGTAACACCCAAAAATCTAACATCAGTAGCAGGAGATAAAAGACTGTTATTAATAACAATGTTAAGGTTGGTTTGTTGTCTGTACAGTAACAATTTGGTTTTGTTAGTGTTAAGAGTAATTTCATTAGCGTCCAGAAAAATAATAAATATCTCAGTAAACATCTTTGTGTTTCAGAAAAGTTTAGAAACAAACTTTTTACGTATCTGCAACATCCCTAAAACTGCTACACTGTTGAAAATTTTAACACTTTTTTGACTAATTTAATAGTCAGGAGAGGTCCCACACTCTTTCGTGTTATTTTGTCGGGAACTATAGAAGTTTAAATTTGACGAGCAAAGATAGTCAAGTATTGTCTATTGCTAAGGGTTATTTTGTCCAACTGACACGTGGATTATAAATACTTCTAGTCACATTTTATTTGATCTAGACTAGACAAATTTACTAGCTGTTTAACTAAATGAATGCGATCTATTGGTGTTTAACACCATTTCTAAACACAACGTCTTTTAATATGCAACTCCTATTTCTTAGTCTATAATATTCTCTCTTTAAGACGTTTTCTCAATTATAAATATGCAAAACCACTCATTCACAAGTTTTGGTTTCAACTAAACGTACCAATTTTAAAATGATTTTTTGAGAACCATTATAAAATTAGGTAAATGTTTATGCTATTTGATTCAAGTCTAAACTAATTGCGTAAATAGATGTTCCCAATACATCTTTAAGATGTTGAAATTTTTTATGCCCACTAGAATTAACGTTTAATAACACGAGGTTACACACAAGTCAGTCACATTTGGTGGTTTGTTTGGATATGTTAATACGGAGAATAAAACACGAAAACAGATACACGTGCAATGCAGGTGGTGCGTATAATGCAATACTGTATTAGAATAGGTGGGGTTTCTATATTTCTATCCGAGGGAAAAATTCTGATTGGTTGACGCTTCTGAATGTCTAGAAATATAGTCAATCCTCATATCTGAACAAAGAATTCACACGAAATTCTAGTCATTTCTGTTCTATTAAATACGCGTAGTCAACTCGTCTGGCAAAGTTTTGTAAAAGTCAACACTGAAAATATTTGACTAGCGCAAAAATTAACGCCAACGACCGTAATATTTTCAAACCAGTGTATGTCCGCCCATTATGCTCGTTGTAACATTACCGAAAAAACGGGAGTTCTGCTTACAAAATATTGAGGTATATAAGTCTTAACAAAAAAAAATTGAGGAGGTACACCAGAACACTATCCTCCTGCTCCAAACAAACATATGGAATATTTTATTCCTAATCCAAATTCAAGCTTTTCACAGCTAAGATAAAATAACAATCTTACGCTAGGTCCAACACCGCCCTCTTCAGCCCTCTTGGAACTATCAGAATGCATGACGACGGCACTATCGCAATTTATAGCGCACATCGCTATGAACACCAACATGGCACAAATACAATTCCTGAAGGAGGTGTCGTTGGGGGATGACCCCCCCCGTTGAATTATTCAGGTCTAGTTGCCCTGGTCATGGTTCGCAACGAACTTCCGAAACTTCGACTAAGTCAACGACGACGGAAAATAAATAATGAACGAAAAAAATAGTTTCCCCGTGCCGGAAGAGTTCGCCACTAATTATCGAAAATCGTACGCAGGCTGTGAGATAAGGGGGCTGACGTGCATACTGTACAATAGTTGTAATAATGAGATATGTATTAAGGTAGGAAGGACGGTGGTTAAACGCAAACCGATGTAAGGAGTAAATTATCACTGATGCGATTAGTATGGATCTCTGATAGGTTTTATTAGAATGCGTTGTGCATTTGACGCCTGAAAAACAAAAAAAAAAAAAAAAACACCTTCTTTAACACATGCTAACTGATTTACCCCGATTCAGAATTACAAACTTTTGCCCCTAAATATGTATAATAGCGAGAGTTGTTTTATTCACCAAATATTTGTTGGTGTATTTCATGACGTCATCTAGTGGGGAGTACTGATTCAGAGCTGATTTTTCCCAAACAAGGAACCGCCTTGGTGACGATGCGATAATCCTTTTGCACCCAAAAATTAAAATAATATAAGTATAACTAAAAAAATACCTGCCTATTGAAAAGTCGTCGACAGCGTGAACATTGACAATGGTACCCTTTACTTTCACAGTCATAAAACATTTTGGATCAAAAAGTTTATTTTGTAATAAAAAAATCTCGCTTTCAAACCCATACAGCACACTTCGTCCGAGATATATCCAGTGGATGTCCCAATCACCAAAACATGTCCATATCCATTACAGATGTTGAATATACATATATCCATGCGATATTCGTTTTGGAGTTATTACAATTGCTTATAAAATTAATAATCGCAATTTAAGTACATGAACTGTGTAGCAGATATCTTGTGGATATCTATTCAATAACCATTTGAACAAGATCGAAAATCGCCAAGCCGAATGTATGTTGTATTTATACTCATCGTTTATCATACCTGTCGTGACGTTGATAGTCGAAAAACGACCATTGTTGAATGTGCTGTGTTTTACCTGTTGTTGCGTTGGTTTACGCACAGGTTTTGTTTATATTACTGTATAGGTAAGTAATATTGTCTTTCTTTATAACATTTAAAACATTAGTTATAATTTATAGCAACTGAATATCGAATCTTAGCAAGTTAGATGTTAGACATACATAAATAAATGTGCTACTCTGCTTGTAAAGTCTTGTTTAGTTTGTGTAATTTTAAAAACATTTCTGAACCCCTAATCTAAGGGCCGTTTTACACCTAGCTATTTATTGTACAATTTATTGGCCAATTTAAAATTATACACGTATGACATTTCTAATCTTAATTATCCACTCTATTGGAATACTTAGGAATAGGTAGGTACTTGCAGGAAAATTTAAAAAAATAAATGTGTATCAATTATAGTCTGTATCTGAACATAATTGGTTATTTATATTACCTTAAGATTACCACGTTAGTACGTATAATTAGCTGCCAATGGTTTCTTTTTCTTTATGTTTTTCGACATCTGCATAATTATCTATAAATTCGTAAATAGCAAAACAATATTTAGAAATACACCCAGTGAACCAAATTCAAATTTCCCGCAATTATTTTTAGTAACTTTAACATCAAAGCATGAAATTACCTACGATTTTGTACTAGATTAATAGTTATTTGAATACCTTTAAGTTGAAGATACTAAATATAATTGCGGGAAATTTGAAATTGGTTGACTGGGCATATATTTAAATATATATATACCAGAAATTTGTTAGTCTGTGGAGGGATTCCTATATTAGCCATAATTATAAGTTTTTTATTACTATAAAATCCTCTTTTGTATATTTTATAATTCTCACATGTTATTTTCAAAAATGCAGTTCAGAAACCTTATTTTATTTTGCCTGTTTCTATATTAATACAGCAATACTTTATTTATTTCTTGAAATATCTGCCATAACAATATATTATCTGTGATATTACAAATACATGATTTATCACTTCTAGAAATATGGATTCCAATCTTAATTATTTAATTTTCCTAAAGTTACTTATTGGTTCAAGTTTTAACTATAAAATAAAAAAAAATCCCTTAGCTCTGGCAACCACTGCCCGAATAAACAGATAGTACGTTCATGATACAAGAAAATAATATAATATATTATTATAATATACATAATATTTATATAAATATTTTTCTTGTATCGTGGTAGGTCTTTTTCTTTTTTTTAGTGCAGTTTAAACCTACACTATTTAGTATAAATCAGCTGTTGTGACGTGCAATTTTGTTTTCTTCATTGATGGAACACCATATAAACACAATAATAAAAATTTCAAACCCATTTTGATGTGCAACCAAATATTCACCGTTGAATAAAGAAACCTATTTGATGGCATAACGGCATTCTTTGATAAAAAACCGACGAATAAAGCAACTCTTCCATACTGGCAAAGAATAAAGTACTCTCATTTTGAAACAATCTGTAGGTATGCTGTAATGATAATTTCATGAAAACGTCAGAATGACTGTCTTTTAATCTTTGATATTAGTACAATATAATATTCACTTTTACACCTCTTCACAATTACCTACAATTTGCATTATTTAGTGTACGTAAATTTAGAGGGCAATTGTCCTACTTAAAATAATAATGTTAATTATCCCTTATCGCATTAGCAATAAAAAATGCAATGCTGTTAGTTTCCGTTAGATTAACAACATAATAAATTTATGTGGTATACATACTGCACTGCGGATTTCTTTAGGACCGCTAAATTTATATTTACGTTGAGAGAAAAACCGCAATTGGCATTCCCCAAGAACCGGAAGCACTCCAAGATAAAGGTACACGTTTCTTGCGGTAATAAACATTAAACACCAGATAAAAACTTTTTTTTATGCGAAGTACTAATATTAAAATTTATACAAAAAAAAAAATCAAACATCGATCACACTACATTTTCTGTATTGATAATTACTAAAATTGAATTAATTTTAAGCAGGGGATTGAATTTTATAATAATAATTTATAAAAAAAAAAGAATGAGGCGACATCTATTGAGCTACTTTAGAAATGGGTGATATCTTAGCAGGGATCAACAAAAACTTGATTTATAAATTTAATACAAAAAAAAATGTAAATAAGTAAAACTGTTTATTATTTTTAATTCACATTTAAATATTTTATTTTTATTACGAGCAATTAATATAAATAGTAATTGTTTTTTCTATATGTCATGTGCTGACATTAAACCATAAAAAGATGATATTTTTTCATAACAATAAGACATTTGAAGGTCCTTTAAATATAGGTAAAATTAGCTTTAAATAACCAAAAAAGAATTAAATCTTTAATCATCATAAGTAAAAAATTGAAGTTATAAACAGGATTTTATACAAAAATTTATTTTTATAACAAAATTTAAAATATACTTTTATTTCATCTGCATAGCAATAAGAAACCGACTTTTTAATAGAAACGGTTTATAATTAAATAAAGTAAACTCATCATTTTTGATCCACATTCAAATATTTTAATTCTATTGCGGGCAATAAATAAAAGCGTATACAGCCGTCCCCTAATTTCGTTTACAATAGGGTACAATCCACAAAAACTCAGAATTTCATTTCGATGTTTTGGAATTCTAGCTTGCTGAATCTGACAAATTTTAATTAAATTAAATTTTAATATTTTAAATTCCAGACTTCCAGTGACAATGCGAAAAAATTTATTTAGGCTAAAAAAAAGTAATATAAATAAAATTGTATGATATACAAAAAAAAAACTATTATTACACCAAGCGACATCAATTAAACTATTTTAGAACTATTTCGATTGAGTTGGTATTGTCGGTAGTTTACGTGTTAGGCGCTTGCAACTAAAATTTAAAATATACAGAAATATTATATCCTTGACAATAACAAACTGACGCATAGCTTTAATAAAAGCTTATAATTAAATAAAGTGAACTCATTTTTCATCCATATTCAAATATTTTATATTTATTACGAGCAATAAATACCTACAAATAACAATTGTTTCATATTTGCGGTTTGCGGCGCGTGTTGACATTTCTAGATAACCTACAAGATATAAATGTGATTTTTCTTTAAAATAACACAGCGTACTCCAAAAATTACAATGTTCTAGTTTAGTTTACATCAAACATGCTACCGACGAAGATTTTACCGCTGCTGAAGAATGTGCCTTCTGCAAAAACCGTACACAATTCTGCGGCGAGTTTTAAAAAGTTCGAAAATCCTATATGGAGAACCCTTAACATACTCAGAAACGATGTCACGGTGACAAGAAGAGAAGAGAAAACTAACGTAAATTTAATGGGAGTGTTCCCCAAATACGTTGATGTTTTAGTTATAGGAGGTGGAGCTGTTGGTTCCTCTGTCGGTTATTGGTTGAAAGAGAAATCGGGATTGAACGGGATTAAAGTTGCTGTAGTTGAAAAGGACGCTTCTGTAAGTACTATTAGCTTAAAACGCCATCATATATTAATGCACATAAATATTTAGTATGCGAAATCATCCACCGTATTGTCAGTTGGGGGTTTACGGCAACAATTCTCCTTACCGGAAAACATCCAAATGTCCTTATATGGGGCCGAATTCCTACGAAATTTAAAGAATCGGTTTGGAGATGATGCCGATGTTTATTTTACCCCAAACGGCTATCTAACGCTAGCTAGTGAAGCCGGCGCTGCTCAATTAATAGATAATTCGAAAATTCAAAAGGAATTAGGGGCGTCAAATGTGATATTATCAGCGAAAGAATTGAAACAACGGTAAAATAATTCTTTAATAAGGTGAAACAAAACATTTTATTTCTAAAAACTTTAGATTTCCATGGTTGAGTACGGAAAATGTCGAAATCGGCTGTTTAGGATTAGAAATGGAAGGTTGGTTCGATCCGTGGGCACTATTGTGTCTCTTAAAGAGGGGCGCGATGAATGCTGGGGCGCAGTACATTACGGGGCAAGTCGAGGATTTTGTTTTTACTAAGAGACACGATGTCGAAATTGACGGTGTTGCTTCGGGTACTTATGAGGGGATAGATGAAGTTATTGTAAGTTCACTTAGTGCTGATAAAATGATGGTTTGTTTACGTTAAGTTTTTAGGTAAAATTGGCGAAATGGGTGAGATGAAAATTTATATCAATTTGCTATTTGTTGTGTTAGCATGCGGTGGCAGATTCTGGAGAAAGGCGAAGTTAGCTAGAATCGGAAAAGGGGATGGGATACTGTCAATACCGTTACCAATTGAAAGGCGGTAAGTAAATTCTATATGTTATAATTTTTTACTAATAATCGATTACAGAATTATATATACAAGGTGTGCCAGCCCTTAGGTCGTAGCTTATTATTTTTCTATTGATATTATATTCAATAAAATTGTATATAATATCTATTCTATACTTTCAATCATTTAACTAATATTTTTTTATTTATTTTTTCGGTTTTTTTCGAATACAGAATTAAATTTAATTTTTTTGAATGGAACGTCCTATTTTACATTTTTGCATATTTCGGATTTATTCGTTGAAACTGTCATTAACTGTTAAAGCCACGTATAAATTGATGGGAGGATAGATTTTTCATTTTCTGAGTTTCTTGAAAAATGGCACCTGCAGTATAGTAGTGTCATTTGGAAAATTGATTTACCGCCATGTGATTTTTTTCTTTTCCCGCAGTAATACAGTAACATATTCTTTTAGGTTTTTTTTTTTTTTCATTATAATTTCCGCTAAATTAATAATTTCACTTTTCAAGGATCTTACGATGCGAAAAGTCTTTTTCCCCCATCAATTTTAGCCCGAATTTAACCAGCAAAATAATCACAGAGTTATCTAAACATATTTCATAACATGAGTGAAGATCTGCGATAGAAATAACTGGCCTCTGAGCGGTTTGATCACTTTATGAACAAAAGTTTCTTTTTTATTTTTTAATCTAGAGTGCCGCGAATGTACAAAAAAACTCCCCAATTAGCAACTTGTCACCAAGAAATTCAATTCATAGTACATTATTTTGTTTTCTATGTTTACTATGATGCAATAAAACACTTTGAAAGTATTTTTTTCATAAAAACTAAATAAACTAAACTAAAATCATCCCGGGGCATATCCCGGGTTTGATCACCGTCAGGAGATTGAGGCCTATGCCTAATCATTCCTTCCTTGATCATTCTTAGTGCGGTTCTTTTCGCCACGCCCTCTACTACAATGTGGAGGGGGGCAAGATCCAATACAGCAGGTTCTCATAGCCCCCGTTATGCATACACATGCTAATCTTTGCACTTTCGAGAGGTTAATTCTCGCGGTGGCCAGATTAGTTTCTTTTGCTCATGCTTACTGATGCATAGGTGATGAATCGGTCCACTATCGCTGTATACATCCAAAGCAGTATTTTTGGGTTGCATCCCCAATTTTTCCCTGCAAAGTTTCTGCACACCATCAGAGCTCTTTGGCCTGTTGGTTACTTCAAGTTCATGTTTGTTTCATAGAAGTTATTGTCTAGGGTAAAGGCTAGATATTAACTTCCGCTCTCCAGTCTATATTTTGCCCATTCAGTTTTATGGTTCTAAGATTGGATTTTCTTTTCCTGGTAAATGCTGCTAGGGTTGTCTCAGTGGGCTTGACATTGAGTCCCATCGATTGACACCAATCTTCTCGTGAAGTTCACACCCTCTTTGAACTATGTCACAGAGCGGTATTCTCAAAATTTGCCTCTGCATATATGACAATTATCATCAGCATACCCTTGACAAGATATGCCTAGATCCCTCAGTCCGCATAAGAGTTCGTCTACTATTAGGTTCCACATAAGTGGGGATGTAACTCCCCCCTGTGGGCATCCTCTGGTCGTACTAACCGAGATGGTCTTATGTCCCACCTCCGCCTCCACCGACCTGGTAGACAGAATTTGCGACATCCATCTAGAAGTCACGCCGTCTACCCCTCTATTAATTAATGCTTTTTTGACAGACTCGTGTGGAGTGTTGTTCAAAAGCACCCTCTATGTCTAGAAAGGCGCACGCTACGGGTTTCTTTATTCGTCAGGCATCTTGGATTTGTCCGTCAGCTCCACTAATGCAGTCTCAGTGGTTTGCCTTTTTGATAGGCAGGCTGACAGGGGTGCAATGGCACCCGCTCCAAGATGTCTGTTCTGATATCGTTATCTACAGCCTTTTCCACCGTTTTCAAAAAGAATGATGTGAGGCTGATAGGTCTGTGGGATTTAGGGTGCGTAATGTCATTTTTCCCTGCTTTTGGTATAAAGGTGACTTTAGCCCTTCGCCAGGCTTCTGGAATGTACCCCAATTCCAGACTACTTCGGCTTATCCGAATCATGTGAGGAAGGATTTCTTCCTGCGCTTTCTGAAGTAGGACTGGAAAAATCCCGTCTACTCCCGGTGTTTGAACGGCTGAAAGGTATTGATAGCCCATTTTAACCGTTCGCTGCTACATATGTGTCTTGCCACTGTAGTAGCTTCTTTATTTGGTCGTTTATATCTCGGAAGGATTTTCCGAGGTTCCCACTTTGCTTTCCGGGAAAGTGGGTTTCTAGAAGGAGGAGAGCTCTTTCTTCTTCACTTTACGTGAAGCTTCCATCTGGCTTCTTAGTGGCCATTCCTGAATCGATTCTACCTTCGCCATTACCGTTGTGGAAGTCGGCGAAAAAATAGTAATGGATGTACGGAATTCCAATACAATTTATCAAAACGGCAACCCACTGTTCCCCTAATTCGTTCATTAAATATATGTTTTTAAGACGGTGAGCATTTTCAATTTTGCGTTCTTTTTTTATAAGCCAATTCTTTGTCACATTTTTCATACACCATCAATTTTTCTCACATTATTTTTTTTAAGATTATTCATAATTCCAGAAAACGTTACTTATATGCTATACGTGTCAAGCCAGATGGACCGGACTAATACACCTTTTAACAATCGATTACACCGGAACCTATTTCAGAAGAGACGGCCTAGGTGGCACATACATCGCAGGATTATCACCGCTACCAAAGACGAACCCGCAACCGATAACATGGACGTAGATCATCAATATTTCGACGACAAAGTTTGGCCAAATTTAGCTTTTCGAGTGCCAGCTTTTAATAGCATCAAAGTATGTATTTTATATTGTTAATTAATCAATTTTGAAATCATCGAAGCGAAAATTATGAATATGCAGGTAAGAAACGCTTGGAGTGGATTCTACGATTACAATTACTTCGACGAAAACGGAATAATTGGGCCGCATCCTTATTATCACAACATGTATATAGCGGCAGGATTCAGTGGCCACGGTATGTTGGTGTTGCAGTAATTTCTACTTAACTCTTGACTAACAAATAATGAACATTTATTCAGGTATTCAGCAGGCCCCGGCTGTTGGAAGAGCCATTGCGGAATTGATTCTAGATGGCAACTTTGAAACTATCCATTTAAATAGATTAGGTTTCGATAGATTAATTGTAAATAAACCGATTTGCGAAATTTGTATAGTTGACGGACAAATTAATTTTGATTATATATAATTTATTTTAAGTTTAATTTGTTAATAACGATTAATAATAATCGATAATTGATCATTGTACATACAAAAATATATAAAACAACCTTTATATTAAAGAAAAAATAAAATTTCAAATTAAAACATACTGATTTTATTAAAACCAAACAAACTTTTAGCAAATATATTTTTGTAACGAACATTTTTAAATTTGGAAAATTCGCGCCTAAATGGGGGAGTGGCTACCATAACGTTTCCGCGCATGATGATGTTTTGTCAGTTTTGGCCACGTTCAGAGTACGAGTTTCAGCAAAAACAGATACGTATCATGGTATCATACAATCATACAAAAAGAATGGGAAGAAATAAAAAACAGCAGAAACATAGTAGCAAGGGAAATAATAGGACCAGTAAAAAAGAAAAACAAATGCTGGTTATGAGTATCGAGAAATAATAAAAAAAGGAAAACGAAGCTAGACTAAAATGGATAAATAGTAGTAAAAGACAAGATAAGGAAACATACGAAAAAAAAACAAAAAAAGAAGCTAAAAAGAACATAAGACAAGTCAAGAGAGAATGGTTGGACAAAGAAATAAAGAAGAATAAGAAAGCTGGAATCGAAATACAAAATCATTCTACAAAAACATCAGCGAACAAAACAAGACATATAAAGGGAAACCAATAGGCATTAAGGACAGACAGGGTAAAATAGTAGAAAATGATGAACAGTTTAAACAGGTATGGAAACAACACTTTAGAGAATTATTATACGACCACGACGATAATCTAGAACTTGAAAAAGATGATAAAATAAATCGCGCAATGAGGACGAGACACCAACCAGAGAAGAAATAAATAAAATTATCAACAAAATTCGAAATGGTAAAGCCCCTGGAGAAGACAACATTAATATAGAATTTATCAAGTATGGAGGAGAAGCATTGCAAGAAAGAATATATCAATTGATTAAAAAAATATGGCTTGAAGAGAAGATGCCAGGGGATTGGAACATTGGGCAAATTATTACAATACATAAGAAGGGTGACCAACAAAATACCAATAATTATAGAGGATTGACATTACTAAGTGCAGCTTATAAAATATTGTCAACACTAATACAGAAACGACTAGCAATCAAAACAAAGGAACTAATAGGACAATATCAATGTGGTTTTACAAAAGGACGATCAACAACAGACGCAATACATACGCTCAAACAAATAGTAGAAAAAACAAATGAATACAAAATAGGAATAGAAATGTTATTTGTCGACTTTCAACAAGCTTTTGACTCCCTCAAAAGAAACAAACTTATGGAAGCTTTAAAGAAAATGGGAATCAAACATAAATTAAGGAGATCAATACAAATGACAATGTCATATACAAGAGTAAGTGTAAACACGCAGAAGGGGCAGACAGAGGATTTTGAAATAAATAAAGGGGTAAGACAAGGAGATTCATTATCGACAACATTATTTAACCTAGCTTTGGAATATGTATTAAGAGAAATAGATAAAGGTACCATAGAACAAAGGGGAGCACAAATAATAGCGTATGCAGATGATATCGTAATTGTTTCAAAAAATCGACAGTTGACCAAAACAATACTGGATGAAATGGTGAGAGAAGGGAACAAAATGGAACTGAAGATAAACCAAGGGAAAACGAAATTAATGAGACTAGACACGAAACGAGAAAGTAAAAATAATTCAGTTAAAATAGGAAACTACACATTTGAAAAGGTGAACAGATTTAAGTATTTAGGAGTGACAAAAACAAATGACGGGAGCAGGGACGCAGAAATAAGGGAAAGAATAATCAATATGAACAAGGCCTATCAAGCAAATAGGAAACTCTTAAAAAGTAAAATATTGGGAAAGAGAACAAAAATGAAAATTTATAAGACTATAATAGAACCGATAGTACTATACGCTGCAGAGATAATAACAATGACCAAGAAACAAGAAGAGGAGCTTAGGATACAGGAAAGAAAAATACTAAGGACAATATTGGGCCCAATAAAAATGGACAACGGTGAATATAGAAGAAGAATCAATTATGAATTAACAAACGAGCTAATGGAAGGTGACGTGGTTAAAAAAATTAAGAGGCAGGCAATAAAATGGTTGGGACACGTGTGGAGGGCCGGGAATGGTGCAGTAATCCGCAGTATCTTGCAATGGCAACCAGGAGGCAGAAGAGGAAGAGGCAGGCCTAGATCTACATGGCTACAAGAAGTTAAAGAAGACCTTAACAAAGTGGTATTCATCGATGGCAGGAGAAGACACAGGACAGGGACAGGTGGAGGGATGTGTGTGAGAGGATATAGGAGAGGATGGAGATTGATCTTCCCGTATTTTGAAGATCTAGAAAGCTCTAGGAGCGGCGATACCCCGTTGGGGTTCTTAGCCATTATATATATATCATGGTATCATAAACCGTTCCCGCTACATATCAATAAATATTTATATTGTATGTGATATCAAACAATACGTCTCTTGAACGGTCGTTTTCCTAACACGAGCGGCATCTGGAGCGGCTAATTCTGTTAATCAAATGAAAAGTCAAATGTCAGAAGCTTATATATCAAAAGCGACTTAAATATAAGTTTAATTTTTTCTGTGTATTGCATAGAGAATATATTTTTCCTAATAGTGAAGATATTCATTTCAATGGAAAATCATGACAATATAGAAAAGATATAATAAATTTTAAATATGTGATGAAACAGCCGGTGATACAAAAAAAAACTTTTTTATTAATTTTACGTGTGTTTCTAAATTCATAACGCTGTATAACAATAAATTAAAATTGAATAACATCTATCTCATTTTCATTTAAACTGTCCGGGATTGGATCCAAATATACTGTTTCCCTGTTTAGAAGCAGCTCTAGATGAGCCAAACCTAACAGTTTTTGGATATTTTGCCTGATCGACATTGTACATAAAATATATAAAAATATAAAAGAGCAATCCGTGTAATCTTCGCCAGGTAAATTCCGATGGCTGATTCCATGTATCCACGCGATTGGCACAAAGGGTAGCTTTGCAACGACTCTTCCATCAAATCTAAGATAAAAAGCAGGTAAGTTTTGTAAATACACATTCTGATTAAAGCATAATACATTTTGAACAAGAAAGTTTTGCGCTAATTTATGAATAATCTTAAGGACAAACAAAGAAAAGATGCAAGGAATAAGATAAGATGTAAATAAAAAAAATTAGATATGACAAACATAGCTATAAATTGGATGCATTAATAAAAGAATAGTTATATATTATTATGTAGGTTTAACATTTTGCATAATAGCTTTTTTTTAAATAATATTTAAAACATGCATATTTCAAAACTTATGTGAATGAAAAAATAAACATTAATTATTATGTTTTCAGCATATAGGATTAAAAAAATGGAATTGCAAAAACATATCATAATGGAAATTGAAAAGTCATTTTATACACAAACTTACATGTTATTAAACATACTAAGCAGGGCAGTAATGCAAAGCTATGGCAAACATCGATTTCATTTTAACCCAACGATAAATCCCTATTATTTATCTTTAACCTCTCTTCTTCACGTTCGATTTTTTTCTTATGCTGCTTATAGAACGAATCGCCATGGGTTTCTTTCCGTTTTTCCACTGCAATAGCGAAATAGTCGAGTCACAAAATGAATATTCAAAAATTCGAATAAGCATACGTCTCTTGCTCTGTTTTTCCACTTCAGTTTTTAATTTTTGATATTTTTCCGTACGATAAACTAACAACCACGTCAGGCCTTCACCCAGAAGAGCTGTACAAACGGATATAAATACAATTAGAAGCGTATCTGCCCACATTTTATTAATATTTTATATTAAAATTAAATTGAGCACAAAATTAATGAGTAGACATAATTTTGAGGTTATAATTTTGACCACTTGACTTTTGACATTTTCATGTACCAACCTATTAAAATGTTTATCACTAGAGAAGTATGTATACAAGTTTTTTTTTACTAATAACATTCCTGAAATTACTTTTTTATGAATCATTCGATTAAATATTTCTTTATTACATAATATTAATCATATTTTAAACCAATTTAATTAGGACATTAATAATTAATTTAAATATCATCACATCACTGCAAGTTGGGTTGCCTGCAAATTCAATTTCTTCAGCCAATCAAATCAATCCACATGTTGGAAATTTCATCTGACTTGCGTGTACACATCTCATCGTACAATAAACTATCGAAAATGCATGAACTAATCAGTCGACTAACGTAATTTCGGGCTTTGGTGATAAAAAAAACAACAGTGACCGTTCGCAGTGATATGTTGGAGTGAATAGGCAGCAACTATTCTGTTAGAAAAATGGAACTCTCCAAGTTGATCTTTTTGGTAGTTTTCAATTTGTTTATATCATCCCTAACCCTAGTCTTAGCTGGTAGAGACTTTTATAAATTCTCGGCGTGTCGAAATCGGCGAGCTTAATGACATAAAAAAGGCGTATAGAAGATTGGCGAAGGAATTGCACCCGACAAGAATAAGATGATCCGAACGCTTCAACAAATTCCAAGACTTGGGGCGGCGTACGAAGTACTGTCGACGATGAGAAGCGAAAAAAATATGACAGATGCGGTGAGGATTGCCTCCAGAAGGATGGAATGATGGATAATGGCTTTGACCCATTTGCTAGCTTCTTTGGCGATTTTGGCTTCCACTTTGGTGGGCAGGAGCAGCAAAACGAAGCCGCCCGTGGCGCTAATATAGTAATGGACGTTTTGGTGACGTTAGAGGACTTATATAGCGGAACATTTATTGAAATTACAAGAAATAAACCTGTGATTAAGCAGACGAAAGGCACAAGGAAATGTAATTGTCGTCAAGAGATGATTACGCGCGAAATTTAGGACCCGGTCGATTCCCAAATGATGCAACAAACGTATGCGATGAATGCCCCAATGTGAAACTGGTGAATGAAGAGAGGATTTTAGAAATGGAAGTTGAACCTGGCATGGTCGACGGACAGGAAACGAAATTCATAGCCGAAGGTGAACCTCATCTGGACGGAGAACCTGGGGATTTGATTTTGAAGGTGAAAACGCAGCCACATCCAGTTTTCGAAAGGAGAGATGATGATCTTTATACCAACATCACTATTTCACTGCAGGTAATTCGTTTTTAGTCTTAAATATATTGAGAATGTTCTATATTTTTTTTAAATCGATTTTAAAGGATGCTCTAGTCGGTTTTACATTGGAATTGCCCCATTTGGACGGCCATATGGTGTCGATAACGCGGGATAAAGTGACGTGGCCTGGCGCCAGGATCCGCAAGAAAGGGGAAGGTATGCCGAATTATGAAGATAATAATCTGCACGGTACTTTGTACATTACCTTCGATGTCGAATTTCCAAAACAAGAATTTAGTGAAGAGCAGAAAGAAGGTAAGTTTCTTAATACATTGGTTTCTTGAAGCGCATGTTTTAAATGCGCCAAATTTCAAGTTAATGTTTTCAAAAAAATCGAAATGTAATGAAAATAATGTTATTTAAATAATCACTATACACAAAAAACCGGCATTCTCAAGAGATTTTAAACTTCAAAGAGAAAATTTTGTCAAATTTAAAACCTCATTTTCAACCACTTTTTATCTCACTCGAATTTTGAGCTAATTCATTTTTTTTTTTTGTTTAATAATTACTAAAAACTTCGTCTAATATAACCCACCCTACTTTCTACCTTATTCGACGAATTTGGATCCAACCCCACTTTCTGAATTCTTTGTCCAATTTTTGGGTGAATCTTAGTTTTCTCTCATTTGTCGATATTAAATCAGAGATAAATTGATGGTTAATTAACTAATTAATTACAGTAATTACAACGATTTACATTTCCCTTCAAAACAATCGAATTCAAGGTAACATTTTTCGTTCATTCAAGGTAACATTTTTCGTACAAAAATTGGACCTTAATTTCGATTAACACACGCGCAATATAAAGGTCTATCTGCCTTCAAAAGTGCTGTATGGTAAATAAGTGTTACGTGAGGTTTTAAAAACGAAGTGTTTTGCTATTCGTTGACCTAATAATTTTTTGTTAATTCGTACGAAGCCCCCATTCATATCTTTCGCATTTATAATTGAAAGATAGATATCTGGAAGAACTGCAAATTTATCATTTCATTCATTATATCTTATTTGTTTCCGGTTTCTTTCTGTTATTAACAGTTTTTTATAAAAAATAAAATTTAAGCTAAAAACTAATAATAACACAGTGCAACAACCAAAATGGGAATGGGATGAGACCAATTGCAAATGAAAGTTGACATTATCCATAACAAAACCTTGAAGGTTTTTTTTTAGTTCAGTGCTAGATTTTTTTTTTACACACATTTGAAGTTGTTGATTTTGGAACGCTGTCTAACAAGGAAAGATCATTAGAAATTTGATAAAATAATGCTTTTTTTTATTTTTATTATCCTGGAAAGTTGTGGTATCTTACTGTTTTTGGGTTCGAGGAATTCATTTTCGATATTTATTTTTACCTAAAAACTGACGCTAGATGGCGCTGTCATACAAATTGTGCTTACAAAAATAACTTTTTTATTTTAAAGTATTATATCTTATTATATCTTATTTGTATCTCATTTTGGATCCGCTTAATCATCATCACTATCGCTGTCAATTTCCATGTTTGAAGTAGCAAAAGCTCCAGAAGTAGTAGGCTGTGGATCTCTGTATGTTTCTGGTTCTTGCTCTTCGTCAGTATCCTCTTCATCGGTTGTTCTCTTTAACCACTAGCATAAATCACCTAACGTAGAATCTAGTTTCTTTCCTCTGTACCTAGTTTTCATGGTTAAAGCTACTTGGTGAAAACGTTCACCTTGCTCATCAGATTCGGTGGATAGTTGGTTTTCAAACCAATCCATATGGTGATGAAGAAAATGAATTTTTAATGACATATTCACACCAAGTTCCTCAAAGGCTTCCAAGAGACGTTTAACTCTTTGTTCACTATCTGCTTCTCATTTTTTACCAAGAACATTTTCGATTACCTCTTTAATTGCATTCTATGCAATTAATTGATTTTGATCCAAAGAATTATCAAAATCATTATTTTTCATCAATCTTCTAATGTCTGGACCATTAAACATACCTGTAAAATTAGAAAAAAATATTATAAATTCATTTTTTAAAATCATTTATTTTATATTGTATACAAATAACTTCTTTAACTTTGCTAGCACTAAATCGTGGAAATGTAGATCTTAAAGTAGTAAAAGCTGGTCCATCTACAGAAAACAAAAATGCTGCAAACATCCATTCCGGCTTCTTCAGTGGTTGTTTTCTTACTAAATTGTCTTGGTACGTTGTTGTAGTATAGAGTATATATAGATTGACAGGTAATATAACTGTGCGCTTATGTATCCTTATGGTCTTGTTTTGAATTTGTGCGTTACTGAGTTTTATTGCCTTATTGTCTTGTTTTTTGTAGAAATTCTTTAAGGACTCAAATATTATGCCTAAAGCAGTGAAGCAGTAAATACACCGTTTTTTTATTGAAAATTTACAAGAAATAGCACCATGTGTATGACAGCGTCAGTTTTAGGTAAAAATAAATATCGAAAATGAATTCCTCGAACCCAAAAACAGTAAGATACCACAACTTTCCAGGATAATAAAAATAAAAAGCATTATTTATCAAATTTCTAATGATCTTTCCTTGTTAGACGCGTTCCAAAATCAACAACTTCAAATGCGTGTAAAAAAAAATCTCGCACTGAACTAAAAAAAACCCCTTCAGGTTTTGTTATGGATAATGTCAACTTTCATTTGCAATTGGTCTCATCCCATTCCCATTCGGAAAGTTCGATTTTGTATCACTGTGTAATTAATAGTTTATTTGATGAATGTGTAAATAAAATTGATAATTAGATGTGATACAATTAATTTATAAGATATTGAATAACTGAATAGCAGTGTACGTATTCATATTAATGATAGTATGATGATTAAACTATAAAAGATTATAAGATTAAGTAGAATTTTACGTGGAGCGCTCTTAGTTTTTAGCATATCTAAACAGGTGTAAATAATCACTGAAATAAATGTCCATTCGAATACAAGAATATGTATATGAACCTAAAAATAAACGTATTAATTCTTATCAAATTTACAATATATGTATTTGTAAGAAATTTTATTTGGATAATGTTCACCGAAATTTTGCGTTAGAAAATTTTGTATACAACTTAAGCTTGGAATTATCATTAAAAAAACGTAGTTATTAAATAAGTGAACTCATGTTACTTACCTGAGATAAATACGTTCTTATTTACGTTGTTTTACACTGCTAACGATTTCGAACCATTTATAAAATAAAATCTCATGTTTTCATTTAATTTTTTTTCTTTATCTTACAAAGGCGTATTGATATTGAGTTATAAGAGTCTCATGCATACAATTTCCCTTAATTTAATCACTTCAACTGCCTATTAGTAATTGTTTTAAATGCCAGAGCGCCCTCTAGGCTGTTGTAGTCAAATATTCTCCCGAGGCATGCCATCTGGCATTAGAGAGGGCATACTTATGATTTAAAAATAATAAAATAGATAACACTGGGACGATTAAAAAAGGATTTAGATAGTGTTTTGCATTTTAAACTTTATTTTTTTTACTTTACTCATGTTACTTACCTGAGATAAATACGTTCTTATTTACGTTGTTTTACACTGCTAACTATTTCGAACCATTTATAAAATAAAATCTCATTTGTTTTCATTTAAATTTTTTCTTTATCTTACAAAGGCGTATTGATACTTGAATTATAAGAGTCTCATGCATACAATTTCCCTTGAATTAATCACTTCAACTGCCTATTAGTAATTGTTTTAAATGCCAGAGCGTCCTCTAGGCTGTTGTAGTCAAATATTCTCCCGAGGCATGCCATCTGGAATTAGAGAGGGCATACTTATGATTTAAAAATAATAAAATAGATAACACTGGGATGATTAAAAAAAGGATTTAGATAGTGTATTGCATTTTAAACTTTATTTTTTTAATTATATTTTTATATAGTAAATTTATTTATTATTTTTAAGCCGTATAGCAATGGCAGCCACTGCTGAATACTTAACAGAGTAATTAATTTAATAAAAAATACAATGGAAAAACGCAGCCAACTTATAATTGTAGACATGAGTGGATAAAGGTGTCAAGCCACAGAGGCAAAATAATGTAATCTTTCGTACGGTAAAACTAAAATTTCAATAAACTAACTATTTTGGAAGATATTTTTACGAACAAACTCTTTATATCTTACTACTTCCATGGAACAGAAAACATTTGACTTCATTTTTCTCGAAATTCAGATTTTGTTACAGGACATCGTTATCCACGCGCGCTTCCAATTGTTAATCGTGTTAATTTAAGGTTATATCTTAAACAAGGATTTCCTAATATGTATTATCTTTTCAGAAATCAAACGACTGCTGAACCAAAGCTCCAACAACAAAGTTTACAACGGACTTAGAGGATATTGATCCAAACAGACACTATAATCTAATAATAGTTAAATAGTTGAAACTGTAAATAATATGATCGTGCGAGTGTTTTGTGTGATATTCTCCTTTAGTGTTTATAATTTCGTATGTATATTTTATTTATTGTCAAAAAGGATAAGATGTCTACTTGTCATACCAATAATGACCTTGTTCTATGCCGATATATATATTTTTAAATTGCAAAATGTGATAATTATTAGAAGAAATTCTTAATTACGAAAAAAAAATTACACTGTACTTAGCCATGAAGTTCTACGAAAATGTAACAACAGCTTCTGTATTATTGCGTAAGATACAAAATTTACAAATTCGTGGAACAGTTTAAAAAAGGAAATATTTTTTCTTTTCTTTTTTTTTTAATTCCTACCTGTAAGTTAACAGCAACTATTTCTATTCGAAAGAAAGAGAAGAAGACGTAAGTTATTTATAATCATCCATTTTGCTAGAAAATTTGTAACGTTAAAAAAAATGTTAATAAACAAGTTTTCTATGAAAACAAAAATGGTTTTATTTCAGTTTGGATTACATGAATAAACAAAATCGATCTTATTAATAATTAAAAAAAAAAAAATTGGAACTTATTTACATTTTTCACATCGAATCTTCAAGTTTTCTGATTCTTCGAGAACCATTTCGCATTTATGGGTCCATAAAGTTCGTCGGGTGCCTCAATTCGCAAATCCCCCATGGGTAAAGGAATCTTCTGAAGTTCTTCACCTTAAAGATAACACATTAATCAGTAATACAATAAAAAGAACGTATAATATTACCATTTGCTTTACGGAGAAGATTATCAACCATTTTACGTTTATTAAAATTCTCTCTCAAATACGGATGTACCTTAACTTTCCCTTCGATATTAACACTATCCAAATACGCGTAAATATCGTCTTTCAACTCCCCAACCTCGTCGTAATCCGTGTAAGTTTCCGGATTAAACTTAATCGATTCGCAATCTTTCGTAGTGTAAGTTACGTGAAAATCTTCCGCGTACGGCAATTCCACTGCGACGAAACATAGGGGATGCAATTTCGGTATCAGACAATACAGCTTCGGGCGGGTATTCTTCATGTAGGCGCGTAAGGCCACAGCGTATTTTTTCATTTTCTCGCAAGCTTTTATTAGGTAATTTACTACTCCCGTTTCTGGATCTTTCGTTTCATATACTGTGACTATGCTTGTGCTCGATGCTAACATGTAATCCTACGAATAAATTTGATTATATCGAATGTTAATGTAAGCGTTCCATTTGGGATTGTTTTAGGACCATTTCTTTTTTACTATACAGGTTATTTCACTGGGAAGGAATTGGTCTATAACTTGAAATCGGGATAGCAGGTAGGAGAAAAAGAGCTTTTATAAATTGTTATAGTACTAAAACTTTTCTTATAACGCAAAATTATCGGTTTTTGCACAGGGTTCCTCAAACATAATTAATCGTCTTGGTGTTAGCGCACAGTAGAATACCAAGACGATTAATTCCATCAAACGGAGAAGAAATTTGTGATTGGTGATATAGGTATTAGGATTGTTTATATACATACTAGTTAGTCAACCTTATGGACAAAATAGTTAACGGATTTTTGAACATTTTGGACAAAAGCGGTAGATGGCAGCACGCCGTTGATGTCCGTCTCGATTTAAATATAAACTTTATAGTTAGACTACTACATACAAGATGGCTCTCTTACGTGTCGGTAAAATATTATTTAATTGCAATAGTTACCTCGTAAGTTGTAGGCAGATTGTAGGTGAGGCCCGGGGAAAGGAGAGGGTGGATAGGCGATGACGCTGTGATGACGCGCCACGCGATAATTCTCGTGTTTACATTGAAATGTTTGTTTTATTAGGAAGAATAAATATTTAGTTTGATAATATATAATCGTTATTTTTTTTTACCATTTTACTTTACTTTTTTTTAGTTTCTAATTTAATGTTATGCTCTATATATGTGTGTAGTTCTAAGTTTTGTGTTATATTTATATAATATTTTTTATTTGATTTACTTATGTTTACTATTGCATAATAGTAGAAATTCGTTTTTCATTATAAAAATAAACATGTAGTTTGGGAGTACAAATCGCCATTTATATTTACATATATGCACCACGTTACTTATTAGGTTTGTTTGCTTGTCTGATCTAAGCAGATCCATGGAATTTTACGCGTTTGTTTGTATTTTAGAGCATGATTTGTGCGTGTTTTTGTTTGTTTAGAGCAAGCAAATCCCGATCACAAAGAGGTTCCTCTTTCTACTCGCGATACGACGTCCGAGCAATTACGAGCAATCTGTGCAACATAACCTAATCGCACTAACATCGTGTTGTAAACTGTCGTTTGTAAATGTAATCCGATTTATAACTGCATCAAATATGCACGAAATGGATAATATAATGATACCAATGTGATTGATGTAAAGAACGATCATTATATTTTAAAAACTTCATTTGGTATGTACATAAATACTAGTATATGGTGCATTTTTATTGTAGTCTAGATTCATTAATTTGAAAAATTACTTTTACTTTTCCTATTCATAATAGCTGTGACAATCTGACAATTGTAAATAATAAAATTAAGGTTATATTGCAATCGAGCGGGTTTGTTTGTACCATCTTTAAATCCAATTCTGAGACGCTCTCAAGTTATTCTGATGACGTCAGTAGATACTGCTCCACGCACACAAACAAACAAAGCTATTAAAAACAGCATACATGATGACGCGTTCGCGCTCTTTCTCTTGATTGGCTGAAAAGTTACGATGTAACCTTGTATATACGGATGTTGCCCCCAAAGGTTACCTCGTAACTTTTCAGCCGCTCAAGAGAAAGAGCGCGAATGTGTCATCATGTATGGTGTTTTTAATAAGTAAAGTGGCGCATATATGTAAAAATAAATGGCGATTTGTACCCCCAAACTACATATTTTTATCATTATATAAAAAACGAATTTCTATTATTATGTAATAGTAAACATAAGTAAATCAAATAAAAAATGTTTTGTGAATATAAGAAAACTATATACATAGAGTACCTACACATTAAATTAGAACTAAGAAAAAGTCAAAAAGTAAAATAAAATGGTACATACATGTAAAAAAAATAACGATTTATAGTAGGCTACATTTTAAATTTCAAATTTCCCGCCTTTACACCATTTGAAGTTAGTGACAGTACCGCTATACACGGGAGAAGCGAAGAAAGCAATAGGAGAGAGGAGGAGAAGAAGGTTTTCGTATATACGTTCGAACGAAAACCCCGCGTTTTATTAAAATTTTAAATATAAAAAGGCTATCGAACTACAGATTATATATTATCAAACTAAATACTTATCTTCTTAATAAAACAAACATTTTCTGAATATTATATAATCATAAACATAAGTAAATTAAGTTAAAAAAACAACTTATTAATTTAAAAACTAAGAAAATAAAAATTGAGAAGTAGATTTATGTTTTTTTTTTCTCGGCAAATTTTCGTCCTTTTAGATTTTACTTTTCTCTTTTCAGTGATTTTTGTTTTAAGTTTAAATATTTTATTCTTAAAAGAAAAAACCTCAATTTAGAAAATTGTTCAATTAATGTTTTGTCAACAAGAACGTGCCTTGCAATATACTTTCAATTTCTTTATATTTATAACAGAATACCTCAGAATTCTAATCTTCTAATGTAAACAAACACGAGAATTATCGCGAGGTGCGTCATCACAGCGTCACATGCATCCACCATCCCTTCTCCCCAGGCCACACAATTCGCCAATGCCAGTAAATCACCGATACGGATTCCGTCGTTTTCGCAAATGGATAAAACACAGAAATCTGCCTCTCACTCTGACCGACATACCTGTTATATTTATCACGTTTTCAAATCAATTTACATTCACCGATAGAGTGCACCACTTCCCTGAGCAATACTTTATTTTTCCGAAAATGCATTACGTTGACTAACTAGATATATTTAAACAATGGTATTAGTTACAAAGTAAAAGTTTTTCCAATCTTAAAAAATATATATATGATTTATTACTATATGTTTCGGTCATTTTAGACCACCTTCAGGTAATAATATCGTGGAACTTACTAGTATATATATCTACTTTATCTACCTAGTAGATTCGACGATATTATTACCTGAAGATAGCCTAAAAAAACCGAAACATGTAGTAATAAATCATATATTTTTTTAAGATTGGAAAAATATTTTAATTTGTAATTAATACCCACTATTAATGCAAACATAGTAAAAAAATCCAGTGGCATTATACAGGGTGTTTAAAAAATAGTGACACATCAAAGAATTTTGAAAATTGCAGAAATTAATTTTTCCAAATAGAACACCCTGTACATTTTTGATGTAGAATTATTATTACCTCAGGTATATTTGACATGTCAGTAAAACCTAACAGCTTGAAAAATCGGTTGTAGTCCTTGATACCTATGCTAACGTCTTTGGGAATAATCACCAATCTATCATGTAATGCTAAACCTCTGGTAATATTTGCATAATCTACTTCTACGGATTGATCTTCCGCAAGAACACTAAAACAGGCATCAGATACCTTCTTAATAATCTTAATAAATCCATACTTCTTTAATAAATAAAGTACCTATTAACCATACACGACGAATAAATTGGTAAATGTAAATTGATATTTGTAACATACATGAATTTACTTAACTTATTTTTTTTTCGACTCAATAAAATTATTTACAAATACCATACAATATAGTGAAAAATATTTTCAAGTAAATTTCTAATATTTATTTGTAAATAATTTTATCCAGGAAGAAATGTTACTGATAATTTCATTTAATGCACTAAAATTATTTACAAACATTTTTATTTACGCATAAATCTTATAGATAATTTTGTAATTCAAATAATTATCTAGATAAAATATAAGAAATTTGGTTATAGTAGAATTGTTTGCTTAATGTACTTTATTTATCCAACAGTACTGACACTATTTACATAAAACCGAAGGCAAAAACTCAAACATAAATAGAATATGAACTTTTTGAATTTCCGCCACAGTACACACCACCCACTGTATATTATTAGAAGAAAACTGTACATAAACAAACAAAAAACAACAAATGGTGGGGATAACCTCAAAGTAAATAAACATAACCTTAAAAATCGAAAAACAAACTCAAATAAAGCAAAAACTTACTGAACTTTCTCAATCATGCCATCTTTATCACGTTTCAGTGATAACATTGATTTAACATCCAGATATTTTATACATGCCGTACAAATGTCGACTTCTCCGAATTTCAACGGCTCTGCAAAGGGGAAACCCCTTTTGCTGTACTTATAACTAGCGACGAGATCTAATCCCATAGAAAGATCACACATCACCCCCAAAGCTTCCTCTAAAATCTGCGTGGCAATTTGCACATTGGAGTTTGCATCTTTAACATCGAGATTCTGTGCCCAATCGTAGACGTCGCGTTTCGAACGTAGCATTTTCGTCACCGGCACCTCAGGGCCCAAAAAATATATATAGCCATTTATTTCATTCAAATTCTTTCTGATATTCTTAATAGCAGAATTAACGTCTTTTTTCTCAAGTTCCAACGGGGTTTTCAAATCACTCAGTACGATTAATTGGTAAGTATCAAATCTTGTATCTTCAGAGCTCTCTAATAATAATTCCACTGCCAGTTCGATGCCTTCAATCCAATTCCCAGGCGCAGCCGACGCTTCTTCGATGTGTTTGACATTTTTGGGATCGTAAGCGACCATTTCGGTGGCTTCGACTATGTTTTTGTATCTTTCACCATTTCCATCGTTGTTCTTGTTGGAGGTTTCTGCTGTGTTGATTAATATCAACTGGGAACAGTCAAGATTATCGTCGAAATACCGTTGCCCGCAGATGTTCAAGTATGCTTTGGTAGCCTCTTCTTTAAAAGTTTCATCGGAATTTATATCAAATATTATCACACTGCATTGGTGTTTCTTTCTCGGAGCCATTTTTACTTTAGGTGTGTTCGTTGAGATAGGGTGTAAATCAGTTTAAATAAACAAGATTGAACGTGATTGAACCGGCAAACTTGACAGACGTTTGACATACGTAAAATTCCCGCTAATTTACATAGTAGGTGGGGATTTAGGGGAATTTCTTGCTAGCAACAAAGTATAGTGGTATATTGTAATGAAATCGTAATGAATGGTTAAAATAGACGCAAAAGAATCTTGTAGCTATTGGGAAATAAAGTTATAATGTACGTAACGATATTTCTTTTAATAAAATTCATATTCACATCGAAATTGATAGAAATAAAAGCAATTTCGAGTAATTAACTGTTCATAGAGATATTGTGGAAGGTTGGCGGAGATGATGTTGAAGTTTGAAATTTGTGAAATAAATTCTATGTTTAAAAAAATGACAAGTAAATTTTATATGAAACACGATCAAACCTTAAACTAATATTAATGTTTTTTTTTTTATTTATATCGCCAAGTAATCTTCTTAAACAGATTACAGTTGATAAGCCAGCGTTTATGCGCTAGGATTATCTTTTAAGAATGTAGGGCATTATAAGTGTTTATACCCTTTCACACTACATGTTCGGTTATATAGAATGCATTAATAAAGCGTTTAAAATTTTGGGCAATAAATTATATCATTATCAGTGATTGATCACTAGCCCATTCATACATTTTTATATCGCGACGGGCGCTCATTTTTGTGGATGTCGGCTAGACTAGTATTCTAAGTATTTTATCAATTGCAGCAGAAACTGTAAAAGGATATAGTTTCAATTGGAAAATAATGCAGTGGATTTTGTATAAACAGTATACCTAAAAGATACAGGTACCCTATATAATGGCGTCACCAAAAACTAGAAACACTGACGAAATGTCGGATTTAAACAATCCAACAGATGTTCCAAACAGTCTAAACAATACTAACCCATATTCGAATTATGTCACCATCTGTTCACTTTAGCGGAAATTCGCACTAGGTGGAGTGCTAAAAATATTTTATAATAATGAGTTAGGCCACCTAAATTATTGATGTGTCATAATAGTTTCATATGCCGTAGGGGTTTGGACTTCTCAATAATTTAACCACAGTGGTTCTAAATATTAGTTTATGGATGGAAATATAGCAAGTTAATTACAGCAAATTAAATGAAATTGCGTATATTTGGTGTTTCCAAATTTTTATATTATCATTGTGGTATCCTTTACCCTATTTACACGATTGACAGGACGGGAATTATCAATTATAAAAGAAACACGCTGGCTTGAAACTGTTTGAAACACACATTTATTACGGCCATGTTGTCTACTGTCTTTATACATAAAACACAAACATAATACCAACGACATCAATAGGAAAAGGCGAAGAAACCCGGTGTATGTACATTATTCCGGATAGTCACACTTCTATTCATAATTCCAAATTAAATTTGCAATACGTGTGATGCATTGTTGTATATTTAAAAAAAAAAAAAAAAATAGAACACCTGATGTAAGTACGGAGATTCCGTGAAACGTACAAAAACATTCCATATAATTGCTGCTTACAAATAAGGCGCATTAATTCTTATTCCTTAAGCAAATAATCCTTGATCTCTTGATCATCTTGATTTAAGATAAGCATGCAAATGGTTCCCTTTTAAAGAGACGTCCAAAGTTAGTTACTCCAAGGAAATTTATGTAAAGTAAAAACTATAACCGCGTGCGAATTAAATCATTTCCAACATTTTATTTTAACCGTAAATTCGCTAACGTGCTTGTTTTTATGTTAGGTGCATCAAATTTATACGATATTTGATAAATTCATCCGCTTTATATACGCGATAACCGATAAGGAACTCAGAGAAAAAAACTCTGGTGGGCAGAACGGGGCTGAAAGAGTATCAATTTCGGTCAGCTTCAGTACAATAATAAAAAGTGTGTACGTACAGGTCTGGTGTTTATCAAATAATGTAAACGATTGATTTTACAGGTAAGCAATATAATAGTAATGTGCAAGTTTAATACTCTGATAAAGTTTAACTTTCAACCATTCTTCTGCCAGTTGAATAGTTTCGTTTTATCGATCAAATAAGTAACCTATAACAATAGGAGTAACGAAATAATGAAATTTTTTAGCAGGCATATATTGTAAGTATACGAGTGTTTCTTCTCTATACTATCATTATTCAGGGTATTTGTTTTTTTCGTATGAATAAAATCTAATTCATCTCAAAAGGGCGCCTTGCATTTTGCACCCGCGCACTCAGATACAAAATATTGTCATGCGCCGATCCTTCCCGTCCTGTACTAATACAATCGAAATATTGACCGTTTCAAAAACCACCCTTCCCATGTGATCAGTGCAACGGTGTCATCCTCTTTCTGATATCGGAAAAGTGAATTGAAAACCTAAAATCATGTGTCAACTACGCACGTTATGTTGAATCTATTATGGATTGCGTGCAAAACTCAGAAGCTCACCTCTATGAACTCTACCTTCAAGTATACGTTCACGTTAAAAGGTATGTATATAAAATACATATGAAAGCATATTTTAACTCAAAGTTATTAATCTTAATCGTATGCTTTATATTATATAGTAATTCTCTGGTAGATTATATGGATTTTGCAGTCACTGTTTGATGGAATACAAAATCTCTCTGATTTATATTATTTAGGGGATAAAGAAGCAATTTTAAGGATTTTGTAATGAAAATAACAATAATACTAAGTAATCACACAAATCTGGGATCGCAAAATCGAACATATTCCATTAGAAGTTACATCAATATTATTTTGTGTCTGAAAATTCGAACTAATAATAAGTGTAGTGACGTACAGGGTACTTACCTAAGGTATTTTATAGTGATGAGATAATATATGCAACCTAAATTTTTGATTTGTAATAGTACTTGAACATGTCTTTTCTGTGAATAAATTGTTCAAGCCCACATAAAAGACATATAATATATAAGGGATGTTTCACTCAGAAGAAATTTCGCTATGATTCGTAAACGAAAACAGATAGGAAAAAAGCTTCTTGAATTTTTCTGCAATTAAAATTATCGGCATTTTTGCAGGATGTTTCATCGTAACCTCACCGGTACAGCTTTTAGTTTTCTCAAATACACTACCTCCATTATTATATTGCCTTTTTTTTTTAAAAAATAACTATAAATTTTGAACAAATAATACATACTTTATTCTTAAACCTGTTTATTTCCCAGACATCTTTGATTTTCTTCGAAAATTATGTCACTTACATTATTGTGTGAGAAAAGCGGTTGTAATTAGATTACCAGTGATCCAAATTTTGAAATATCTTATTAGCACAGATCTACTGACAGTTTCAGATGTGTTTATACCTCAAAGTCGGTGTTTGTCACTAAAGTGAATACTTCATTTGGGGATATTTCAATTAATATTTTGTTTTTAACTAGAATAGCTTTTATATAAGTATAGATGTCTACTGTCTACATTTATAACATCATTGAGTTCCTATAAATAAATGATTTGATTTTTGATGTGTAAGGTCACGAAGATTGGTGATGTAAATATTTATAAGTAAATGTAAAAAAATGTTTGGTATCCAATCTAGTTTTTAAATTTTCTAAAACTCATCTTTAGGTGAAAATTGTCACTGTGGCTTGTTAAAATGTATGATTTGAGTTTTGTTGAGCACATTCTATATCTATCTCTTCTATTTTTCGAGTTTTCAAATTGTAATTTTCATTTCATCTACATGCGTATTGGAGGCTGACTCCATCACATCCTACATCTCAAAAAGAGGTTTTATCAAGTCTGGGTGTCTGGCCAGTCATCTAACTGGATATCATTTTCCTTTCATGTATGTGATGATATGTCATGATAATACTCATTTAAATAATTAATTAGGCTATGCGCAGTGTGAGACAGTGCTCCATCATGTTGAATCCACATTTGTCCACTTACTTATTCACTCTTAAGAGCCCCATATATTTGCTCGTCCTGTTTAACCTTAGACAAGAATTATGCTAGAAAGAATTCAGACCATTGTGCATTCGCAAACTTTCAAGTTGCATAGGAGTCGCCATTTATTTGATGTATGCCGTGTCAACAGATCAGCTGTTAGTGGAGTATATTGTTTTGAGACGCTTGTAAATCGCCTGTTCTTGTAGTTATACGGCAACAAGTGCTGACTGCAGTTAACGTCTCTTGTAGAGAATCTAAGAGAAAATAAATGCAAACTGTTGTGTAACGAAAGAATAAAGGTATTTCTGCACTGTTGACATAAAACAGAGATATGACATCCAATCTATTTCAGGTGGAGTAATAGTACCAGCTGATTCGAGAGATTTAGAATGTTGGTATAGTTTCATATTTCATCATATCGCAGACAGACCTTTGAAGAACGTCCGATTTTATTAGCAAAAGTGATCATCGAGTGTTATTGTAACAGACAGCTTTATAATTTAGTGAAAACATAACGCAAGAACTGCAAGGCGAATTAATAAGAAAAAAAGAAACAAACTTAATATATTGTTTAGCCACCAAAATAAAGAAATGGCATATGACATAATGTGTGTGTTAATTACACCCAAAAAATATTAAACGACCTAAAAACTAATTTCAAGTATTCAAGCCTATTCATTTGAATTAAATATTGATATAATGGCTTTTCAGCTGTAAACAAAAATATGATTTCCTCTATGTATAGTAACAGTGGTATTAAAGCGAAGCACGAGCTACTTATTTTTTTTTTATTTTAAAATATTACCATTACGTCCTTGTTTTATGTTTAAATTGTTTTATTATGGCCCTCCCTAGTAGCAAAAATTAAATTTCCCACAATTATTGTTAGTAACTTCAACAGAAAGACATCAAAGTAACTAGTAATCTAATACAAAATCATTGGTAATTTCGTGTTTCAATGTTGAAGTTACTAAAAATAATTGCGGGAAATTTAAATTTTGCTACTGGGGCTGTTACACATCAAAATGGCGGCCATGTGATCCTATATCATATTTAACCTTGTCTTTGGAATATTTCTAATTACATGACTATTTGTAGACTTACTAGCTACCAAAAACTCGCGAATAATATCGAGGGTATTCTACAGTTTAAAGCAATAAAGTGGAAGAGGGCGTGAAAGGCTATCTGTACAAGAGGTGTCGTGTTAATTAATCCTCCTTTCTCCATTAGTTTCCGAATAAATACATAGGCAAATACATATGGGACGCCTGTATATCCTAAAGAGGATTATCGTAATAGCTTATTTGTAGTTTATTACTCCTACTTAACTGCACTTTTTTCTCCCCATTAAATCGATGCTTATATCATATCTACGCTTGCTATATTCTATTTTATCTGATAACGTGTCTGTTTTCTACTATTATATTATCTATATAAATTAATCGTTAAAGCGGGTGCAATTGACTTAAGAAGCGGTAACTCAAATCATATTGTGTGAGAATTATTTTACTATATTACCTACCGTTTCTTCTAATTTTTAATATTGAAACAATTTAAAGGAAAAGAAAAGCTTTTATACTGATGCATTTCTACGGGTTTCTACGCACACTAAGAAGGTATGTCATAGCTAGTTTGTTTTATGTGTAATTATTAATTATATCCATAATCCTTGTTTATTATGTACCACATGATAACTTTTTTATTATATTAAAGTTAAAAGTTCTAATTTTCATCTAAAGCCCAACTATATATCCTAAGCAACGCCATAAATATTGATTGAACGTTTAATTTTGATTTATGACAATATATACAGCGTGTCCCCAGATCGACGCACGAATAGGTAAACGTTTGAAAACTTTTGAATTGAAATTTCGTCTTCTGATGGTGTTTAACTTGCTTGGATAAAAAGTAATTTGTGTGATACTTTCAGATTTGATCAAGTATGCCTCGCAATTTTACAAAAAAAAAGGAGTTTTGCATCACTTATTAACCTGAATAACTTTTATTAATGATATTTTGTGACATCTCCTACAAAAAAGGCATTTTATTGGCGGGATGATATTTTTTTTTTTGTAATTTCCAAAGCATGCTTTATCCTGTTTGAATTTTGCATGCTTGCATAATCTATTAATCTGAATAACTTTTCTTAATGAACATTTTGTAGTATCTCCTATAAAAAGCCGCATTATCAGTGAGAAAACCACCTTTTTTGTAAATTTCCCAGGCATACTTGATTTTTCAAAACTATAAAACTATAGCACAACTTACTTTTTGCCTTCTTTCCGGCTTTTTATCACCTATTCATGCGTCGATCCGGAGCAGACTGTATATAGGTAATAATAAACTGTAGATAATTTATAATTCAGAAGTGTTAAGTTGTTTTCACAATTGCGTTATAGCCATTTGCAGTTAAGTTGGTCAAATATAGAAATATTTTTTTTCTACAGTGTCGTATATTATGCACGGAGTTCCACAAGGGTCGGTTCTAGGCCCGTTGTTATTATTAATTTCCATAAATGATTTAGTAAATTGTGATTTCACCGCAAATTTTATTCTTTTGGCTGCTGATATTCGATCTGAATTCTCGTTTGTCCTTTAGATGAATTTTCAATATTATTGCGGTTACAATAGTTTATTGTTAGATTTATCTAAATTAATTTCAAAATCGCTGTTACATACTTGCTTTTGTATTGTATAATAAAGCTAATTTGGTATTTTTTCTTTTTTTGTTTAAGTTTGTTTGTTCTGATTAAATTTTTGTTTATTAAGTTTAATTTTTCATCATGTTTTCGTGTATTAGCACTAATAAATGTATCTATTGATCTATCTAAAACATCATTCTTATCTTGTTATTGTGAAAGAAGTGTGAAAAAAAAAACACTATTGCTAACGTATTTAGAGTAGAAAAATATAGCAGAAACGTCACAAGATATACCTACAGGGCTGCATTTAAAAAAGTAAGGTTGATCATGGTTCTTCAGAGCTCACATTTTGTATTGTAAATTTGATTACAGAAACTTATACTCAAGATATTTTAAAACAAAAAGTATATTTTTTCATATTTTCAAAACTCAAAGTGCTGCGACAAAAAAAAGCTAAAACATCAGTTTCCCGTTTCTTTCGTGTATCTAGAGAAGCGTTTTGTAATTTGCTTTTTCTTCTTAATGGATCTTATTAGTATCTAAAGTAAGCAACTTTTTCCCCATTTAAGCGAATTTGTATCTAACATACTTTCCGAGATAGCAATGCAAGCGTGCTTATGAAAACCATCCTGTATATGCGAAACATGTCATTAGCGGACCAAAATTCATTAAGATATTTTATTCAGAATTATGTCAGGTACTTCTACACATTAAGTTTGACCACTTAATTACGGGACACCTGTATTTTATAAAGTGTATGTTAACGTTTTATGTCTGGATACTTTATTGTTCATTATATTATTTCCACTTTTCTTTCATTGCGCTTTTTCGTCTAACCTCTTCTCATCACTTATTATTACGATCTTTCATGAAACAAACAAATAAGCTCTAAGTTATGCGTCGATGTTTTTCTGATTCCATGCAACGATAAAACTAATTCAGAGATTTACGATCTTTGTTTATGTCATAGTGTAGCAAGATGCTAGACAAGATAATAACTCATTTCACATGTTTATGATAAAATTATCGCATTTTTAACATTAAATAGATAAATACTTATTACAGCATAATAAGTTGTCCGAGGGTTCGTTAAACAATGTAAAAACGATTAACCGTATAGTTATTACTTTAATATACCTTACCAAACTGAGCTCCAATACAAATTATAGGCTAAGTCGTTAGGAATTTCTTGTTAAAGAATTGCTTTACTGGTTTTCTTTTTTTTGAACATCAATTTAGATTTGAATTTGTATTAACTTTACTTATTATATATTATATATACATTCTAATTACATTATGCTGCTGGCAATAGATCTGATAGCTACAGCCATGTAATTCACTAACAACAACAACCTTACTTATTATAATATACTTTGTTAATTTTACCTGCATATTCGTGGTTTTCTTTTAATGACACACTGCAACTCTTACCTAAGGTTTGTTCGTTGGTGTTACACCAATTACACTGGTGCATATTGTCTCTTTCTCAGATGCATAAAGAGTAAATCTTTTATCCTGTTTTAAGTAGGAGTCAGTGTGGAAAGTGTAGCACCAGCGAACAAACCTCTAGATTATTAGTTTTGGCGGCAAGTCAATTTAAGTAACCAACCGTTAATTTTTCGTAATCAAACCGTAGTCTCCACTGTCACCAATTTAAATTTAGTTTTTCTTTTTTGAAAGACAGGAAATAAGCGGTATTTAAATTTGAATCAAATTAGTAATGATCTCTTAACTATCGATTATTCGAACCCTTTAACGTTTTGAGATTTAAATTAATACAATCACTTGCTTTTTATTACAATAGGTATTTTTGTAAATATAACTCGCGATTGTGATTATGATATTAAGATTATTAGTTACCTCACAGCGATTAATCGGCGATTTGTTTTAGTTTTCCAACGCATCGATTTGTTTAATACGTATACCCTCATATTTTCAGCCATATTGCTGTTTGAAATATAAACAAACCGCTAGTAATCGCTCCATGTTTGATAAATTGAGGTGTCAAAATATAGTAATTGTAACAGTAATAATAAATATAGTATATACTATATGTCAAGTTTGCAGTAACTTGTTTTATCTACTTTTGTAGATAATAAAGAAGTAATACTATAATCTACCACTAAGTCCAACACGATTATTGCGATTTATAATCGCTTGAATTGCGATTTGATCTTTTAAACATGATTACTTTCAAACGCGATTTAAATTCATACTTTTCCAACGATGTGTTTTATAAATCGCACACATAATCGCGATTTATATTTACAAAAATACCTATAATATGTTATGTTATGAAAAATAAAGATATTGTTCTCGTAATATTTAAATTTACGGACTGTTCGTAAATAAAACAACTTTATACAACACAACAAACTGTATTTCTGTCATAAACATAACCGACATAATCATCAATACTGCCAACCTTATAATAATAAATGGTCTTTCATTGACGCGCCAAATTCAATATTTGAATTTATGCTCAAACAATATACAGTGTGTTAAAAAAAAGGTTGTCGGATATTTTACCCAATTATAGTACTGGTGGAAATAAACAAAAAAGTCTTAGTCAACATGGGTCCGCAATTCAACTGTTTTTGACATATAGTCGATTGCATATTTTAAAATAAAAAAAAACATTTTTCGGTTTTGAGAATAGTTCCCTTTGTCAAACAACTGATTGTGACTTAAAATTAGTTCTGTCAGACTTCTGCCATCAGATTATTTATCATTTGCGTCAATTTTTTTTGTTCTCAAATTATGCATAAGTACACAAATGCAGAAATGGCCGATATGCATTTTATGTACGGTCGTGCGAATGGTAATGCCACTGAAGCACGGCGTATGTATGCCGAAGAATTTCCAAATCGGTTGTTACCGAGTGATAAGATTTTCTCAAGACTTCATATCCGGCTGTCCGAAACTGGTTCATTTAAAATTAATGGTGGTTCTGGTCGACCTAGATCAGTTTCTTCTCCCGCAGTAGAATTAGATATTTTGAGACGGGTAGAAGACAACCCAAATATTAGCACCCGAAGACTTGCCGCAGAACTGAACGTCAGTCATCCTCTCATTTGGAGAATTCTGCGGGAACAGCAGCTCTATCCCTACCACATTCAACGCGTGCAAGTTCTTGCTCCTCACGATTATGATGCACGTAGGGTTTTTTGTCATTGGGTTTTACGAAAGCTGGCAGAAACTCCTAATTTTGCGACTCAGATTTTATTCAGTTTATAAGAGACGGAATATTCAATTTTCATAACAATCACGTCTGGGCAGATGAAAATCCCCATGCTGTTGTTGAACTGCATCACCAAAACCGTTTTTCGCTAAATGTTTGGCTTGCTATTTTTGGAGACTGTTTAATTGGTCCAGTATTTCTCCCTAATCGTTTAACGGGACAAGTATACTTGGATTTTTTAAGAAATGAATTACCCGTTTTGTTGGAAGACGTGCCACTTTTTAACAGATTAAATATGTGGTTTATGCACGATGGAGCTCCTGCGCATTTTTCCATCGTAGTTAGAAATTTCTTAAATCAAGATTACAACGAGAGATGGATAGGACGGGGGTCGACCAACTGCATGGCCTCCTAGGTTCCCTGACCTGACACCTCTAGACTTCTATGTTTGGGGGTATCTAAAACAATTAGTGTACGCACGATCTGTAAACAATTTGGAAGAACTCAGGCAACGAATCGTAAATTGTTGCGAGGAAATTCGGAGGACTCCAGGAATTTTCGAAAGATTGCGTCGATCTTTCATAAGAAGATGTGAAGCGTGCTTAGAAATGAACGGTGGACATGTAGAACAATTTCTTTAGTTTTACTTTAAATAAACATTTGTTTAATTTACATTGCGATCAGAATTTCTTTGAAAATTTTTATCCTACTAAAACAATATGCAATCGACTATATGTCAAAAACAGTTGAATTGCGGACCCATGTTGACTAAGACTTTTTTGTTTATTTCCACCAGTACTATAATTGGGTAAAATATCCGACAACCTTTTTTTAACACACTGTATTATTCAAATTCTCATCTTTCGATATGTATACCTTTTTCATCTTTAACTCAAAATTCTACTTTATAAACAATTTTGATATATTTCCAATATTTCCGATTTCCTTCTGTTAATCTTGCTTCTTGTCCTTTTATTAATCCGACCCTATTGATTTTATAGTAGAAAATATCAACTCATGGGCTTCGAAGAGTCCCGCATGTGGCAATGGCAGCGACCGCCTTCCCTCCTGCTGCTCTTCATATTCTTCACGGGCGCCCTCCTCTTCTTCCTCAACGTCTTCCAAGGCCAACACGGCTACAAAGTGATCCAGCCAACTCTGATCATCGAGACCAAATTGCAACCGATAGTGCCGGCAATGGAAGACGTGGACACCAAAGGTTTCCTCCTGAAGACCAAGGGATGTCGTATACCGGAAATGGAACCGGTAAATCCTATCGTCCAACGTTTCATCTTCGAGGAGAAACCGGTGGTTTGCAACAACGGCACTCCAGCTTTGGTGGAATCGAATCTAACGTCTTTGTACATTTTAAACACTTCCTTTACGGCTTACGAAATCAACGACACTAGTTTGTTGAGGTGTTGTTATACGCAGTTCTGGAGAGTGGATCCCAACGGTGACGAGAAAGACGGGAAGGTAAAATACAGCGAAGAATGCAAGAGCTTTAACGGGAGTGTTGTGGTGAACGAAGAATTCGTTTCGGTGAAGTGTACCTATAATTCCAGTGCGATATACAACGGGTATTTCTCATTTGCGCCTTCGAAAGCGAGTATCGAGACGTTTAGTGAATCTCAGAACAAAATCAACGTGTTGATTTTCGGTATAGACTCAATTTCTCGTTTGAATTTCCATAGACAAATGCCCAAAACCGCTCGCGTTCTTAAAGATGTAAAAGCGGTCGAACTTTTAGGTTATAATAAAGTAGCTGACAATACTTTCCCTAATCTGATGCCGGTATTGACCGGTCTGAGTGAAGAGGAGTTGAAAAACGAATGTTGGCCGAACACCACGACGCATTTCGACAATTGCCCCTTCGTTTGGAAGAAATACAACGCCAGCGGTTACGTTACCGCCTTCGCTGAGGACTCCTCGTGGATGGGAATCTTCAATTACCAAAGACGCGGCTTCAAGCGTCAACCGACGCATTACTATTGGGACACTTACAATTACGAAACCGAGAAAAGAGTGGGGAATACTCACAGACTCAACGTGGATCAATGCATCGGTTCCGAAGAAGCGTATAAGACCATGTCGAAGTATGCGGCGAAGTTCGTGAAATCCATGCGGAATTATCGCAAATCCTATTTCGCCTTTTTCTGGACCTCTAGTTTATCGCACGATTTGCTCAACAAGCCGAAATTGGGCGACGAATTCTTCGCCTCTTTCATAGCGGGGTTGAAGGAGGATAAGCTGTTGGAAAACACGTTTTTCATCTTCCTCAGCGATCACGGAATGAGATGGGGTGATATTCGCTCGACGTTCCAAGGTAGGATAGAGGAACGATTGCCGTTCATCCATATTTACCTTCCTGACTGGTATAAGAACCAATATCCGATGGCATATTCGAATTTAGTTAGAAATAGTAAAAGATTAACGACTCCTTATGATCTCCACGCCACCTTAGAAGATCTCTTAGATCCATACGCCTTAACCAAAGACTTTCTGTATGCTAGACAGCAAAATATAACCTCCGCAAGACGATTTTACAGCCTCTTCGACGCAATTCCTCCGGAAAGAAGTTGTAACGACTCCAATATCTCCTCGCATTGGTGCACCTGCGAGGAAAGTGTCAAAATCGATACTAGCAACCCGATAGTTTTAGAAGCGGCTAACTTCACCGTCGATTATATAAACCGTTTGCTAATCGGTTACGCCGATTGCGTCACCTTAGAACTGGACAGAGTCATAGATTCGCACATGCAGACACATCACGAAGAGATACGGAAAACGCATTCGGAACAGGATTATATGCTGACGTTAAGGACGAAGCCGGGCAATGCGATTTTCGAAGCCACCGTCAGAACGAAGAAGGATGATCATGAGTATGCTTACGAAATTATAGGTACAATCAGCAGGATAAACTTGTACGGGAAACAGAGTTTGTGCATGACGGATTTTCATTTGAAGCTGTATTGCTTCTGTCGACAATTGTTGTAGTTAAATAAGTAGACAAGGAGAGATAAGGCTTTCTCGACAATTGAGGTCCAAACTATGCCGGAGAGATTCTTCATAATGCCATGATGGGCTCAGGTAATGCCCTATATAGGCTGTCCCACCGCACTTAAAGATACCCATATTGGACATCTGTTTCTGATCACCCTGTATAGCATATTGCAGTTACCGCTATCACAGTCAATACCTATAACCTTATACTTGCCTCCACACTAGTGGAATATCTTAATATCTAATAGCCTATTAGATATTTAATTTTATTTGAAAGAGTGCAAACGTCAATATTTTGACAAAATTACAAATATCTTGGTGGGACACCTGTATATACTATTTGCCAAATATACGGGAAAATAGGGAGTTCTATCGACGTGCCTATAGTTAGGTTGGCGCACCTGACAGATTTGCTGTTAGTTGTTTTTCCATTCTTCTAGCGGCAAAATTCAAATCTTCAATAACTTGTTAATATGAGCGAAGAGATAAGACAAGATTGAACACTCATTTTTAGCGGATCCACATGCAACGTCTTTGGCGTTCTAACGGCACTGTCAATTTACAGAGAAGGCGCCACTGCAGCCGTTATTCTGACCATCTAACATTATTCAATATTATCAAGAATAATTAAACATTTGTACCGCGTTTTTAACTGAACTTATTTTGTTTATTCCTTGCTGTATTCTTATTTAGTAATAGCAGTAATGATTTCTCTATTATCATTCAAATTCCACACAATACGCCCCCGTTTAATGTGGCAAATGACAGTAGATAATAAAGAGCGGCCATTTTGAGTTGAGATTGATCTAAGAACCAAGATGCGATGATATATTCGAATTTAGTTAAAAACATCAAAGCTGCCGACAGCAAGTGACATTTCTTGCCTTTTCTCTTTGCTGCTCATACTTTTCCAATTTTCTATTCATTAAAAATGCCAAAAGTTAAAGCATAACAAAAAAAAAGAAAACTCATGTCTGCTACGTTACTTCCCTAATACCCAAATTTCAATTTCCCGCAATTATTCTTAGTAACTTCAACGTTGATACATAAAATTCCCCACCATTTTGTTAATTACATTAATAGTTATTTTAAAGCCTTTACGTTGAATTCATTAAAAATTATGGCGGGAAATTTAAATTTGGCTATTAGGGTTATACTATTTATTCAATATTAAAAACCTTAAGCCTTTAAGCTATAAGAAGAAAATTGACATCATTAAAAAATCAATATGTGCAATATAAATTTATTACTGAGATATTTGGTTTTAATTTATTTTTTTATTACTCACGTATATAGTTGTTAGTTTGTTTGTTACGATTAAGTTATATTTGTAATAGAAAACTTAAAAAGCCTGATACTACCACCCAGTGAACCAAATTCAAATTTCCCGCAATTATTTGTAGTAACTTCAACATTAAGGCATGAAATTACCTTGGATTTTGTATTAAATTAATAATTATTTGAATACCTTTAAGTTGAAGTTACTGAATATAATTGCGGGAAATTTGAATTTGGTTCACTGGGCATATACTATGTAAGTTTCTAGTTACTATATAAACCATAAACCAAAGAAAGTACCTTACTTACGATGATTATATTAGTCTATATATACTTTGTTAATAAAAAAAGCTATTCACATATGTATGTCTTGTCGATCTAAATTATTCACATTCAATAATAATTGTGATATATGTGATAACTTATGTGTGCCCCTTACATTAAAAATTAAAATAATTGTAATGTAAAAATTAATATCCACTTATGAACGAAATACAAAAATTGAAAACAATATGTTACCGATGCTAATAAATATATATTTATGTAAAAAAATAGTTTTATTTCTACATTATTGAACTGATCGTTGAATCGACTAAATTTTAATTTTAATCAGCGACGGTTAGTGCATACGTACGTCAGGGCTCTGAGAATGATCGAAAAACTTACATTTACAGACAAACATTCATCCTTTTTTCCTTTTTTTGTGTAGTACCCCTCCTATGATGACACTATTGTAACTGTATCTAAAAAGAGCACACCTTTTTTTTCTTTTCTTTAGTTAAAATAAAAATATCATCTCCATTACCATTACCCATTGCTTCATGACGCAAGCAGCTGTTTGCGTTAAAAATCTTAAATCGACAGCCCACATAGCCAAGTTTAAATTGCCCGCAATTATTTTTAGCAACGTTGAAACATAAAATTACCTACTATTTTGTACTACATTGATAGTTATTTTAATGCCTTTACGTTGAAGTTACTAAAAATAGTGGCGGGAAATTTAAATTTGGCTATTAGAGAGGGAAGGTAGATTTTCGTTGAAGACGCGTAAGTTTGGTATGAATATAGTCGCAGTTATAAGGTAAGGTATTTTTATGTTTTTTAAACTGATCACTTTTTTGCGTCACAACACAAAATTTTATTTCATGAAACATTGTGCTGCGTCATAAGTTTTAGCGTTGCAACAAGAATAAAAGTAATACTAATAAACTCATATCTTAGCCTAGTAGTTAAAATACTCTATTTTGTCGACAAAGTTGCGCGCCACCAAATGGGTCGTTTTATATTATACTTTCATTTTGGTACACATATCATACATATATCAAATATTTCATAACTATAATAGTATACAGTTTAGTTGCAGTCATGAAATATTTGGTACTACGGTTGCAACGCGAGAGTTGTCCTCGTTTGACATGATAAATTGCCCGCACAATGCAGCGACGTCGTAGCTATTCTGATCTTACGAATCCCCACCATTTGAAGCGCATCCTATCCATGCCATGTAAACTAGCTCGATTTTGCATTGAAACATAAAGCATTTAGTCGAGTTGCAAACCCTCAGTTCTACCTCCAAACAAAAGGAGCGCTACAATCGGAGTTAGTATTTTTATTTTTTAAACGTTTACATAGTGTATTAAGTTGGCAGTCCCTACAACAGCTGTACCAAAATGGGTGCGCAAATATGTGCGAACTCAGTTACATGTTACACCCACACCACATACGCGGTAAAATAACGCTGTCGGTGACTGAATACCTAACTATTTTCCAAGTGCACAGAATTTTGACGATTCCTACTGATTGTAGTTCCATTAGCACTGATCAGCAGGTTTTATCCTTGTCTAGGGGCATAGGGGGTGTATTGTATATCACATTTGTGGTCATTTTTTTAAATTTAAATATCGCGCCAATGTTAGTAGCTTGTTTTAGTACTCAGTAGTTGGTAACAGTGGAAGAGAGAACGAAGAAGATGGCGGTAAAAGAATAAACAGCGTTACGTTTTAAGATGTGTTTTATTTGGTTTTATTAAATAATAAAATCAGTGTGGCCCTCGACGAAAAGACATCCTTCCCTACACATTATAAGTTTGTTTGTTGGGGTTATACCAAATTACACTAGTGTATATTCTGTCGTTCTCAGATATATAAAGAATGGATCTTCTATCCTGTTTCAACTAGGAGAGTGTAGCACCAACGAACAAACCTAGTATTGAATAGGTGTAAAACACTGCTGCAATTTTGTATGCAGCGCCATCTATACATCATAATAGTTTTAACCTCACTTCTGAAAGATAGATGGCGCCATAGGTAACAATAATTTCATGCAGTATTCGGAGTATTTAGATGATTTCATGACGGCAAGGCAATTTTTTTTAGTTTTATCACAGACAATCATCAGACAAGACATCTAATTTTTTTATTATGTAGCATATTTACTGGCAGCGATATCCAATCACAAGTTTAACCTTGCAATGTGTTTAAGAGAGTCGGTGCTTATTGTTATTTACAAGGAAAACATTGCGCTTTTTATGTTTCCTTTTTCTCTGCTGTTAATTAACGCATTGTCATTTTTCTTTTTGATATGTACATGTTTATTTCTGGTTATTTTTACTATCTTTTATGTAAATATAATAAATTACTAAATTAACGGTGGGATTCTATGCGTATCTGAAGAGCTGTAACCATGTGTAATTAATGTTTACACACAACTTTACGGGCGCCACAAACATGCACAGAATTTCACGATAAATCCTGAAAAACCAATTTCCATAAGAAAAAAAATATTGTAAGGTATTAGGTAACAATTAAATACAAGAGTTTTCTATTTTATTATTTATTACAGATAAAACAACAACAATAAAAACAAACTATAATATGCAGTTTTTTTTTTCATTTTATAAATAGAAAAAGAATACACATATAAAAAATTATTATTAGTTATTTATACATGTTGCGCGTACCACTAATTGTTTTAAACATTCACATTTAGCTTCCTTCTACCCAGCTGTACGTATCTTAAAATTTTTGTTAATATTAAATTTGCTATTATTAATCGCTTTTTTTTTCCTTTTTCTATTCATTCTTCAGTACGAGAAAAAGATAATGAATGAACGAGAAAATAATCTCTTAAAAGGTCTAATATCCCTAATCGACAAGAATACGAAACAGGTAAAAAATAATTAGAGTAATTTTTCGTATGCAAAGTAGTTCAAAAGTATCGCTTTAATATTGTTATATACTAAGTACTTTTGACCCACTTTGCACCGAAATAAAAAAAATATTTTAGAACAGATTTTATTAGTGAATATCTATAAAAGAATTTATCGTTAACGACAGCAAAATGATGTGCTCGTTCTTTTATGTTGTTCAGTATTGTTTCAAATCTCCTTATTTTTAAGATTTAACAAAGTATACGCTGATTTAGCACAATCGTAAGTAAATATATTTACAAGTTTATTGCAATTAGGACGAGCATTATTTCAAAAATTAAATATAATTTGATCATTGCTTGGAGATCAGCGTCCGAATATTATTTGCCACTTTTGATAGGTAAAAGACATAGTAAGGCACTATTAAAACGATTAAAACAAAAAAAAAATACTATATAATCTGCCCTTTTTATACGAGATTCACAAAGTAACATCATTCAGCGACTATCACAGATATAAGACCACACTACGATAATTATTATTATTTTAATGACACTAAAAAAGAGCAAGTCACGATCTTGTGCTGTCGTAGATGTATGTTATTGTTTATTTATTCATTTTGGCATTTGTTGCGATATAATATTTGAAATCAACAGTTCTAATATCTCTTTGTAAAACCCTTTTCAGTTCAAGTTAACTTAATCGTACCTAATTAATTAATTAGTCTCATATTGGGTGGAATTATTCCGTTTTTATTGGAGAATTTGTACCGTACGATGAGGCTTTGCTTATTTTCGTCATTCCGATCGTCTTGTTCAGCAGCACGAAAACTGGAATATGATAATTGTATGATTAGTGATGAGACATCTTCATTCATCAACAGGCTTTATAAAGGAATTCCGGAAATAACTCTTTTAAACTGTTATACAGTGGACATCTGTTTATTAGAAAGATATCTTAAACAGTTGCGATTTAGGCTTAATAATAATAATAATAATAATAATAAGAGTTTATTGCCGTGGTTCCTAGGAACATAGACATTGTCAAAAAATTACATAATTGTAAATAAATATAAGAAGAAAACTTAGAATTAAAATGGTCCATAATATATAAAAATAATAAATGTTACATATAAAATTACATATTTAAGTACTCGTCCAAAGTGTAAAATGAATGATTATTTAAAAATGACTTAAGTTTAACTTTGAATTGAAGTAAAGTTGAAGGGGTTTTTAAATTTACTGGTAACTTATTGTACAGTACTATAGCCTTATATCTCGGACTAGTCTCAAACAACTTTGTTCTATGTTTACGTAGATCAAAAACAACGTGGGCCCTAGAACGGAGCCCTGTGGTACTCCGCATGTTATATTGACATTAGACGACTCAAAAACTTGCACTATGTTGTCCTTCTCAAATTTCATTGATACTCTACTAGCCTTCCTTTCCGACAAATACGATTGAAATAAATTATAAGCAATTCCACGAATACCAATGAATTGTAATTTATGTAACGACACCAAATGATCAATTACATCAAACGCCTTGGATAGATCGAAGAATATTCCAGTTACAATATGTTTACTATCCAGCTCATTGTAAACTTTATCTAGGGCATTGTGGATGGCAGATGATGTTGATTTTCCCGAAATAAACCCAAATTGAGAATCAGATATTAAGTTGCTTTTTAATAGGTAGTTAGTTAATCGTGCATTAATTACTTTCTCAATTATTTTTCCAAATACAGAAGGTATTGAAATTGGTCGATAATTAGTTGCAAAAGATTTATTACCTTTTTTGTAAATTGGAATAGTTTTACTAATTTTTAAGGCTTTCGGGAAAACTCCTTCAGATAGGCAGCGATTAATTATGTAGACCAATGGTTTTACAATATCAGCAGATACATGACTTAGTAAATAACATGGCACCTCGTCTATACCTGCTGAGTATTTCGCTGCTACAGATCTAATTATATCTATAATTTTGTTACATGTTTCGACTCAGCTGTGTCACCTTCAGAGCCATGTTAAAAAATAAGACTATAATGTAGAGTGTAAAAATACAGGATCCCGTAGTCCAAACTTAAGGTAAAGGTAGTTACCTGACATAATAATTGACAACAATTGTTGAAAATAACCTAACATTTCTGAATTATAAAGAAAGCAACAGAATGCCTTCGGTATTCTGATGATCTGGAAATAATTGTCTTATTACTGGACAAGGATTAAAATTGAACAAAACGAAAATTTATGAAAACAAATTCAATGTGTTCACCATTTTGAAGTAAACATGATTAAAGACGCTTTCTTACAACGTCAGACATAACTGAATGTTTGTAAATTATTTCGTAATATTTCGACAATTTCACGAATTCATTCGATCAGCTGTTTACGAGTGTTGATTTTTCTAACGTGCACATGACTTCTCTCCCCACATATAAAAGGTCCATTAGCATTAAATCTGGGAATCTTGGTAACAAATCAACTAAGCATGTTGAATACAAATTGTTTTCATTTTTTTTTGTGTACGTACTAGAAAGCGATTCTTTTTACGGACTGAAATGTATTAGGTTTAAGTTATTGACAATTGCATGTTGCCCTGGGATCCTGTAAAAAAATCCTGAAAACTCTGTACTTTAGTGTTCCTTTAAACAAAAGAAACGTAAAGCATTTCTTTTAACAGAATCGTGTATTATCAGTTGTTGGGCAAGTAAAAAAATAATAGGTATTCAGAGCCGAAACGTTGTATTGTAAATCTAGTTACAGAAAATTATAGCCAAGTTAATAAAAAATCTAAGGGGGAAGAATTAAAAATAGAATGGATTATAAATTGAAAATTTAACGAAGTTGGTTATTGTTTAAGGTGGTTCTGTTATTGTTTGTAATTTGTATTTTGTTTGTAATTTAGATTAACATTAAAATATACCGAAATCTTTCATGACATTGTAATTTAATTTGGAAGTTAGTAGAACTTACATTTGTGTCAATTGATAATATTAAATTAAATTAACACATAGTAATATACCCGAAAGGTGCCGCAACCTTTTCGGCTAGAGATTCACATTCGCAGAATTTTACCTTTGTAGTTACCGCCAAAGGATTCAATAAAAAAAGAATTCTTAGAATCTCCATTTCCTTATGGCTTTTTTTGAGTTGAATGTACATTACATTGACAGATACATACAAACATCATACTGAATGGAAATATACTTACATATTACAAAAGAAGAAAATCGTAAGATAATAAAAATATTACTTACATATTGCAATTATACTCGCTCCTATTGAAAAATACAATAACTCCCCGCTGAACAAGAACAAGATAAGATAATACACCATCGGGCATAATATCACAACGAACCAAACCATCATATTGATGAAGGAATTCACTCGTCTCTTCGTGTGAATCACATCAGTCCTCTCGATACCGGACATCTTAAAGAAATCGCCAGTCTTCACGAAACTCTCTTTCAATTTATCCTGAAATTCCCTTGAAATTAGAATCATCCTCAAATCCCAAAACTCGAGTCCCTAACTTACTTTCCTGACGAAAAGATCCCTTAAAAACTTCTCCTGTTCCTCCTCGGAGTCGGGTACCTCTTCCAACGGGATACGTTTCATGTACATGTGAGCCATCACTGGGATCCCGAACAGTAAACCCGTTATAGTGGGTTGTCCCGGATCGCTCTCGTGGAACGCCACTTCGATATCGTATATAGCGGGGACTTTCCCTTTCATGGACGGTAAACTTGCTATGAAGCCTCTGGTTCTGGGTAGGAGATGGTACTTCAGTTCTGGTAGGTTCTTTTCTCTGGCGAATTCTAGGGACGTTTTGTGCTTGTTCGCGGTGAATCTCGTGCCTTCGGGGAAAAGGAGTAACTGTGGAAATAAGAATTATCACATATTATACTTAGTACATGTATGGTCCTAGACGTGTAGTTGTATTTATGAAATATAGAGCGGCGCTAGGGGACAGTTACCTTTTTTTTTTAATTAAATATATCGCCTGTTACTGCACAACATACATGTGCAAGATAACGACAAATAAACTATTCACGAGGACAAACAAACAAAATATAAATAAATATTTTGTTTGTTTGTCCTCATGATCTTAGACCCGTTTTACATTATACTTAATTTAGTATGAAATTTTGATAAAATTTTATTTTGAATTTATAAAGAAATTTACCTGCATGTCATACATAAAAAAAAATACATCTGAAAATTGGTACAAAATATTTGAATATGTCTGTTTGATATTTAAAGTAAAAAATTTAGTATGAAAAAAGTTATGAAAAGGATTAATATTACCGTAAAATGGCTGACCAAGAAGTATTGCTGTTATGGCTATCATCTTTAAATGTAAGTATGAAAGCTAGTCCCGTAAAATATTATGTAAAAATTGGATAAGTACCATGTGATTCAAAATGATTGTCGTAAGAAAAAAACTGTTTTCCGGAAAAAATTATCTATACTTATTACCAATTTAATGAGCGAAGTTAGCTACATACAAATTTCATACATTAAATGAATTTTCTTGACATTTAGCGACATTGGTGTGCGTGTTGTAGTATCTTTCGATTATTTATCTTATAATTTTTTTCAAATCGTTTATATTTACATCTAATATCACCAACAATAGTATTTCTGAATACTGTAAGAAAATAAGGGAATTTATCTGTGGTAGTAGCTCAACAAACAGGTAAAAAATCAATATTAACATTAAGTGAAATAGTTTATTACATTTTATCATTTTATAGGCTTATCATACACTTCAGCGCAATGAGCTGTCAAAAGAAAGTTACATTTTCATTCCTATAAAGTTTCTACGGTACAGGAATTATTACCATTAGATCACGATAGGCGATTGGAATATTGTCATTGGTTTAATAACAATTTAAGGGACGATGACTTGCTAAACAAATCATTTTTTTCGGATGAAGCCTGGTTTTATCTAACAGACTATACCAATTTACAAAACTATTGCATCTGGTCTGCAGAAAATCCACACGAATTTCGAGAAACGCAATTGCATCCCGTAAAAGTTGGAGTTTAGTTAGCTATGTCCAGGCAACGAATAATAGGGCCAATTTTCTTCAAGGAAACTGTAACAGCCCAACGTTACCAACAGATGTTGAAATTGTTTATTGCAGAGTTATAAGAAAATAAGCTTGAAGCAGGTTATTTTCAGCACGATAATGCTCCAGCACATATTGCTCGACAAACCTGCTAATATCTTCAACAGTTTTTTGCTGACGGGTTCGTTAGAGCACAAAGATGGCCACCAAGATCGCCTAATCTAACCCCATTAGATTACTTCATGTTCGGCTATCTAAAAAATAGGATCTATTGCATGCGGTATGCATACCATAGAAGAACTGAGAGATGCAGTTTTGTCACTTAATAATTATACTAATTGTATGTTATAATTTAAAGTAATAAATAAATTTAGGTAAACACCAGTTAGTACTGAATTTTAAAATCATAATTTAGTAAAGTTAAATTAATTACATTTCATTTTTACAAGCAGAAACACCAATCCATAGTTGTTTATATAATGCGAGTTCAAATATAAGGTTACGTTTTCCTTATTTATGACAGATCCGTTTACTTTCTTATGTTCCAACACTGACTTAGTTCAAACCTTCATTACAAACACGCGGCATATACCTACACCCTGTTTACTATCTATAGGAGCGGAATTGACAATCATTTTGAATCTCTGTATATGTGACCTGAAGAAAGCATGCATTCTAAATTTATTAAATTCGGGACTAAGGACTGACGGTCCATTGTCGAACGATTTGATGAACTTTGGCAATTTCCTCACTGTCTAGGTGATCTTGACAGCCGTGGATAGACGTGGATCTGATAGATTTTACTTCTTCAATTATAAAGGCTCCAATAGTCTAGTAGTACTTAGACCTTCAGATGGTGATTATAAGCTTATTTCTAGTGTTCTACTAAAAACTTAAACTACATCGATATAGATGAAGTTGCAGAGGAAAATGTTGAAATTTTGAGTTGAAATTTTGAGTTGAAATTTTGGTAAGGTGCAACGACCAAGTGGCAATAGATCTGCTAATTTTGCAAGACAAGTTAGGGATGAAATATAATTCTAAAAATAAAATGCAATTTTTTGTATGTATCTATCTTTTTTTATAGATTATAAAGCTGAGTATGTTGAACAAATTGTTATGCAATCAATCAATTTTAACTTTATCTAGGGTAGTTTTGAATACTCAATCAACAATTCAACCTGCTGACATGACCACGACATTATTCTAAAGTGGATAGTGATACAGCGATATACGATAGACAACAGAACTTCCTTATGCTTTGACTCAACTACAAACTACATCGTGTATTTTTGCGCTGTCTATGTCAACTTAGATTGAGCGATCTGTATTGTACGACAAACGCCGACCTATCCCACTGGACTTAACCAACAATTCACATATGGCGTACACATATTTCGTTTGTAAAATTAATGAGAAAATAGAACAGGTTCTAAATATTTAGTACAATATATCGTACGAAATTTACAAATAAATTTTTCTGTATGATACTCTTTGAAATATTTAATAGCAAATTTATATCAAAGTTTCATACTAAATTAAGTATAATGTAAAACCGGCCTTACACATGTATGATGTTTAAAAAAGTATTTACATATAAAATGTTTAAAAGTAAAAACACAAATTCCCAAAGGCAATTAAAACACAAATAGTTATGATGAATTATTTAAGAAAATGTACATCAATTAAAAAAAAAGATTACACATAATGAAGTGTCAGCAAAAGCTGAAGAAGCGATCTTATTGACAAAAATTAAAACAATGAAAAATACATAATTTTTTTTTCCCGACCTATAAACCAAAATTAAAAGAAATAAAGAGTAAAAGAAATAAAGATATTTTTAATGGAGGGTTGGGATGCTATAATTAGCACATTAATAAATTAACATTATTTAAATCTATATTATAAAAAAAGGGTTTTTGCAGTAAATAACATTTAATTCGAGTACAACTGAATTAAAAGTTACTCACAACACAATTGTGGGTGAAAACTGTGAAAACCCACGTTGCCAGATTTTTTGTTTCAAGAAAAACGTAAATAATCAGTAGTTTTTTGTTATCTTTTTTTATTATGGCCTAATTTTTAAAAATTTTATAATAAAACCGACAAAACAGTTCAAAAAAGGAATTCCAACACAAGGTTGACGAATCTTTTCTACCATAAATGGTTCACTTACTTAAATATAACTATAAGGGAGAAAGAAAATCAAAACTGTCTCAATTTTACCCATCGCTTGGAGAAAATATGGGAGACACTTATGGACAAGTGTGAAACATCCATATAACTTGCTTATTGATTGTTACTAACAATTCCTCAACTAAAACATCTGCGTCATCTTCTATGTTCCAAAATACAAATAGAGATACGAGTGGATGAAGGTGCTATGTGGCATTTTAAAAACTGTCTTTTTTGCATGAATCAAGGTGTTTTGTGCCCATCTTTCACATAGCACCATAAAAAATTCCAGAAATTCAAGAACACTCGAGTCTTGTGAATGTATGAAGGGGTCATGTTACACTGCTTTTAAGAAAAATTACATAAAAAAGCTTAATTTCTAAAAAAGTTTGATAGATTTGTAAGGAGATCTCGAAAACTATAAGATATACGCATTTATAAGCCTAATCCAGATAGGCTTTTGTTCATTTAAGCGCTGCAACTCTTTTATTTGTAAAGGTATAAAAAATGAATATTGCTTTTAGTGAATTTAATGTCAAACAACGACAGTCTAATGGTGCTTTTTTGTTTTTCTGCTTGCAATGATATATAAAGGTCGTAGCAATTATTTTAATAAATAATAGCAAGATACGCTATTACATATTATGTTTAACAAAAATAATGTCTTGCAATGGAAAAGAAAAGAAACTTAAAAATTAATATTCAAGATGTCTCGCAATCAGCGAACCATCCCCTATATGGAACAATAATAATAATTGAAGATACGAGTGGATGAAGGTGCTATGTCGAATTTTCGGGTTTTGTGCCCATCTTTCACATAGCACCATAAAAAAATCCAGAAATTCAAGAACACTCGAGTCTTGTGAATGTATGAAGGGGTCATGTTACACTGCTTTTGAGAAAAATTACATAAAAAAGCTTAATTTCTGAAAAAGTTTGATTTTATAACATAACACCTTCATCCACTCGTGTGTTCAAATGTCTCACTTTGTCCCTTATGCCGTAGAAACTTGACATTATAAGTACTCGTCTTTACTGGGAACTGAGTTTACCTGTCTCTACATAGTGATCAAGTAAAGATGTAACAAAAGTTACACAGAGATTTTTAAAAGTTTTTAGAGAGTATAGTAACAGCACAAATTAAAACCAAAACTTTATCTTTTAATATTGCCAATCTTTATTTGTGGTGGCCAAGAGCTATGGAGCAGGACAACAATATTCTTTAATAGGTACTCTAAAAGTAATGAAGGTAAACAAAATCGTCAGACAGTTTCATTTTTACCCAAGGTTTTGAGTGTCCCATAATTACCCCACAAGACCCTACTCTTTTATTTGAGTAATCCCGGAAAAGCGGGACTGAGTCCGTCCCGCGCTTTTGGGCAAAAAAAACGGGACGTTTGGCAACGCTGGTGAAAACCCTTTTTTTGGTAATACTAGCTTTGTTCGTTAGTCCCTTGGTGTAGTTCAGAACCCAAAATTACGTGTTCGTTTGTGCCAGACGAATCGAGGATTTCAGTTACTGATGTTCGTTTGTAAATCTAGTGCTATTTTGAACTGTTCTGAATAGTCCAATCCTGCACTTGCTCTAGAGGAAGAGCAAGTTTGGGCAGTTTGAGGGTAATATAGGTTATGGCTATGGTTATGTTAAATTGTGAACATATGATTGTAATATTTTTAAGATTTACTTCGGGCATTATTAGTATAGCCACATAACAGGGGAAGACGTGTACTACTACTATATTGTTCAAGATATCAACAACTTACAAACATAAAACAATCGATCAGCTTGAGGTTAGGATACGTACAAATACTGAATTACAACATTAAATCATGAAATACATGTTCTTTTGTATCTATTTATTGTAGTTCTGTGCCGTTCAAATTTACCACCGTAATCACGTGACTTCAATTTCAGAGTACTCTAAAGCCACTCCATTTATGACAAACGAACAAAGCTATTGATTTGAATTACTTAGATACTTCAAATTTGAAAGTTTTGGCGCGTTATTTTTAGTTCCGGTAAAATTAAGAGAGGCGCTCTAACCTATCTTCTCCCACCATTTCAGTTACCATTCTTAGTAAGTTATTCTATGCTTCAGTCAACGGTTTTACATATACTGACTTTAAAGAATTGTAGGTAAAATAAATATACATTACAAAGAACCAAACTACATTGGAAAAAGTGACCGAAAAGTGCCTGCAAAAGATTCTGTCAATTCTTCCAGAATATGTTTCTATCACAATTCTACATAGCAGGCAACAAAAGTTTACAAAAGGCAACCTTGCGCAGTATAGACAGTTTTTTTACCCTGAAATCTTACTAACATTGCTATCTATACCTTTGGAAACGTGTTAGCGCAAAAATAGTAAATTTTACATCACGTATTATGCAAATTGCAGATGTATCATGAGTGGTCTGCTAATTTGAAAAGGCTATATTTAATTATTTACATTTTACATTTCGTATTCAAGGTTATAAGCGAAAGAGGTAAGCTCACTTGGGAAAAGTTTAAAGATTTCTTAAGGATCCTTTTAAGAGCATCAAAATAATATAAACAAATACGCTTCGAAAAGTGAATTCAACAATAGCTGAATGGATCCAATTATGTCATTCGTTAATTTGGTCATAGGATTTGTACCAAACATTTTGACGAAATGTAAGTTGTTTAGTTTAAAAGAAAAACTGAATTTAAAACTTAGGAAACAATAGAAAAAAAAGCAAATATGGAAAAACTGACATAAAAGAAAGAACAAAAAATAATGCAAAAATGTACAGCTACTCCAATAGTTCAGTACAAATGAAAACAGAAATCCGTAGAAAAACAAGAATGAAAGAAAGTTAAGGAAGATTTTGATATTAACCATCACGGAAATGCAGATTAGATTGTGAAAATAAAATATATGATAGAAGTGAAAGGAGTTACATGTACAAATACAACTATGAATGAACAGATCAAAGAACTGGAGATAGAAGAAATCAATTTAGATAATTCGAACACATTAGAAAATAAAAAATCATATAATGATGTCAGTGAAATAGAAAAAAAATATTAATCTATCATCAAAGCAAAATAATTTTATAAACAAACTAATAGCATAATGTTACCAATTTTGTAATCCCTAATAATGTGACCAATATCACTTTACTGCTAAAAATAATTTCTTACTAAAAAGTAACTGTTACATACCAATACATTAGATCACTGTTTCACAATTACAACCAGCTGGCTTTAACAACAAGTGTAACTAAAAGCTATTTTAATCATAATTACCTCATGATTTCACTATTTAAGTTACTAAAATCACCGCCATAGATTATAGTTCCTGGTAATTGATATACAATAACATGGTCCAAGATTTAACATTTATCACATCACTAATGGAATGATAAACAGGTCTGCATATATACAAAATAAAATTAAACTAATCATATTGATAACCTTGCGATTAGGTCAAAGCCAATGTTATGATAATATTTTGATATTTTAACAAATTTAAAAAGGTCAATAAACCAAAGTGAACTAAACAGATATGTAAAACTCACCCACATCGGATCTGGATGTTCAGCAAGTTTTGTCACTTGCTCCTTGATCACTTCCTTATCTTTATCGAAAGATCGTTCCAGGAAGACGAACTCGGAGAATTTCCAACACCACCCCAATACAGGTACATATTGAATGACCTTCTTAGCGTACGCTTTGGGATTCTGAATAAACTCATCATAACACAAAAAACAAATTGGAAGGGAATTTATCGACTCACCCCTAACATATGTATCCTATTGCACGTCATCCATCCTATCAACCAATCTATCTCGTAAGTGTGATTCATGATGCAATAGGCATGCTCTTTACCCCAGTATTTGTCAAAATCTTCACGTTTTATGTATAAAGTAACATCGGTGCCTGACCACCATTCTCCCATAAAAACAAGTTCTAAATCCAAACGAATTAGACCGATTCAGTCATCACAAAAAATTAGGGCTATACTTACGTGAGTATATTGTGAAGCACAAATACCAATTAATCTTCCTATACAGTCTTTTATTAATTCTATATAGCGTTAAATACAAAAGACACTGTACAAAATTTACTAATACGCCAGACGTAAAAAACGTTATAGCGAAACATAAATGCACCAACCTCGAACGTTTTAGAAACTGCAGCTTTGAGAAATCCATTTTTGTGCTTCTGTGTCGTCGACTCTGAAATATCACAATAATAGTTCGCCTAATCTCGAATTAAAGTATGTTTAAATACGACGATAACGAATTCTTTCTTACATTTTTTCGCGATTAAACACAATAATATTTTGATAAGGCTGGCTTATTCTTGTCGTAAATTGCGGTAAATATTATTGATTAACTTAAAAAAACGAGCACAACGCGTAGTGTAGCATCTAAAATGCTAATTTGAGCCTTCATCTTACTTCCGCATCTTATAGAAATAATAGATTTCTAGTTAAATCGACTGCATCTGTGTTGCACCAATACACACCGAATTTCACCAGCAGCCCGTACTGTCACTAAATAACAACAAAACACGCAGATACGCAGATTTATTCGGAACAGGTAACAGAATAGTACTTCCGAGTACAATTTGAAACTTCTAGGTTTTAAAGCATTTATCTCCCGTAAAATTGCGTAAAAATTCACAATTCAAGATGATAGCGTGGAACGTCGAACTTTAAACACTTTCAGGTGGGAGTTTTCTTAATTATGCGTACAAAAATCGAATGGAAAAATATGATTTTTTTCCTACCTGTACATATATTAATCGGCGATAATTATTGCTTCTGTCGTCCGTATTCGTACATACGCGTGTGAAAACCCCGTACAAATTCAATCAATTTATTCTCCCTGGACTGTTCGTCCCATTATCGTATTTTTATACAAGTTCAAAGTACAATTGGATCGGAGGTTTTGAATATGTGAATTGTTACTGTACGATTAGTGCATTGGTAATTATAATTTATCTTGCCAAGGATACTTGCATTTACATAAACGACTCGTATATAACATTCATCAAATATATTTTTCTTATATGGTTTAATGGTTTTACAAATTTTATCTTAATTTAAATATGTTATTTTAGCATGCAAACAAAGTTACTTTCAACTTTAATAACCAAATTTAAATTTTTCATAGTTACTTTTAGTAACTCCAACATAAAGGTATAGAAATAACTATTAGTGAAATGCAAAAATATTAGGTAATTTGATACTTCAACGTTGAAGTTATTAAAAGTAATTGCGGGATATTTAAATTTTGTCCTTTCTGAAATAAGTTTTATTTCTATATAGATAAGTATATACTTCCATGCGACCACTAATACATATAAACGAACTATGACCTGTATTTGAATTTCAATCTAATTTAAAAGTTAAATAGGACTAAATTAAGTGTTTCTAGTTTGCACACATCAAATAATTAACCTGTAGCAATATCCCGTTATTTATTACCATACATATTATTGCATTTTTTAATTAGTCAATTCCGAGGGAAATACACACCTGTCCTTTATATGGAAGATGCTTTCTGAATTATTTTACAACATTACAAATTGCAATACAAATTTTCTATTTCTCTTATTAGTTTTGAAATGAAATATAAATGAGACAAACATTAACGTAATCACAACTCATTGACCCATTGTCATACGACAGTTATAATTTATAATTAAAAACAAAATAAAAATTGCTCAAGGTAAGGTACTACGTAAACCTTATTTTGCATATGAACTTTGCTGCATCTAGTACTCTCTGTGTCTCTGTCATTGGTTCATGTTAGTCTTCTACAAATATCTTTTCTTTTCATTTGCCATTGCAATTACATGTTTAGAATTCTCTCTTAAAAATGTTTGATTTAAGAGTTAATATTTCTCTGCCAAAAAAACACTACAAAATATTATGTTTAATAACTACACAATTTGTTTAAAACTTAACTTAAATCATTTATTCTTATATAAATTTATGTATTTATGGTTATTCATTAATACGCCAAGTTTTTATAATAAGCAATTTAAATCATCCGCCATTGTTCTCAATATAACTTCAACCACAAATTATTAAAATAACTATTATAATTGAATTACAATAATACTCATATAAATACTATTTTATATTATCAATGCTATTATGTATTAAACAAAAACAAAATTTGCAGATCAAGCTGCGACGCCAAGTTATAAAAAAAATAGCGGGAATTTTAAATTTGACCATTATAATAGATTCAGTTTAAACTGAATTCATAAATTAAGTTGATTTAATTTTCATGAATACGTTTTATTTAGCAGCTCTTTAACATTTATTATAGCTTCTGTGTGAGATTTTATTTTATTATCTGTGTCAATAACACCATTTACAAATAATGTTCCCTCTCAATGAGAAATTACGAAAAAGGGGCTCATTAGCTATTGAATGGTGTATGACGATTTACTTTTTTCTTTTTTGGTTTAACATTTAATGGGAGAATAATGCAAAACACCGTCTTTAGATATGTAATTTGTATTGTCGTTAAACATTAGTTTTATTTTGTAATTCCTTTCATTTAATTTCAAGCTAACATTAACTGCAACTATATATACTTAATTAACAACTTTCTCTTGATATTTGGTAATTTTTTACGTAATAATCTTGCGCGGTTGAAGAAATTGCAATTTTTAAAATTTTATTTAATTGTATCGCAGCAATTTTAATTATTTTAAGTGGAACTTAATGCCAGAATGACAGATGAAGTTTTTAAGTTGGTACCACAAATTAGGAATCTAAATTTGTTTGGTTATACTTTTTTATCGACGTAGAAATCTATGAAAACGCGATTATCATTTTATTAGGTAATTAATTTCACAAATATTTTTTGTCATATATTTAAGTAGGTGTTCGCTAATTAAATGAGAAATAAAATAAAATTTCACACAGATGTCAACGCACAATTGGTTATCAAGAACAATGGCACATTCTGAAGTGTACGAAATTTTATAAACAAATATTTATGAGATAATAATTTTATTCTTAACGAACAATAGACAATATAAAAAGTTGGCATTGCCCCAAATTCTAAGTTTGAAGGTGTTTGTTTTATCATTGGATAAACGGGAGAATTTGATGTTTGCCAATTGCAAAATTATACTTTAATTGATATTAATTTAATTACCATTCTGCATAAAACTTGGTTAAATAGCTAAATATGGTGATATTAGGAAATCATATATGTCGATTTCGACAGGTAATTAGCGTTGGGTAAATTTTGCTGACCTTGAGCAATGACCGTTGACCATATTCATTACAATTTGACGGTTATCTCAGCCGGTATGCACACAATCCGCAGTGCCAAGTATTAATCTCATTAAAATTGATTACCTAACAGATAAAGTAGAAGTTAAACATAAATATTTCATTTTTCAACTTGTTATTTGCTAATAAAAAACATTACCTATCCATAATTTGCTAAAATACAATATAATAAATATTCTTTAGAGTATCCGTGTATTATTCGAACAAAGCCTTTAATACTTGTCACCGCATAAATGGAAATTATAAAAAGTGAAAGTATTCATTCAGCTGCGACCTGAAAAAAAAAATCTTTTTTTTACGATTTTCATTCTTAGTGCGTTGTGAAATAAGAATTATTTTTCCGCGATTTTCTGTCATTTTTTCTTAATGCAAGCGTTCGTTGGTCGCAGAAAATAGACGCAAGAATTACCAACGGTTCAAGAAGTCGATGGAGAGGCGCGTGTACTGTTTCTTTGGTTGTTGGGGAGCACTATGACACTTGCTTAGGGTCTGGGGAATTATGCAATTTTATTTATATGGAGATCTGGGTGGTTACTCTGGTTTATTTCATTGTCGACAGTCGGAGAAGAGAGGTTCTTCCTTTAGTTGATTTTATTTTTTGTTCAAGACGCGGGGAATAATGGCAAATCAAATGTTTCTCGTTAGTTTGTTGGTAATTTGTTTGTTATGTATTTATAATGTGATTGGTGAAAATATTGAAAAGGTAATAAAACTTTTTTACATATTTATAATTTTACTGGGTGTAATTTAATATATTTATTAAATTCAATATGATCTTCGACTAAAACTGTATAAATATTTATCTAATCAGTTGAGTCACATTAAAAAAATCCTTCAATGCATTCAAAGATTCATTTATCTTACAGATATGCAATTATATTATCGCATTATAACTGCAAATATGACTTTTTAACCAAAAAAAAATAGTTTAAATTTCCCGCCATGTAGAAAGTTTAAAAATTCGAATCGATCGCCATTAAATCTGTAACGGTCAACCAGAGGAAATCTGAATCTTAACCACAAATGTAATAATTCACTTTCATATAACTAAATTACAACATTATAAAACCGATAAGATTATAGTCAAGAGTGATTTTGTTCCGATAACTATTGAGAGCTTATAAAAAGGTTAAATAGAAAGTTGTTTAAAAGCAAAATCGCCTATGACGAAATGTGTATTATGCATATTAACGGAAGCCATCTGCTTTTTTTTTTTACTGTTTATATTTAACTTGGGTAGGTGCAAAGATGCAAAGTCCCACCGTCAGCTCCCAAGAACATAGAGAAAGTTATTAATATATGCCAAGACGAAATCCGGACGGCAATATTATCCGGTAAGTCTATATATTTATTTGAGTATTTCTAATAAAATTTAATTAGCGTTTATAAATGTAGAGGGTGTTTCACTGAGAGGAAATTCCTCTATAATTCGTAAAGGGTAACATATGGGAAAAAAGTTTTAATATATTGTTGTAGGATTATCATTTTTCCATAACGTAAAATTATCGACACTTGTACAGGGTGATTCGTAACCTTGCTATAGCCTTCAATTTGTTTTCTTAAAAATAATTATAACATTTTTAAAAATATCCGTAAATTTTGAACAAATAAAATAAAACATGTCTAAGGCCTAAACTTCCATTTCAAATATATTTTCGATTTTCTAGAAATTATGTCACTTAAATGTAAGGTGCGAGAAAGCCCGTATTTATTTGATTACGACTTAGAATAAATGAATTAAATTTTGAAATAACTTAGTAGTGATCTACTTACATTTTCGCATTTTTTTTTTTTAATGGAACACGCTGTATATGTTTACATCAGTGAATTTCTGTAGATATTTACTAACTTTATTGTTATAAAAATTACAAATTTGTTTTAATCAAGAAAGATTCAATGTTTTTAATTTAATAAAGAATTTTTGAGATATAGGTATATAATTAGAAATTTAATACTTTTATATCGAGTGCCTTGTATATTTTTCCATATTTTTAAAGCCTTAATTAAATGAAGTTATAACAGTCTTAGTCTTATAAAACGAATAATAAAAAAGTCACAGCAGATTCTCCAAATTTCTTACCTCTTTTAAAAAGTTAGAAATTATTTTTTAAAACTATTTTGATTTTTCTAACAGTGTTTATTTTTTTCAAATTTTCTGCCTATTTTATTTTTCCCATAATTTTTCATCCCCTTTTTTATATATATTTTTTTCGTTTTTAATATTTCTTATAAATAATTCGCTTTGTCATTTTTTTATATTTATCTATATCTACTTATACATTTTTTTAACATTTTTTTTTGGATTTTATTACCTTTTTTGCATTTATTTATTTTTTAAATTTCTATAACATTTTTTTTCAAATATTTTACTTTTCTTAATTTCGTGTCCAAACTTTTCCATTTTCTTCCCTTTTTTTATATGCAATACCCTGTATATTTTTCAATATTTTGAAAGACAATGTAATTGAAGTTATTGAAGTCTTAGTGCACTATATCTTTAAAACGAACAATAAAATTTACAGCAGATTCTTAAAATTTTCTGCCTTTTTTTATTTTTTGAATTTCTTCACCAGCTTTTTTCACTTTTTATTCTTTTTTATTCTTGTCAGTTTTTATTTTTTTCCACGCTTATTTTTTTCTACGCATCCTTTTTTATGTTTCTTCGCATTTTTTACATTTTTTTATAAATAAATCGTTTTACGTTTTTTAAATAATTTTCGAATTTTTGTTTTTTTTTGCGTTTGTTTAATTTTTAATTTCTCGCCTTTTTTTTCAAATTTTTTACTTTCCTCGTATTTGTTTCCAAACTTTTACCATTTTCAAGCAATTTTAAAAATCTCTTTTTTCATTTTTTTTTATTTTTCAGATTTCTCTCAAAAAATAAAAATGTTAAAAAATGACAATTTTAATTATTTTCATTTTTTAATTTATTTCCATACCTTTTTCGCCTTTTTTTAAAACTTTATTTTTTTTACTTTCTTTTCACTTTGTTAATAATTGCTTTATTTTGTTTATTGGTGACTTCGCCCAAAACAGGCATATTATTCAACATGAAATTGTACTAATAATTGTGAATTTTTTAACATAAATTTTTGATATCAGATGTGACAAAGGTCGTCCATTGTTTTGAAAGACCTAATATCCTATACCTGTTCTAACGGTGTATTTTACACAATTGATATTTGTAATATGTACCTTGTACACTTTTATGGTGATAATTACGTATATTTAAGCAATTTGTAATTGAAGTTGTTGTTCATATGTTTTTGCTATTTTTTTTGGATATGCTGGATACATTTTTCAGTCATTTACAAGTTTTATCAATCCACTTCCATGTAATAATTGCACATGTACATAATTACAGAATTAACAAATAAAAATAAGCGACCTTAATACCCCTTTACTAATTTATATTCACAGTATTTCTAAAGTATTTATCCATATGACATTTAAAACATTTCCATTATATTGTGTTACACACATTAATTACTGTTTTGATGGATTGCAACACACATTTTTTTTATATGCATTTTTTATACTAAGTGTATCATACATTTACTTAATTGATCAACGGATTACTGGTATTAAATATCGACAATGTTAAATCAAACGTATTACTATTGTTTTAAAGCTTAGAATGGACTATTTCTCACTGGGATATTTATATATGCAGGAAATGATAATTTTAATTCGCTGAAACCGATTTGAATGTATAATATTCTTGAACGTATGCAAGGCTTCCCTTTTTAATATTTCTCGACTTGGAGGGCATTTCATAATCCCAATTGCGCAGGAGACGTGTAGTTTATAGGCGTTTATTTATATTTTATAGTTTCCGTATTTGGCAAATTGTTTTTCGGTTCCATTCGTTTGATCTCATTCACTTGAGGAATATAAATAAATAAATATAATGGTAATTGTTCATGCAACATATTGTACATTTAATATGTTGTATGAGAAAAAAAAAATTACATTTTGCGTTCTGAAACGTCCTGTATAAACGAACCAAAATGCAATAACTAAACAACTAAACCACCAAAACCATTTAACACCTTATACTAATTTGTTTCTATCTAAATATTCGATAAAATACTGGGTGTTCCTTTCAAAAAATAGGATATGTTGCTAGAAAATTAAACAGCCTGTATAGCGGAAAATATTTTTAAAACATGCAGTCAGCTACGATGTATAATAATTCATGAATAACTTTTTAAAAAAGCTTTAGTTTGAGTAATTTTCCGTTCATTCGAAATGTCATCGAAAACATGTACATACAGGATGTCCCATCGAAGGCTGAGCCTTTGTATACAGCTCTATTTATGATTTTAGGAAAAGCCTTTTTTAGAAAAGTTTTACGGAATTAATGCTGTATAACTTAAAAATATTGTTGACTATACAAATGTTCCAAAAGTAAGAAAACACTTACGTACTCCGTTATTTTGAATGGAACCCATTTGATTGATCATTTTATTTATTATAATGTTATATTTACCTATGGACGATGTCAATGCTTATTTGTAAACGTATGACAAATAAATAAACAAATAAAATATTACTTGTAGATTTCGTTTTAAGAATTTGAATTTCCCGCGTCGAAATTAATGTCCGGAAGGACGCTTCTTTTGAAAGGAGGTTATGTTATGTTGTGTATGGATTAGAGAGAGGGTACGCAGTTAGTTTTTAGGCGGGAAGCTAATGTTATGTGCATGTTATGTGAATTATGTTTTGTCTATGATATTATGTATACTTTGAGCAAACAAATAAATTAGATTTACTACATACTTCATTTTTAAATTCTATAAAGGAGAAGAAAATCATTTATATAAGTTGCTTATATGTCTATCTACAACAACAACAGTGTTTTACTTTTTTCCACTTTTTATTTTAGAGGCGCTGCAAGTGTTTAGTTTGGATGCTGGTAATGAGAATAAATCTCGGGTGAAACGTGAAATCTTTCCGATGATGAGACAAAAATCGCAGGGGTAAGAAACCATTTGAATTTATTCAACTAAATTGTATTCGTATAAAATCTCTTTTATGTTTTCTTTTAATAGTGCCTGTTACATTGCGTATACAGAAGAATCAATGTTGTAAGTAAAAAACAAGTACATTTTTAAGCAGGCTCTACAAGAATAATTTTCCTTTAAATAGCTAAACGAAAAAGGTTTTCCAACCATTGAAGGTCTAGTCAACTTATACGCGCAAGGAGTGAAGGATAGAATTTACTTATTGGCGACTCTGCAGTCTGTCACCACGTGCCTGAGCGACGCCAAAAAGAAATATTTGAAAGACGAAAACGCTGCTGAAGATGGTAAAAATATAAATACGAAAAAAAAAAAAGATTTACCAATTGTAATTTGAGTGCTTATTTCTGTTTCTTTTCATTGCAGAGGAAAATCAATGCTCCGTTGCTTTTGATGTCTTCAATTGCGTTTCGGATAAAATCGGGGAGTATTGTGGACAGACCCCTTAGATTCTAACTTACCAATATGTGTTTTGAAGCTTTTATCGTTTCGTTTTTCGCTTTTACCTAGTCAAGGATATATTTTGCTCTTAGAAGAAATGTATCCAAAGCATTAATAATATCGTTTATTTATGTTTATATTATTATTATTATTACCATCAAAACTTTATGTTCTTATCTTTGTCTATTTGCTTGTTTTAAATAGATATTCTGCCACGTCGTATCATTGTGTTATTGTAAAAACAATTAATGTATGTATAATAAATAATTTCTTGTTATTTTTTTAATTTCAAAACCACCATCAAGATCTAAGATTAAATGATAAAAAATTGAAATTGCGCCATCTCTTAATCATTGATTAATTTAGTGAGTGTAGGTTCTCTACCATGATAATATAGAAAACTGTAATAATTGACTCTTGAATTTCACCGCGAGAGGGCTCTCATTTTTATCTTATTTTAATTTAAAACAGTAATAATATTTAGTACAAGCAAAGAAAGCTAAAACTATTTTTTTTTTCAATTTTATCATAATGTTTAATCTTGAAGATCCTTCACCAATGCTGCATATTAGGAAATATTTTACAACGAAAGGGATAACAATCTACAAAACCTAACGAGAACGAGTTTCACTCATAAATCAAAAAAAAAAAAAAAATGAAATTTCAGTTTCTACGAGTGTATTTACGACACAAATTAACATTCATTTTATGGCCTGTATCTAATATCCAGTACACAATAATGTTTCAATATCAACAACATCTATAGAAGAATAAATCTGTTCGTGTCACACTGATAAAATCCATTATGTTATTTTTCTGTTCGAAATTAATTGTTTACGTTCTTAAGCTGGTAGAACTAATTGATGCTAAGTTATACGCTACGTGAAGAGGATATAGGTGAGGCTAAGACAGCACCCGGCAGGCAGGTAGGTAGAATTGAAACACGTCTACCGAATTAATTCGCAAAAGGAAGACACTAAATTCAATGACTGTAAGATCTCGTAGATTGCGACACGACGTTAACATATTTTAACGTTTGACCTTTAATTAGAAATCTGATAATGAGGTTTTTTTCTTTTAATTTTAAGACACGCAATACTGATTAACTGCTTTGTTCTTGGATAATAATGGTTATTTTAAACACCAAACATGTTTTAAATTATATTTAGATAGCGCCCTCTATTAAGTGTTTCTTTAACGTAATTTCTTCTGTAAGTCGTTTTTTTTAAACATACAAATGTTTTTCTTCAAAAACGATTAGGAATATCATCACCGCCTTGTTTTTCTTATTGTAATAAAGTAATAATGGAATACTCTATATAAATTAACTAATGCAGTATATTACATTACATAAACATTTGAGTTTAAATTTACCGCTAAAAATAATATGTAGGCAAGGCATATTTTGGGGACACATGTGGCTAACACTTATTCTACAATATAATTATTCTATCTAATTTCCTTCACTATTTTCTGTCAGTGTGGCTCATGACAACAAATACCAACTTCCAGCTTTTAAATCCCTTTCTTTCGTATGTAGGTATTTAGCACACCATAGGGCACCTTGCTTTACGTAAAAGACATGAATTACCTACTAAAAATTCTTAAAATGTTCTAATTCTACCCAGTAAACCAAATTCAAATTTCCCTCAATTATTTTTAGTAACTTCAACATTAAAGCACAAAAGCAAATTACCTAGGATTTTGTAGTACATTAGCAGTTATTTGAATACCTTTAAGTTGAAGTTACTAAAAATAATTGCGGGAAATTTGAATTTGGTTTACTGGGTACATTGGCGCATAGTAAAGTATCACAATTGCTTATCTAATTTTGTAATAAAAAATACCGTTTTTTACCAGTGCAACTTTTTGCGTATTCATATAATGAGAAAATTGATTATTTTCTCAATGGAATTTTTCGAATAGAATTGCTATTCGAAAACGTTAAATAAGTACACTTGGAATATTTTACTGTGTAATGACTCTGGCAGTGTGCATAGGGTTATTATCTTGTTGGAATATGAACGCATTATCAGGGTAAGTTTGCAATACTGACGACTGGAACATTACATTTTCCAAAATTTCTAGATACCTTTGTAAGTTTACTCGACCCTCAATATGCCACGTGGCGGCATCACGTATATTTCATCATACCTTGTTTTTCTTGGGTCGCACGTGACCATCGTGGCTAAACTGGAAGATTTTTTCGTCTGAAAATACAACCCACATAGTCAAATTTAAATTGCCGGCAATTATTCTCAGTAACTTCAACGCTGAAACATAAGATTACTTACTATTTTGTACTACACTGATAGTTATTTTAATGCCTTTACGTTGAAGTTATTAAAAATAGTGGCGGGAAATTTAAATTTGGCTATTAGGGAAACATTATCCCAAAAATTAAATTCACGCTAAATACAATTCAAAGAAAATAAAATTCGAGATTGTTTGTTTTTTTTTTTCTGACAATAACTCCTTTTTGGCACTGGAACAATTTTTTAAATCAGAATTTTTAATTCTGCGGGATGCTGTAGAGCTGTAGACCATAGCAGAACTGTTCACGTCAAACACATTTAGTGGCCAGGTTATGTATGTCATTAGTAGTAAGTAACTCGTAGCTTAACGCACAAAACTAAAGTGAAGTGATCCAGACGATAAATGGAAAGCACCTCATGTTGCAGGAAAATTCATTTCACAAACAGCATCCTTTGCTGTTTTGACAGGATTCTCTCTTAAATAATTTACTAGTAATTCATCTTATTCCTCATTTGACTTTTTTGACCTTCCAGAACCTTCTTCTCTATCAATACTTCCTTCTTCTTGCCATCTTTTCTTGACAGGCAAAACCGTAAGTTTATTTATATTAAATCTATTAGCTACATCTCTTATTGTATATTAGTATATCCCTCTTCCGATTTTGATAATATTAATTTTTTTTTGCTTTCTCTTAACTTTGACATTTCAATTTAAAATGACTTATAATGTCAAAGTAGACGCCTCAAGTAAGTTACCTTTACCATAGGTAATAGTTATTTGTATTACTAGACCAGAAACTACAGTTTTGTGAGTATGAGTACGGTTTGAGTACAAGTACGAATACTCGCAAAAGAGTTTCTGCACACATCAGAGAAGTAATTTCTAGAATCAAGTGAGAATTTCTCAACTGAAGCACCTCTCGTTCTTATATATAAGCAAATGAATAATTTCTTGGACGAAGAAAATTATTTTCTCAATATCCCAAGAAATTAATTCCTTGTTTGAAGAAATTTAATGTCCTTAGACGAAGGAAAGCTGGTTACTTGAAACAAATAAAAAAAAACTGGTTTCAAGAATATTATGTATTTGATTCGAACTTATGAGAACTTTGAATCGAGAAAAAATAAATGTGATATAAAGCAGGCCTCTCCTTAAAATAAATGCAAAGCGAGCTTAATATTAGTTTGTCGTTTTCTAGTGGTAAACATCTAATACATTTAAATCAAGCGTTATTTTATTAAACATGAAAACGGTACTTACTCGAACTTAAGAATTCCTTTCTTTAAATCAAGAAACAAAAATGGTGTTTTTATTCTTAAGGTTATCGCACATTAGCCCGTCACAGCACGGCACGGTGCGCCCCATCACAAAAACAATAACATTGCGCTGAGCTATGTATGCTGGTATAATGGGCGCTTGTTCAGTCATTTGCATTGACGGGGCGCACTGTGCTGTTTTGTGACGGACTAATGTGCGATAACCTTTACTCTAGTACTGTTGGTTGCAAAAAACTGATTAAAGTTTCGTCAAAAATAACTGCACTGTTGGTTATTCTGAAAAAGCCAGCAGCATGACGAAATGTTACTCAATTGTTTGCAAACAGCAAGACCAATCCCAATGTATTATTATAATTTTAATTATGCTGGCAGAGGACCCTATGCAGGATTAGTTGCTTGATAATAATTTTCGTTGGCTAAATATACATATTTGTATCTTACTTATAATATACGTTGTTTCTTACATAGGATTTGTATTGTTACCATGTAACATCACATACTTTAAGGTAAAAACTCGAAATAAATTACAAGTATACATAGTTGACATATTAATATAATTAGTTTATTTAAATTTTATTTTGTGAATTGTTAAATCATAGGTAAGGAAAAAAATACAAATCGAATAACTTTACAACTATAAAGTATTTATTTAGATACTACATTTACAATATATTACAGTATTTTATTGCGGTTTCTATCTCCGCGCCAATGCTACACCACTCAAAATGGCCTTTATATTGAAGCCGAATATAAAATTGTTGTTCAGACATATCTATTTATAAAAATATCCGTAACTATATATGTATATTTTTTATTTACTAGTATATATACGCATTATATTATAAAAATACTTACCGTTATTCAAACCACTATAAACAGGTGACAACAGATTTAGGTAACGCACAGGGCAAATATTATCGAAATACTGCGGAATATCTAATACCGAAATGCAAACTCGATCATACTGGATAAAACCAAATTTCAGCGTATATCAACCCCTCCACATTTCAACTTTTTTTCTATTCTAAATACAAGAAACTTATGTTACTTGCGTCAAGGAAATATCACTCAATATTAGAAAAATAGTAAGAGTGAATTATTTCTTATAAATTATATGTACTTGTTTTAAGAGAGATAACATTTGCCACAAATAAATTTTGTTTTGATATTAGTAAAATTTCAAGAAAATAATTTATTATATTTAAGGACACCTATTAACTCGGATCTAGTAAATTCTCTAAAATAAAGAAAATACTATCTTACATTTAGTAAAAATGTGTAAGAACACAGATGTACTTGACAATAGAAAACGTTTTTCTGCGTGTGGCCGTGTGATACACAATGGTTTTTGGGCCGACAAATCTTGATTTTGCCTTGAAAATAGAAACGAAATTTTGACACTAGGGAGTTCACAGTACAAGTTGGCAATATGTCACATACCTTCGTATTTTGACGTTTCCGAGAATAAATCTTTTTCTGTAATTTTCTTTCTAGTTTATTATTATCTATTTATCAATAATAAGTGCAATGAAGACACCAGTTCATCTTAGCACGGTTGAACAGTAGCTTAATGACAATTCATTACACGTCTGTCATGTGGAATCTAGTGTGGCCAACCTTTAGTGACATTTTTGCCTGCCTAGTAGTATTGCAAAATGTGTGTTTCTGGACGTAGGCGCAGAAACTAGTTTATGCGATTTAATTGCAAGCCTGTGAACGTTTAACGCTGGGGATGATGAATAGATGCCATTTTGAGTCGAGATTGTACTTCCGTGTCTAAGACATGTCTTTATAATTAGTGTAAATTAAAAAAAAGTTGAGCCATCTGGTGCCAAAATGATGAAATAGCGGTAATTTTTAATGAAATAATATCAAAGACGCCGACAGAAAATGGCCCGTATTCTTGTTTTATTACTCTTGACTGTTTATCGTGACAACTATACCCTTTCAATTTAATTAGTTTGTGTTTACCTACATAAAAAGAAAAACAGGATCTTTTTTTATCACACTTCATATTAACATACTACATATAAGCTTAAATAAACATGGGGAATATAAAAAGAAACAGATGAACTTGAGGCAATCACCATAAGTAAATACCTAGATATTTTTACAGTGGTTGAACATTTACCTCATCGTCACTTATTCGCTCATTAACTCCGATGTAAATTGGACGCGTTGGGGAATCCACAGGCCAAGCCGCGAAACGGATGCAGTTCGTCGTATTACACAAGCTTTCGGCCGTCAATTATCTGTCTAATTATTGGATAAAATCCACTGGAAGAAACGCCACGTTTTAACATATTATCAATAATTATCCACGCTTCTCTTGTGATATTTACTCAAATAGGATCTACGGTTAATATCCTATACGTACACACACGTGTCATTGTTATTAATTAATTATTATAAAAACAACATGTTGATAGGATCTAAACCATAACAAATCGAATAGACTTCAGAATAAACAGGATATAAAATTGGCAGGTGTTGTGATTGATGGATTGGCTGAATTACAAAAATAACGAACTTATTTGAAAGGAAAGTTTTGATTGGTTATCGCGTCTGACAGAAGAACGGAAATCATATATTCCTTTGTAGAAGCGGGATTTTTAAAAACGCGAATAGATTTCGATTGCGTGTTGTAATCTCATTCGAGGCACCTCTTCGGAGATAACCTTGTTTTAATCGAAGAGCGGATACATTCTCGCGTAGATCTGATTCGTGGTTATCTTACACGATCATCTGGCCATTGTGTCATTGTTACGGCCTGCCAATTAATGAATGCGAAGAATGGAAACAATGAGCATCAGATACTACATACTACAGAACTTCTCTTGTATGTAAGTATGTAAATATGTACCTGATATTACGTTTTCGTCCGTATATTCCTACGTACCGTATCTAGAAAGACTCTAGCAAGAAAGGCTGTAGTGCTATATAAGCTATTATAGTGAATAGATTCGACTAATTTTTTTTTCTGAAGCAGCATTATAGTAAAAACTTCATATGTGAAATTCATGTACGAAGGCATGGCAACACAATTACCATCTTTTCCTATATGAATTTTCATGGTGTTAGTAAAATTCAGACATGAAAGTACAGTTACCATGTAAAATTACAGATTTCATAGGTGATTTTAAGTAAGAAACTTCATACACAGTAAGAAATTTGTAACACCAGAACTACACTACGCCGAGTTCATGGAGGTCCCTCTAAATAGTGTAATTTTTTTTAACGCTAAGAGTAATGTTAGTAGTTAGAGGATATTTAATATGCCTTAGTGTAAATATAGTATATCACTACTAGTGCGAATGTTACTGCTTCTTAGTGTTTATCTAATTATTTAGTGTAGATCGTAAGGCTACTACTAGTGTGCATTAAACATCAATAGTGATTGTTAACTCTAGAAAGAGGTAATTTTCTCTATTAAATGTTTTATCAATACTACTCTAACGGAAGGAAAGTAAATTAAGTTCCTTATTCACTAATAAATAAAGCAACGACCGTGTTCGTTGAGATAAAACGTAATTACTCCGATATAAAATAATTCTATACATATACAGTATATATTATAAAAATAAACTCAAATATTGAAATTAAACGAATCGACAGAAAACGAAAGTAGTTTTTTGAACATGTTGAACATCTTATCATCGTTGCTATCAGGTGTTCTTCTATTGACGATGTAGTAACTCAACACTCCGGCACTTTATTAATCAGAACATTGATAAGAATCTCGACCTATTTACTTTCTCCCTTTCTGATGATATCCTCATCCTATAATACAATTGTAAATAAATGTATTGTTTATAATATATAGACAATCACTTACCTTTTATTTTACTGCAGCACGTATGTAATACATAACCTAACTAGAATAGCGTATTGGCGGCTGATGTACCTACATATGTAGCTCCTGTCCACTGAAGCACTGAACACTAAACCGTTACAACTATTCTGGCCAATCAGAACGCATCGTAACTGATCATGTGTTATTACAGCGCGCGAAATACAATATGCACTCCAAAGAATTGACTATTGTTAGACTGATAGTGTATATACTTTACTCTGCCAGTGTTGAATTGCACTAAGTAGCCTGTTAGTGTAATTATCTCACACTAAAATTTTTTTAGTGTAATTATGTACACTTTTTTTTAGTGTTAAATCAAAGTGTATAAATACACTACAATTTTAACTCTATTTGATCAACCCTAACACTAAGAACATTAACACTGGCGCTATTTCTTACTGTGTAGGTGATTTTTAGTATAAAATTTCATACGTGATTTTCAGTAGAAAAGGACAGTAAAAGCAACAACTGTGTGTTCAGTTAGAGTACGAGAGAATATTAAGAGCTACCTATAACTTCCGCTCGAACAGGGGAACAGCCCATAGTCTTCTCTCTTACGCAAACTGGACAGATAGTTTTTTTGTTTTGCTGTACATTTAAAGGAAATGTGTTTTATTAATTTATAAAATAACTTTAGTACAACAAAGTGAATACCTACATAGAATCCAGAAGCTAGAAAACTTGAGAAAAGTAAAAGTACACATATGAATATACTACATTATAATGTAAGTATGGATCGCTCTATATTTGATTCAACAACGAATAAAAAACAAAAAAAAACGGCTTCTTTGAGCAAATTGTATTAGTCAATGGATTACATCCTTTTACTTAAAGCGACGTTTCGACTACCATGTGTGTTTTTCAAGCTACAATGATACTTAATTAGTATTGAAAATATATAAGAATAAAATAAAAGAAGAAGTTTAAGTATACCTTCGTAAAAAATTAAGTGAACGTCAATATCAATTAAAATTGCAACTATCATTATTTATGTGCATTAAATTTAACATTTAAATTATAATTATAAATTTATTAAAAGGAGTTAAAAGGATGGATAAAAATTTTTGTGTGTGAATGTGATGTGATTAAATAGACGGAAAGTGAGCCTATATGTGTGGAGAATACAACGTATTCTTCTTGTACCAACAATTTTTATTTTTAAATCGGTAAAAACATGTTTGTTAGTTCCTACTAGATAGATAGATAGATAGATTTATTCGCCGAAAAATCACCAACATGATATATAAATATTCTTAATATTAATATACAGTAAAGTAAAATAGTAATGTATAATAACATAAAATAGTAAAATGACATCCACAAGTTAAAATTAAAAAGAACCATAAGTAATTGCGTCCTTCCAAAGACAAAAACGAAAAAAAAAAAATTCAGAAGTAGTGAAGCAGAGATTGGTTTGGATATAGAAGAAACTTGCATACTAATACTATGAGATTCAAAAAGATTGTCAATTCCGCTCCTATAGATAGTAACAGGGTGTAGGTATATGTCGCGTGTTTGTAATGCAGGTTTGAACTAAGTCAGTGTTGGAACACAAGAAAGTAAACGGATCTGTCATAAATAAGGAAAACGTAACCTATATTTGAACTCGCATTATATAAACGACTATGGATTGGTGTTTCTGCTTGTAAAAATGAAATGCAATTAATTTAACTTTACTAAATTATGATTTTACAATTCAGTACTAATTGGTGTTTAACTAAATTTATTTATTACTTTAAATTATAACATACAATTAGTATAATTATTAAATGACAAAACTGCATCTCTCAGTTCTTCTATGGTATGCATGCGGTTTCTATAGATCCAATTTTTTGGATAGCCAAACATGAAGTAATCTAATGGGGTTAGATCAGGCGATCTTGGTGGCCATCTTTGTGCTCTAACGAACCTGTCAGCAAAAAACTGTTGAATATATTGGCAGGTTTGTCGAGCAGTATGTGCTGGAGCATTATCGTGCTGAAAATAACCTGCTTCAAGCTCATTTTCTTGTAACTCTGCAATAAACAATTCCAACATCTGTTGGTAATGTTGGGCTGTTACAGTTTCCTCGAAGAAAATTGGCCCTATTATTCGTTGCCTGGACATAGTTAACCAAACTCCAACTTTTACGGGATGCAATTGCGTTTCTCGAAATTCGTGTAGATTTTCTGCAGACCGGATACGATAGTTTTGTGAATTGATATAGCCCGTTAGATGAAACCAGGCTTCATCCGAGAAAAATGATTTGTTTAGCAAGTCACCGTCCCTTAAATTGTTATTAAACCAATGACAATATTCCAATCGCCTATCGTGATCTAATGGTAATAATTCCTGTACCGTAGAACTTTATAGGGATGAAAATGTAACTTTCTTTTGACAGCTCATTGCGCTGAAGTGTATGATAAGCCTATAAAATTATAAAATGTAATAAACTATTTCATTAATGTTAATATTGATTATTTACCTGTTTGTTGAGCTAATTACCACAGATAAATTCCCTTATTTTCTTACAGTATTCAGAAATACTATTGTTGGTGATATTAGATGTAAATGCAAACGGTGTGAAAAAAATTATAAGATAAATAATCGAAAGATACTACAACACGAACGCCAATCTCCCTAAATGTCAAGAAAATTCATTTAATGTATGAAATTTGTGTGTAGCTAACTTCGCTCATTAAATTGGTAATAAGTATAGATACATTTTTCCGGAAAACAGTTTTTTTATTACGACAATCATTTTGAATCTCATAGTATGTAGTTACCATAGTTACTGGGAATATTTTAAGTGATAATGATTCCGATTAAATTTATTGTACTCACTTATGCCTTTTTCTTATTTTTTTCACACCTATTATGATTAACATACTTTAAATTCCGATTTACAAAAAGAATCATCACTAATATTAACGGTAAATGTTATTTTTAAGAGTTTGTTTATTCACCTGTCAAAAGTGTTTGACAGTTAAATAACCTAACGGTTTGTTGACGTTTTGATAAATTTACAACATGGTAGTGACGCCATAAGAAACTGACTCACGTAGTATCTCGTCTGCAATCGTAAAATGAACTTATAGCTGCAGGAGTAACTACTCTTTCCAAAAGAATTAACAAAATTAATGGCACTGAAAGCTAAAGGCCATCAGAAATTTCTTTTCACCTAAACCATTGTTCCTAAAACCACAAAATTATTTTAATCACAAATCCATAAAAATTTTGGGTCAAGTACGCGAAATAATTACATAGTACTTACCAATATGCTGCACAATTAAAAGAATAAGCGGCTCCTCGGCGCATAAGAGCTATACGCTCCGAACAATAGGTCTATAAAGGAGAAATTCTTAACGAAATCTGATTGGGGACGGTGGAATTTATATGAAAGATCGCATTCTCGTCGAATTCTGACAGATTTTACGTCAGTCGTATCCGTAAAGCGCGGATATTAATAATACAAAAAACTTTTTATAACTATTAAAGAGCCGAAAACCGACATTTTTTTAACGTTTTAATCGTATCCACTAGACCAAGAAGCGCACAGTCAAGAGACAAGGACATCATTGATCTTCACGGTAGAGCTAGCACCCTGATATAATGTTCTTTTACGTGTATGCGAGAATCCCTACAGTGCCCACTGTTTTACCATCCAGTAAGTTACGCATACATGCGAATACTTTTGTTAAGAAACTTTCTATCATTTTTACACATGGTCACTTAAGGCTCCTAAAGATTTTGTAAACAATGAATGACGGATGAATTCGTCTCTATATGTGCGCTCCCTCGCTCCTAAGGTTCAACTCCCCCACCTCGAATACGCGAAAAAAATATAAAAAGCATTTACCCAAGAAAGGCTTCTGTCAGTAATTAGTGTTTAGTTACCCGAAGAAGGATCATCGTGGAAGTGTTGTGTGGTCGATAATTTTCTTACATTTTTAAATTTGTAAATCAAAAAAAGACGATGCAATACAAAGTGAGTAGATTCGCAGGGAAATCTTCGTTAAGTGTAGTGAAGAGAGCCTTCCTCTTTGGATTATCAGTGCAATGAGTTTCAATGAATCTATAGTGCCTTAAAGCTATATCTTCACCGAATTTGGTTATTACTGGAGCAAATTGGTGATATCTTCTATTTGCAATTTAAAATGACGAAGAAAAAAAAAGCAATCGAATGATTCAGATTATTTTTGTATAGAAAAACTCTAATTTTGATTAACAGATTCGAACAAAACATGTGTAGAATTCCTAGTAGCAAAATTCAAATTTCCCGCAATTATCTTTAGTAACTTCATCATTAAAACACTAAATTACCAATAATTTTGTATTAGATTACTAGTCACTTTGTTGTCTTTCTGTTGAAGTTACTAAGAATAATTGTGGGAAATTTAAATTTTGCTACTCTATTGAACCATATGGTTCAATAAAGAATTTTTATTGAATTCATCAAAAAGAAAACATTAATTCAATTGCTTTTTTTCAATTTTTGTCATCTAAACAAACATAAAGATTCAGCAATTCACTAAGCTGCCCAAGTTCCTAGTTCCAATAGTAACAAAGTTAGAATTGGTGAAAATATAGTTTTGAACACAGAATTTAGCAAAATTCGTGTTAGAAACCTATACCGGCAGTATTTATGGCTTTCTATTTGTAGTCGGAGCTGTATATATTTCACGCACTCAATATTGTTAGGGCAATAAGTGTTCTGGGTAAAATAAACAACTATTTCATGTTAAATCTACCAAAAGTATTCATTAAAATAAAAAGCAAAAGTTCTTAGGTCGCCCACCTAGTGGTGACTCATTTATTGATTGTTTGTGCAATTTATTTAGACGTCTTATGAATGAAAATAAGTTCATTATTGGTGCATTCATAATCATTCAACTCTATTCCGGGTATTGCACGTGCAATACAAGTAAAATTGCACCCAGCTGATCGAAATTCATCGAATGCGCATGCGCTATCTCTATTGCATGCAATTTTTATTGCACGCAATAAAAATAATTGCGAACTGTAAAGCGGTCTTTAGTGTTTTGCGTGATCTGTTGCACAGTTTTGGGCCACATATCACTATTGATTTGCCAACGAGAGTTACAAATACGTCAACTACTTGCATTGATATTTTTTTTGTTAATTTACCTGTTAACATTTACAAGACTGTTTGCGTTGATAACTGCATATCAGATCATTTCAGCCAATTCTTAAAGATCTCTATTCCTAATCATGCACCTAGTGAATGAATATTGTGGCCTGTCGCTAAACAATTTTATCAACCACTTGTCAAATGAGTCTTGGTTTGCCGTTTATGAAACCTCTAATCCAAATGTCAGCTTTGAAGTTTTTGTAAATATTCTTAATTACCAAGTTGATAAATATTTTCCGCTAATTAAAACTTCTAAGGCATGGTCCAAACACTACTTGGATTCACCATGAAGTAATTGAAGCAAAAGGTACTTTAATCTTGCTTAAACAACTCAGCATTGCTTGCCCGATATTCAACAATGATTAAATGATTCAGCACGAAATATTTTATAAAAACTTAATTACTAAGAAAGAAAAAGAAGCAAATGACCACTTCATATTAAATTCCAAAAATACCAGTAAGGCAATATGGTCCGTAATTAACAAAAAGAAATCATTTCATTTAATACATAAAGAGCGTTTACCAGATTATTCTATATACGAAGATAACATCTCGCATATATTTAACTGGCACTCTATAATTGATTTAGCTAAGAACTTAGTGGAAGATTCATTTCCTTCAAGTTCTGTTGACTTTCGCAGCATAGATAAGTTCATATATTCCAATGAAAGCTCATTTTTATGCCAAATGCTACTGCGAACGACATTATTATAGCTCTTTCACATTTTACCTTTTCGTTTACTTTATCTGATGATCTTATTTGTCCTTATTTATTGAAAATTTGCTATCCCTATCTCTTAGAACCTTTAGTTTATATCTACAATTCTGCAATTAATAACGGCGTTTTTTCAACTGTCCTAAAAATCGCATTAGTAAAACCATTATTTAAGAAAGGTGGTCACAATGATTTAGATAATTATAGATCCATCAGTCTTTTATCTGTATTTTCAAAAATATAGTAAATGCTAAATTAGTAAACTATTTTCAAAATTTTGAAAACTTATCAACATGGTTTCCGTAGTAATCGGTCCACTGACACGGCATTATATCTTTTTTTAATCAAATTTATACGAACTTAGATCGTGGGATTCCTTGCCAAGCTATGTCTATTGACCTTTCTAAGGCCTTTGATTGTGTCAACCGCTCTATTCTCCTTCATAAACTTGAACGATACCAGATACCCGATATTATGAACAGTTGGTTCAAATCTTACTTAACTGATAGATGTCAACAAGTACTTTGCCATAATATTAAGTCTACCCCGTTATTGTGTAACTCTGGGGTACTCTAAGGATCGGTGTTAGGACCTACACTTTTTTTGATTTAGATTAACGACTTTCCGCAATGCCTTTTATCAATATTTTGTTACTATGAATTAAATTTTTTTTGTTATTTTAAACTAAATCATAATTGTTAGAGGAAAGCTTCATGGTAGTACATTTTGAAACATATTTTTAATTACCTTAACAAAACTCGTTCTATTAATGTAACTATGTTACATGTTCTGTAATGTTTGTTAGTTAACCAAAATTTTAGTTGATCTTACAATCTGACGCAAAAGTCAGTAAAAAAGAAATTCTTCACATAAATAGAAAATAGATTTAGACTTAGCAAATAAATCTTGACCCGCAATATAAAACTAGAATAGTTTGCAATAGATTTAATTTCAACTGGAAGTTTATTATATGTATAGCTTGCAGCCCCTACACATTAATTTGTTATTGTCAATTTTTTTTTAGTTATTTTAACCTTACATTTTGTTCAGTTTGATTAAAAATGTTATTAATGCAATATTTTTCCAACAAAGCGATATTAGTTGACGGAACGCATCCTTCTGTCAGTGTAGGTGGCGCCGCTTGCCTATACGTATAAACCGTGCATCGACCGAGTTCGAGGCAGACTCCGCCGATTCCCGAATCTCTCCTTGGCCATAATACGTTGTCGTCCCATGGGGTGATGCGATTATAGCCGTTTACCGATCCTGTAGGACTGTATTCTGTTGTCGTCCCTCGGGGTGATGCGTTTACAGTTTATTTTCTGTTCTCGCTAGGTTATAGTATGTTGTCGTCCCACGGGGTGACGCGATTATAGCCACCTACCAACCCTGTAGGACTGTATTCTGTTGTCGTCCCTCGGGGTGATGCGTTTACAGTTTATTTTCTGTTCTCGCTAGGTTATAGTATGTTGTCGTCCCACGGGGTGAGGCGATTATAGCCACCTACCGATCCTGTTGGACTATATTCTGTTGTCGTCCCTCGGGGTGGACGATGTAAAATTTATTCTTTGAAAGTTCTTGCACCTATAATAAGAAGTTTATCATTCACTAGAAATATTTTATTGAAGTATCATAAAACTAATCTAAAACTATTTCTCATTGTGCAGCTCTTAGCGTGGATCCTCATTTCATCATTGCAACATCAAACCCACTCAGCTGATGATACGGACTACAACGTTTTAAATACCGATGGCTCTTACGATTTTCGATACGATAATCCAGATTCTTACCATGAGAGCCACGCCAATAGGAATAACGTGGTAAACGGAGTCTTCGGCGGACGCAACCCAAGCACAGGTATAAAATCAGACCCATAATTCGCCTAAAAATAAATCACCCATTGCGTTTTTTTTTTAGGACGCGTAGACAGAACTGAATACACCGCCGGCCCACGAGGATTCAGACCAAAAGGTAACAACGTAGTTAGGAAATACGACTTGAGTCAAAGACGTGTGGGACCCATCGGAAGCAAGGACGATCCATATTACGATCCCTACGAAGATCCTAGTTACAATTTCCAGTTTAACACTAGAGTCTATAATAGGAAGGAAGGTAAATTATTCCCTGGGAATCTTTAGGGAGTTTTTGGTGACGTTGTAACATTATTATAGGTGCAAATAGATTTGGGGATGTCAAAGGATCATATACTTATCTGGACGATGTTGGCGATAAACATGAGGTCGAATACATAGCGGGGAAGAATACTGGTTTTCATGTGAAATCCCCACATCCTGATTCTTATCCGAATTCTTATAGGACTCTGTATTTTAAAGATCCTAGGAAACCTTATATGAGAGGACGATCCTTTGTGCAACGTGGCTTGGATGGAAGCTACAGGTTGGTATTTTTATGATCTTTTTTTAAATAACATTAATTTAAAATATTCGTATAATATGTTTAGAACATCCATAAGAATATACAAAGGATATTACTGAGAATGTTCTCAGAACATCCTTTAGAATATTTAAAGAACATTCTTAAAAGTTTAATGTTAATTTAAATAAATATAATCCTTTCCAATTTTGCTTGTATATTAAAATCTTTTAAAACTTCCCTAGTAGCAAAATTTAATTTCCCACAATTATTCTTAGTAACTTCAACAGAAAGACATCAAAGTAACTAGTAATCTAATACAAAATCATTGGTAATTTCGTGTTTCAATGTTGAAGTTACTAAAAATAATTGCGGGAAATTTAAATTTTTCCTACTAGGGTACATGTTTCGGCTTATGCCATAACATCTTCAGATCTTAATGTCACGTGGAATGAAGGAGGAAAATATTAAGATCTGAAAATGGCATAATACGGTGGATCATGTAGTCATAAAAGATTTTAAACATACAAACGAATTGAAAGGATTGTATTATTGCAATTATATATTAAACATAACTCCATTTAATGGGATAAAATGAATGTTTTTTAAAAGTATTAGGATTACGTACTTATTTTAGAAATAACTTACACATGTATATACAGGGAATGCATCTTCTATTACATAACATTAATAAATGACATAGAATTCACATAGAAAATAATTTACAATAGAGTAAAATAGGAATATTACATATCATTATCAAATTAATAATTTTAAAATATTTCCACACGCATTAAAGCCAAAAGTAGGTTTACTGTTGCTTAAAAAATAATTACATTATGTAAAAATAGCTGGTGGTGACTGTTAAAATGTGTTTTCAATCAAAATACCGACACTGTACCCCCACACATCACATGTCTTCTGATCCATTTATCACTAGTATTGCACTATTGTGCATAGCATGCAGAATGTACATATTGTAACGTTTTTTGGAGTTTAAATAATCACACCGAAGACATTTTTTAATAAAAAGTATTTATTTTTACACTTAAATTCTATTAAAAATAAATTAACACTAACAAATAACTAAACACTACTAAAAACTAATTCGCTTAAAATATTACGATTTATTTGCACCGTTTTCCAATACAGACTAACTGGTTCCCGCTGGCGGACGTGTTTATATTTGCCGCGCTGAATTCCGGAGAAATCTACATGTTTCTTGAATGTTCCAGTGGATTCGCGGCGAAAAAAATCCATTGCGAATTAACGCATCGTACACTAGCGTCCTCTATGAGCAGTCTCGTGATCTAAGAGGTAGCGCCATCTGCCGGCACGGCGAGAAACATCAAATTTCAAATAAGCTACAATACATCAAGAATCATCACAAAACATAAATGTGTTTTTCAATAAAAACATATGGATTTTCTGTGGTTGTTCATCTGGATTTTGGGCATTAATGTAGCCAGATATATGAAAGCTAGGTCTCAGTCGTCATTATTATAAATTTCATTAAACCATTGACGGTAATTCCTCCTCCTTGTTTCAAAATCTCGTAGATTCAGGTGTTTGTTCAAATTGAAACTTTATAGGGATGTATATGCAATTTTTTTTTTAGTGCTGTATAAGTAGTTCCATAGGAAATACATCTGAACAAGCGATAATGAAAACACAGTATTTTAAGATAATTTAAAATTTATCTGCTTGAGCAGACAGTATAAATTTATTTGGACTGGCATCCTGGCATTCTTTGCCTAATATCTATGCTTTGGGAGTTCCTTCATGTTTCCGTTTGGAAACACTACAGGTTTGCGTAAATTTCTGAACCAACCTATCTCAATACCGTCGGAATAGCTCTTCAGTCCTCTTTTTTGATGATTGATTCTTTAATAGAGGTCCTTCTATGGATCTTCCTGGTTGTATTATTCCAGTATCCAGTGTTTTTCTTTGACCCAACTCGTTATCTACTCTCATGCTGTTTTTTTAAACACTTCCAAAACATGTTATGACGCTTTATATGAAGCAGATGATCCCCTTCTTGCTAACTCATCGGCTTTTTCGTTCTCTTCGATTGCGAAATGTCCCGACACCCTCAGCAAAATGACATTATTGCCATCTGTAAAGCTAGTCAGTTCTCGAATACATTCCCAAACCAGTTTTGATTGTATCTTAGAGTTCACTAGTGCTCTCAATATTGCTTTGATATCTGTTGCAATGTAGATACGCTTATTTTCATAAGCCCTTGATTTCAATTTTCTATAGCTCCATCTATAAAAATTGAAACGGCTTTAAATGCTTGCTTTTGTTATTCCACATTGGTAAAGTAGTTTACCTTAACAGTTAAAGATGATGACTTATAAAAAAAACATAATAAGAACACGTTTGTGACAATACCCTAACAGCCAGAAATATTACATAGATATTTTTAAAAATATATTTTATAAATATTTTTCGTGAGAGGTTTTTGAATATATTTTTCATATTTTTTCTAAATATAGATAAAATATTCAATTAAAATATTTATTCCATATTTTAAAATTAATGTAAGCGCTATATTTTTTCTAAAATATTTATATGAAAATTGAGATTTTTTATGCAATCTATTTAATTTGTCAAAATGAACTAAAATTGTTCTTGGTTATTTAGAATGTATAACGTCGATAACGAAAAGTTGAAACATACATAGAGTTGTCTAAAAGGCAAGAATTTGTTTTTTCACACTCACCATACAAGTTAATAATCGATAATTCTGGCATCTTTTAAGGCATACTGAAGGTTTATCAAATTAATCACTATTTTTTAATTGAAGTGTTCTAAATAAAAAACAAACGTATTTATTATCTTTTTATTTGAATAAGCCAATAAAAATGAAAAATACTCATTTTTAAGTCTAGCCTTGGCTGGTGCCAGGTACAACCCTATGGCTTTTTTCATATCTTCGGTAGTGGCGCTCTCATGGCGGTTCCTTGTGGCCTCTAAAACAATGCCAATTGTATTAGATCATACCATGAATAAAACATCGTACAACATTATCAACACCTACTAATACATTTGGAGCATTTACAATAATTGGAGTGGTAGCTACATTCTAATACTTACGATATTTATTTTTAATTTCTTTCATAATATTTGAAAACATTCTACGTACAAACAATAAAACAACACAACGTATTCTAACCTCTATTTGAGGTTATGACGCTTATCTACCGAGATGAATCTCTTAAGCAAATCAACTAGCAATTTATCTGGTAGATGCAGTACATATATGATGCATAAAATTCCTACAATTATATTATTAAACGATTTCTGTACATAGCGATATTGAGCATTCCAATTATCTTATAAATGCCATGACATGTTCAAAGTTTTGCTTACCTCGTAGTCATCACAAAAACTAAAACACACCCCGCAACCATTAATTACACAGTTAACCCTAATCTGCCCTAATCATATACTATTGTAAACTATAACATGTAGCGGACAAACGAATGAAAACGTTGATGATACGCACGAGCGCGTATGCATTCTATGTACCTAATCCATAGACGCATAAACAATACTAAATCATATAACACCGGCACCGTAATGAATAGAGGTGTTGTGTTGACGTTCGCAACTTACAAATATTACAAATAATATAATACAAAACGTAGATATATTAATAGAAAAGTTACAGCGCTCAACTTAGATACTAATTAAATCATATTAGATATATATTATCGTAATCTTTAAACTATCATTTTAAATAGGTACATACCTATTTAATATGTATGCATATTTTACCCATTTTATATCCTACGCACCAAATGTACAAAAGCAAAAATTCAATCTTTTTTTTATATGAAATAAATATTTACAGAAATACAAAGCAAAATATTCTTGCAGAGTTATGAAAAATATATTGAGAAAACATTTGCAATAAAATATTATGAATGCTACATAACATATATATTTTTTAAATGTTTTCCTAATATATTTTCTATAATATATTTTATGCATATTATATTAATATAACTAATATTCAAGAAAGATTTAATATTTTTTAAATATTTATAAAACATGAAATAAATATAGTTGGTCACTGGGGTACGCTGACTTTTAATTCTAATTAAAAATCAAAGTGTCGGCGTAAACTGCTCACATTAATAATTGATAATAATTAATTTTTCATCGATTATAATTGCGCTTCTAGATTCGCTGCATTAGGTCCAGACCATAGACGCACTGAAGTCAGCGATAGCGTAGGAAATGTACGCGGCTCCTACACCTACCAAGACGAAAAGGGCGTTCAACACTCCGTCCACTACATAGCCGGCCCTAACATCGGTTACAGAGTCTTGAAAAACGTCAAAGCGCCACACCTTCCCAGTTTGCTTCCCTTCAATTCTCCGGGCATCGTGCCGTCAGATTTCTACGAAAGTAAAGAGTCGGATTTGGATGTGTTTACTCAAGCGGCAAGCACTTACGTCACTCCCAAACCGTCCAAGGATCAAGATAAGTTCCCCCTGGAGACGGAAGATAATCAAATCGACAAAACTACGAATAGACCGGCAATTGCTGATTCCGCCACTGTTAGACCTCCAAAACCCTCACAAGGAGGGGTGTTTGGGGCTGGTAGCGAAGACGGGGAGGAGGAATTGTTTGATGATTTGTTCAACAGTGGGAGTAGACCAGCCCCTGGTAAACCGGGGAAGGTAAAACCGAGTACTTACAGGCCCCCAATAGGCGGACGTCCTGGTTTAGGAGGTGTAGTCACTTCTAAACCTCCGAGCGGCTTTGAGCAACCCCAAAGTTCGAAACCTTCAGGATCGTTCGGTCAACCCCAAAGCTCCAAACCTGCAGGTCCTTTCGGCCAAGCTCAGAGTTCGTTAGGAAAACCTCCCGGTGCTTTTGGGCAATCCGAAAGTCCGTTCGGAAAACCACCAGGTGCTTTTGGACAATCCGAAAGCTCAAAACCTCCGGGTGCTTTTGGGCAATCCGAAAGTTCGTTTGGAAAACCTCCAGCTTCGTTTGGCCAATCACAACGTCCAGATTCCACCACTTTCTGGAAACCCAGACCGAGACCACCAGCTGCGAGCAACGAGAGACCATCTTCATCTTCAGGCGAAGATTTATTCGACATAAGCCAATCCGGAACCGGTTCCGACATTTTCCAACAACGTCCAACACCTTCCACGTCCTACGGAAGTAGACCATCCGCCCAAAAACCCAGACCACCCTCTCCCACGTCCGCGGAAAACCCCCTCTTGCAATTCGAACTAGCAGGAACGAATGGCAGCGACCGTTATCATACGATCATCACGAATTATGGCGATACAGTCTTCACGGCACCTCCAGGAGTCCCTGTCAGGGCCCACGTTCAAAGTATAGGCCTCGTTCCTTTGCTACCCAGATCTCCTTCGCCCAGCGAGCAGTTCAACGTCGATATAAGCTCTGAAGAAGCGGAAGAAGACGCACAAGCAGCGGCCAACATGCACGATATACGGGTACCGAGTACCAGCAGTACAATAACGACTACAGCGTTGGTGGCTCCCTCTGTTATTTCGCCCACGACGACGCAGAGGGCGGATACGACGACATCTGGCGGAACTACGACGGACTTTGCGCTGTTTGAAACGACAACAACTGCGTCGAGTTGATTTCTCCTATCGAAATTTTAGTATTTTTAGCGATAATTGTAGTAATATTATGTTATTTTTAAGAGTTAAGACTTGGATTTTATTAATTTAAATTATATATTGATTTATGTTATTACTGCAGTAATAAAACTTTAAAAATCGCGTCTTGAAAATGAAATTTTATAAATAAGCACAACATACTATGAGATTCAAAATGATTGTCGAACTGTTTTCTGGAAAAAAAATATCTATACTTATTACCAATTTAATGAGCGAAGTTAGCTACATACAAATTTCATACATTAAATGAATTTTCTTGACATTTACCGACATTGGCGTGCGTGTTCTAGTATCTTTCGATTATTTATCTTATTATTTTTTTTCAAACCGTTTATATTTACATCTAATATCACCAACAATAGTATTTCTGAATACTGTAAGAAAATAAGGGAATTTATCTGTGATAATTAGCTCAACAAACAGGTAAAAAATCAATATTAACTTTAAGTGAAATAGTTTATTACATTTTATAATTTTATAGGCTTATCATACATTTCAGCGCAATGAGCTGTCAAAAGAAAGTTACATTTTCATTCCTATAAAGTTTCTACGGTACAGGAATTATTACCATTAGATCACGATAGGCGATTGGAATATTGTCATTGGTTTAGTAACAATTTAAGGGACGATGACTTGCTAAACAAATCATTTTTCTCGGATGAAGCCTGGTTTTATCTAACAGGCTATATCAATTTACAAAACTATTGTATCTGGTCTGCAGAAAATCCACACGAATTTCGAGAAACGCAATTGCATCCCATAAAGGTTGGAATTTGGTTAGCTATGTCCAGGCAACGAATAATAGGGCCAATTTTCTTCGAGGAAACTGTAACAGCCCAACGTTACCAACAGATGTTGGAATTGTTTATTGTAGAGTTACAAGAAAATGAGCTTGAAGCAGGTTATTTTCAGCACAATAATGTTCCAGCACATACTGCTCGACAAACCTGCCAATATCTTCAACAGTTTTTTGCTGACAGGGTCGTTAGAGCACAAAGATGGCCACCAAGATCGCCTGATCTAACCCCATTAGATTACTTCATGTTTGGCTATCTAAAAAAATAGGATCTATAGAAACCGCATGCATACCATAGAAGAACTGAGAGATGCAGATTTGTCAGTTAATAATTATACTAAGTATGTTATAATTTAAAGTAATAAATAAATTTAGTTAAACACCAGTTAGTACTGAATTATAAAATCATAATTTAGTAAAGTTAAATTCATTACATTTCATTTTTACAAGCAGAAACACCAAGCCATAGTCGTTTATATAATGCGAGTTCAAATATAGGTTACGTTTTCCTTATTTATGACAGATCCGTTTACTTTCTTGTGTTCCAACACTGACTTAGTTCAAACCTTCATTACAAACACGCGGCATATACCTACACCCTGCTACTATCTATAGGAGCAGAATTGACAATCATTTTGAATCTCATAGTATATCGTTCCGTGCTTTTGATAACATCCTGAATATAAATAGCTTTATCAGTTGAAAGGACTGCATAAACGATGCATGTCCATCATTGACACTTTTTTTTTGTATCTCTCATCGTTTAAAAGTTATTTTGGATAAACGAAATTTTGGCCGAACTTCAAGATCAAATTGCATCCCCTAAAGCTGAAGTTCCGCAATAACAGAGAGTGTCATTGAGTAATACAGCGGGGTCTTCAAACTAACAAAGTTTCATTAGAATCAACGATTTAGAGTTCGCGACCTTACCTTCAAAAATTCAAACGAATATCTATTAGTGCAAGTTTTAAGAATCTTTTTGAAAAATTAAATTTATTTTTCTCGTCTTCAAGGATATTTATCTTACATTTATTCGACGCTCTAATATTGTTTTGTTTATTCAGTTTTATTGTTTAAGAAAATACAGAACAAGTATTTTCTTAAACAATAAAGAACAAAAATCGTGTGGCACAAACGAGAAGCCATCTTCGTCTTCTTCTTGCCGCTGAGTTATGCCAACTTTAAGAACTCAAAAACCCACTACACAACACGCTCTTTTTTTTTTTAATAGAAAATATAGTCTGTTGAAGTTTGTGGAGGCTTCGATGGCTAAAACAGCATCAATATTTTTATTTGAAGGTTGAACACCTTTCCTTGAAATATTTTGGCCTAAAAAATTTACTTCGTCAAGTTTATATTGTAATTTATCATAATTAAGTTTAATTCCATATTTTAACGCCTTTTCTAAAACAGTTTTGAATGCTTTATCGTGTTCTATTTCATTAGATCCAGCTACAATTAAGTCGTCAAAATAGATATTTACTCCGGGTATATCACCAAATATTTCCATATTCTTTCTTTGAAATATTTCTGGAATTGGATTCAAGCCAAAGGGAATACGGTTAAACTTATATCTACCAAATGGAGAGTTAAAAGTACACAAATCAGAGCCCTTTCCCCTAAGTTGGATTTGCCAAAAACCATCTTTCATATCAATGACTGAAAATATGGTCTTACTTTTGGTCATATTTAATTTGTTAAGAACTAAGAGGTAAAACCCTTGATTCTGCACCTGAATCTAATTTGAATTTAACATAAGTATTATTAATTAAAATTTGTTCAAACCAGCAAGTTACATTAAAAGATTTGGCTTTCTGTTCATAAATAACAATAGGTTTATCTTGAATTGAATCATCTGTATCTAAAATATTGGAATTATCTTCGGTAGATGTCTTTATTTCTTCTATCTTTTCATTCTTTGTATCTTCTAATTTTTTTTGATCTGTTTGAGTTTGTGCCTTCGAATCTTTTGGTTTATGAGACGATGCTTCATTTCGATCTTTTGCACGACACATTTTTGCAAAGTGACCCTTCTTTTGACATGCAGCACAAGTTTTATTGAATGCCGGACATTTCCCTCTTGTGTGTTCAAATTCACATTTTCTATATTTGTACGCTGCTACTGAAAGTGTATTAACTGGTTCTTCCAACGTTAATAGTTTAATATGTTGTTCAGATAATTCTACTGATTTGCAATATTCCTGTATCTTTTCAAGGCTCATTTATTATCAGGTTCTCTAATTAGTCTTTGTTGTATTTGTTTGTTGTGAATTCCTAAAATTACTCTGTCTTTTAACATTCTGTCCATATATGACTGTTTGCAATTGTCCTTTGCACACATGAATTCACAATTAGCTGCCTGCTTTTTTAATTCAGTTATGAAGGAATCAATCGTTTGATCTTCTTTTTGTACAATACTATTAAACTTAAATGTTTCCATTGTGACATTTTTCTTAGGTAAAAAATATTCGTCGAAGCACTGTATGACATTTTCTAATTTCTTTGCATTATCTTTGGGAAAAGTATTATAGATATCAAGTCCTCTTTCTCCTATTACATGTAAAAGTAAAGCTATTTTTATATCTTTTTGTTCCTTACTTTTTCCTGATGCTAACATGAAAATTTCGAATCTTTGCTTCCATTTCGGCCATGCACTAAAATCTTCTACGGAAAATGGTTCTGGCGGTTTACACTCCATTTTGTCCGTTTTTTTCTTTTTTTTTTACTTATTAGTTGCAATTAGTGATTGTTGTAATATTTCTAGCAATTATACTTCTAGTTCACTTTTTGTAGTTTACTTCTGACACCACGTTTTGTTTATTCAGTTTTATTGTTTAAGAAAATACAGAATAAGTATTACAGAACAAAAATCGTGTGGCACAAATGAGAAGCCATCTTCGTCTTCTTCTTGCCGCTCAGTTATGCCAACTTTAAGAACTCAAAAACCCACTACACAACAAATATCATGCAAATAAGTTACCGTAAACAACACCATCTTACGTTTTTAATCTCAACTAAAATTTGATGCATCACATGATGGGCGTCAAATCTACACATCATGCCATTATCATTATGCGTCCATTTGATCATATCATGTTTTTTTTACGTCGCTGTCAACGCAAACAAAATCCATACAACAAACGTGTCAAATGTATCAGCAATATTGTTTTTAAAATTTTACATTTTACGCACTACCCATTTGTCCATCTCATCTCTAGCCGCGAACTCCTCTCACATCATGGAATGGTCGAGCGGTGAAGAAAATTACAGTCGCAAGAGCGCCATAGCCGTCAGAAAGTCTGTCTCCTCCATCGGTTTCAATACGGGCTTGTCTAATTTTACGCTGCGAGAGGCCAGGTCGTTTACTGGCGCCTTGGAGGAATTGAGGGCTTGCAGCAAGTCTGACAGCGTACGTGAAGTGAGTGATAATTTATGATCAACTGCTAGTATTAGGATTTGCGTCCTTTTTGTAATGTATCTTTTAAGGTGGAACAAAACAGAGTAGACAATGATATCGGGAAAGAAACGCGGGGTGTAGAAAACGGATACGTCACCAAAGAAGTGCTTTCCAATCAAATTTTCCTGGTCAAGGATGAGATGTTGACCTACAGGGGTAGGAAGTACTCCCTAAATGACATAGCGACCATGTGGAAGAAAGACTGCAGGATGTGGCTTTGGAAGAACAAATTCTGCAAGAAGAAGAATCGTTCGTTGGGTGAAATAAGGGAGAAGATCCAAAATCTCAAGTTGTTGAATAGGGTCTAATAGGAAGGAAGTGAAAGGGGGAAGCGGTTTTTAAATTGCCCATTTTTAACCTGTAAATATTTGCGATTTTAATGAATATGTCTAAATATACTTTATTTTATTCAAGATTCAATGATTTTCGATTAGTTGAAAAAAAAAAATCTACACTTGGGAACATTGTTGTATGTTACTTAAGTTTGTATTGATTTGCGCGGTAGAGTAGTCGCAATTTAAGAAATATATATTACGTCATATCCGTTTTAGGCGCTGGAGTCGTTGGATGAGTATATTAGGCACTTTCTTTTTAACATTGATCAGTGAACAAAACCGGTTTTGTTAAAAGGAATCATGTTCTATTTGAAAAATTTAATGTTGTGATTTATCCCCACTACAGCGACATTTGTGATCAAGATTTGTAACCCCCTTTCCCTTGTGGAACATTTTTACGTTCAGTATGTTGAAAACGTGAATGCTTTTGTGCATTCTTGTCGCAATACTAGTTACTGAACATGATCGTGATAAACATTCAATCACGTTTTGAAAATCATGATTCAGAAATTTACAAATGGAAAGCAGGTATTATGCCAGTTATAGGGGTATTTTAATGTTTGAATCTAGTTTGAATTCAGCGCACACAGTGACACAATATTTGCATCTGTCAAAATTTAAATTACCATCTGTCTCTGAATTTGTGCGAGTTGATCAAGTTTTCATGGTGTGTTATTTGTGCATTTTCTGTCAAATTTTACATTTGTTAATTTAAATTACCTCCGCCACTGATAGCTTTAGTATGACGTAATATATATTTCTTATATTGAGATTACTCTAATTGAGGTTGCACAGAAAAGCATCGGATGAAGTTTTTTATTCTTAATCCTATTTTACTGTAATAAATGCAACAAAAGACTTTTCAATTCAATGCAGGAATTATATTTATCAAATAATTAGCTGCAGGGTGGCGTATTAGTATGAAAAAGCTCGATATGTCTGACATTATAAAAGTTATCAAAAGAACTATTAACAAAAGGTACACTACCTGCCATTGAAGTTAAAACTAGTATACCTAATTCAAAAAATATCGTTTTTCTTCTTCAATATTTAATACTTTTAACATTACCGTAAAAATTTCTGCAATAAAGTAAGTATTGATTAATGACGCTAATTAACAATCAATTTATTTTACAAAAGGGGTTAAATTACAGATGTGCAGAAAAAAAAACCTTGAACTGAAGGTTCTGGCCTAAAATAAAAACTGCACTTGACTCTAAAATAAAATAGGACAATGCTATTTCCTATGCAAATCAAAAGTTTTGTTTGTCCAGGGAGATTATCCAAAATACACAACCTTTGAATTTGTATCCACGTGGTTTCACAAATTAAAATCAAAGCGTGGGCAAATGCAAGAAATTTACAAAAATGAAAAAGTTAAAAACCCAAAACCAGGTGAAAGAAAAATAAACATGATGCAGCAAAATTTAATAACGGAAAAATTAACTCTTTAAAATATAATGAGAAAAAAAAAACTAAACTAAATCTTCCTAAACAAAAGATAATAATTGATCTTATATCTATACACACTTCAATATAATAACAATTATCACAATAAGAATTCCTTGATTGACTAAATAAAAGACAAAATTAATGCGAAATTTACAAAATCAAAATGAATTACAAAATGGCAACAAAGATTTAAAAATACGTCTACTCACGTCAATAGTCGAACAAGGAAGTCCTTAACAAAATTCTACAATTGTTTTTCTTACAAAAAAACCCTCTCTCAAAATCGTACAACGCAGGCGTAGAACATTACAAAGACAATATTAAATAGAATACGCATAAAATCAGCACAAGCGAACAATAGACATTTGAATGTCTGGATTAATTAAAAAATCTTAATACTACAAAATTAAAATCATATAACAAACTCTTAAACTAAAATTAATCAAAACAAAAATAAAACTGTGAAAATTCTCGGTAAATTGAAAAACAGGTGATCGGAGAAATCAAAATAACCAAAAAATATGCAACTTAAAATACACTCAGCGAAAATGGGTTGTCTAACCACAGCAATACGTTTTTTTTGCGCTTTTAAATTATAATAAAATAGGGTTTGCCATATCTATTCAGAATGTTTAAAACGTTATAACCATTTTTATATCTAAATTAAAGTGTATTAAGAGAGTTAGTTCCACTAAGAAAACAATTTTACCACCTTTATCGCACCATTACTTGATTTGGCTAGGTCTTCTATTTTCCCTGGTTTAAGAAAAAGATTCTTTTTTAACAAAAGAAATATTTCTTATATACAAAGTCAGTAAAAACTCAGATCCCCAATTTTCTCATTAAACTTAAATGGAACACCCTATATTTTTAATGATGTTTCGATAGATATTTGTCGACTTTCTCATTTTAGTTAATCATTCCCTATACCTTACTCTTTAAGTTTGTTCACGTCGCATGAACTATTTGCACTATTATGCACTTTTGCACACAAAAGTTCTTAAAGTGCATAATATTGCAAATAGTTCATGCGACGCGAACAAACTTTTTAGTTTTAGTAAATATTTCAAATTAAAAATGAAAATTTGTTTTGCTTTTTAACATTTAATTTAATAAAATTTAATAAAACTTTTATAATGTCAGATATATCGAACTTTCACACACTAATGCGCCACCCTGTATAACACACAAACAACAAGACGCATGGCACTAAAGATATGTATATTACCTGTATATTATTCAATACAAAGGAATCTTGAAATGAATACAGTTATAATCTACATGTGTACGAAACCATACAAATACCATAACACATTTTCTTTTCTTCAAAGGGATTATATATTATTAAATTATTTACAAATTGGGATTAAGCTGGTATAAAAGGAAAATGTCGCAAACCAGTAAATTGAGTCGCTATCCCCAACAACATTGGTAAAAACATCCAGCCGAGATCGTGGAGAAAGTATTGTGAAAATAATTGTAAGACCTATCGTAGAATTTTGTATGTGCCACTAAGTGTTAAAGATGGAGGTTTTTCTGTTTTTCAATTTAAGAATTCACCATGTCGGTGCTGGGCGAACCCAGGTTCCAAGCCTGGGTTGCTGCCGCAAGAACAGGAAGCGCCTTCGGAGGTAACCTAACAGTGGTGGACAAGGTACCACCGGATATGTTGCCTCTAGTCGACCACCATTGGTACCAATATCCTCCCTTAAATCCCATGTGGCATTCCATCCTCGGATTAGTCATCGTAATATTTGGCCTGCTAGGATTTTGCGGAAACGCGATGGTCATCTATATCTTTAGCTGCACCAAATCGTTACGAACACCTTCGAACCTATTCGTGGTGAACCTGGCCTTCTCCGACTTCCTCATGATGACTGCTTTGTGTCCAATGATGGCCATCAATTGTTACTACGAGACGTGGGTGCTGGGTAAGTACGTTTTGGCCCGTCTTCGAGATGCTTTTGCATCTGTATCTGGTTGCAGGAGCCTTCATGTGCGAGCTCCACGGAATGCTCGGGTCGCTTTTCGGATGCACGTCCATCTGGACCATGACCATGATAGCGATGGATCGGTACAACGTCATAGTTAAAGGATTGAGCGGAAAACCGCTTACACACAAAGGGGCCTTGCTTAGGATAGTATTCGTATATCTGTTCTCGTTGATTTGGACGCTGGCGCCTATGTTTGGTTGGAACAGGTTTGAAATCAGTAGAGACCGGATTATATGCAAAGAAAAACTGGAATATGCGCATATACAGTAAGCGAAATTTCTATAGTTCCACAAGAACTGTTGAACAGAATATGTGGTTTTTCTTAAAATCTTCGGCAAACTATGCATTGAAGTTAATGCTTAATTGCACTGAAAGGCAAACGCAAGAAGAGATATCAATGAAAAAATTTATTGCACTTTCTACAGAAAATACTTAGAATAATGATAATTTAAAACAGCGAAGTCTCTATAGGTCCACTAACAAAATGGATAAATGAAATAAAAAAATTATAATTTTTGCAAAAATTAGTACTTAGTGCTGGATCCTTTATTCAAAATAACCTGAAAAATCCTGTTCTTCATACTGTCTATCAACTTCATCAATATTGACACAGGAATCTCATTCCAACTCTTCGTTATCGCAGATTTCAGTTCTTTAACGCTATTGTATTGTTTATTATTCTCATATACCTTCCTAGCCAATATTCCCCAAAGAGTCTCGATGGAGTTCAGGTCAGGTGAGCGAGCGGGCCATTGCATTAAGTTGATTTCCTTTTGGTGGAACTACTCCTTTGTTCGTCTGGAAGAATGGATAGGTGCGTTGTCTTGCTGAAATATCCAGTCTTGCGACGGCATTTGTTCATCAAAGTCTATTAGAACCATTTCTAGAAGTTCTATATAAGAACTCGAATTCATTCGTGTATTTATAAAACATATAGGAGTTTTATTGTTATGGGTAAAAGCTGCCCAAGCCATTACACTACCGCCACCAAATTTCTACTCATCGCAACTTCAGTGTTCTTCTTATGGAAACCGTGCCAATAATATTTGAAAACATCAGGCCCGTCCAAATTAAATTTCTTCTCGTCCGAAAATATGACATTCTTCCATTCATGATCCCAATTCATAAGATCTTGCGCAAATTTCAGTCTTGCTTGTTTGTGTGTCTCTTTTAAGTGGTTTTGAAGCCTTTTTTACCCATCGAAAACGTTTTTTGTAAAAAAAATTTTCTACACGTCTCTTAGTTACTGGTAAATTTAAATCACATTTTATTTGTTCTACAGTTGCATTACCAGAAGAAGCTAACCGAAATATCGACGAGTGCTGTCTACGCGTTAGTTTTTTATTCCCTCCTTTAGCCCGATTTTTGCCGTAGAAATTACCCAACCTTACAAAATTATTGATAAGGTGATGGGATCGTCCTATTTTCTTACCTATTGCTCGGTTTGACAAGCCCATTTCTTTATAACAATTTATTTTTGTTTTTTCGGCATCAGTTAGCAATTTACCTCTCGGCATTGTTATTAACTGATATACTTTAATGTTATATGTATGTATTTAGCACTAAATACAGTTTGTAAAGTGTTTGGAAAATGTTTACACTAACAAACAATGCCTAACTTCATGCGCCATCTATCTAGTTCGGTGGAACTATAGAAATTTCGCTCATACTTATACGTCATTTTTACGCTACTTGCTCTATTTTTCTAAGAATTGTAATATAGATAAAATAATATCTCTGCCATTTGATTATGTTCTATAATAAAATTCTAGGTAGTTTCCAACTATTAGTGTTGCTAAATGTTTATACAGGAACTACAAAATTATGTGGAACTATAGAAACTTCGCTTACTGTATATGCATCGATTTTTGAGAAAATATGCATAAACCTGGGGCATATATGCAAAAAAATTGCGACAATATGCAAAATTTTTACATAAAATAAATAAGAGCAGAAATTTAAACATTAACTTTATTGCACAAAATTTTTTCACAACATATTTCTAAAACAATTTATAATTAAATATTTTTCAAAATTGTGTAAAAGAAAGTTTTCTCTTCTATCAGAATATATATGTTTCGAAATAGAAAAGCTTCTTTCAACATCCACAGATGTAATTGGTGCATTTTTTAACTTTGCAATACATTTTAAACTAAAATTAAAGTCGAAATCGTTTACTGTTTCACTTTGCAAAATTTTCTTAACTTTCTTCAATTTCAAATATCCCGCATTTTTATTTATCACTGTTTTAAATTTATCATATATAGAATTACCTATTGTACCCTTAATCTTCTTACATAGCATATCAAATTCGTCTACTATTTCGACTGATTCCGAGAGCGACATCCCTTGCGTTTCTAGTTTACGAATGGAACTTGAAACAAAGCTATAATTTGACTTAATATACAAAAGGTTTTGTAGCAATTCTGTTGATGTTACTACCTTTTTACAGTTTTCTAGAGCAATGCAATCAGCAGTGATTTCAAGAATTACATTTTTTATTCCTTCAAAATTATCGGCGAAAAAAATTGCAGCCTCTAACCATGTACCCCATCTCGTAATAATCGGTTCAGGAGGCAACTTAACACATGGAAGTCCTTATAAAATTGGATTCGTAAAGGTGCTTTTAAAAATACTTTTTTGACATTGCTAATTAAATCATTAATCAAAGGGAATTGATTCCTAATGTCTTCGGCTACACGATTGAACCCATGAGCTAAACAAGTGGTATGAATAATGTTACTATAAAAAAAAATTAAATTTTGCGCGGCTTTTATCATGTATGGTGCAATGTCGGACAACATTAGTAAAATTTTTTCACAAGGTGTACTTCCAGGTAAAAAGAAACTTGATAAAGCTTCTTGAACGAATTGGGCAATTGTCACATTATTTGTTTTTTGAAGTTCTTTACAATAAATTAAATATGATTTACCTACAATAACTTCATGATATAAATAAAATTATTCCCTACCAATTGTTGAATTTCTGCTATTGTTTGCTGGTAACAAGATGCATAATTTTTTCGTAAGGTACTTTCGTCAGGTATATTATGTTTGCAATATTTTTGCAGAAATGATTAATCTTGCCAATGGTATGTGACGAAATTAATGCGTTACACAGATCCGTATTATATTCTTCTTGTTCTGAGTTTCGTGAAGTTAATGCTACACATTGACGTATGGATTGCTGTACACATGCGGATCGCTTTAGTTTTTCACATTTTCCAATATGTGATAGAGTTTTAGCGTGTTGATCAATCAGGTGTTTTCTCTCGGAAGACACCTACAACAACAATTGTCATTTTATATCAACAGTTAAAGAATTTAAAAACAATTGTAAAGGTTTTAGTAAAATTAAACTTACCACTTTACTGCAGGCTCGACAAAATATTTTGTCGCCATCCTTTACCAGTACAGGATATAACTTAATCCATAAAGAAATTTTGTTCGCTATACTCATTGTATGCACGCACAGTATTAAAAAACGTAACACAATTATATGCTGTTTCACTCAAAGGTATTCAGTGAATGAATAGTTTATTTGGGAATTAATAATAATAAAACGTATTTACCACATCCCTTCTGCTAGGCGAAATTAAACACGTACAGTTCTTGGGAAAAAGTATTAGAGAAACCAATGTAAAAGATTTATCGTTCTGAGAATTGTCGGTTGTCGACCTACATTAGGAATTACTAGGAATTTTTTACTAATAGAAAAGATAAGAAAAAGCTTAAATATGCAATATATGCAACTTTTGTAAAAATATGCATAGAAATGCCTAAATATGCAATATATGCAATCACTAATTAGAGCTAATTAACTTCAATTAGTGTAATACGTCTACATATAGACTATAATTAAAGATATGCAAAAACTAAAATATATGCACTTTGCATATAATCCGGTCTCTACTTATCACACATGTTTATAAGAACTTTTTATCTTAAAATTGAATGACAAACCGCCCACAACAATATTTGAGATTACTTTCGAAACATCCTGTATTATATCATGACTTGCTAGAGGGTAATTTTAATTGATCATATTGTGTTATTCCTGTCTAAGACTATTTATACATATGTTGTATAAATCGCTTCCTTACTAAAGTCTAGAGATAGTCGTACATATTTCTTAGACAGCACTCTCCTACAGATACGTACCAGAAGGCAACATGACAGCTTGTGGCACGGACTATTTGAACCAGGAATGGCTCTCCCGCAGTTACATTATTGTCTACTCGGTTTTCGTTTATTTCCTACCTCTTTTCGGAATCGTCTACTCCTATTTCTTCATCGTACAGGTAAAATATCAGCAACGATAATTGAAAAGTATCTTTTAGAAAAATAGGAGGTGTGTTTGTTAGGCAGTCGCAGCTCACGAAAAAGCCATGCGGGAACAAGCAAAGAAGATGAACGTCGCCTCATTGAGGTCGTCGGAAGCCGCCCAGACTAGTGCCGAATGTAAATTGGCCAAGGTGGCGCTGATGACAATCGCCCTGTGGTTCGTCGCGTGGACGCCGTATCTCGTGACCAATTACATTGGAATGTTTTCTTCCGAGTTAATCACTCCGTTATTGAGCATATGGTGCTCGTTATGTGCCAAAGGGAATGCCTGCTGTAATCCTATAGTATATGGAATTAGGTACGGATTCAAAATAAACACGGTACAAATGGAATTAATTCGACATTCATTGCAGCCATCCTAAGTACAAACAGGTACTTCACAAGAAGTTCCCGAGGTTGTCTTGCGCCGATAGTCCAGACGATTCTGCGAGCGTGGCTTCTGGTGCGACGCAAGCCACTGGAGTTGAAGAAAACAAAGTTTAAAGAATAGATAATGCCGGTTCAACAAGATTGACGATTCCGCTTAAGTTAATACACGGTACACGATTACTGGATTGCGATCTTAGTATAAGTCTAAATAAATACATAACCCTGTATCCGATGGTGATTGTAATTATATTTTATTTATGTGAGTGCAGTGTGTTTCACTTGAAATAAATCCTTGCAAGCGAAAATTACTTCACTTATTGATAATAATGAGCCCAATAAGCTATCTCCGATGTCTGAGATGTTTCTGAAACATCAAGCGACTGTAGCATGAAGCTAGCAATGCAGTCATTAAACTAGCTCGGATAGTTCATGGACTATCAGCCCCGTCTGGTGGCATATTCTATCAGTTCATGGTATTTAAACATTAGACGTTTTCGATTGTACATTGGTTTTAACCAAGGTATCATTCGGTTATAACCAATAGTATTCGATTGTGTTTTTCGTGACGTCACAGTTCCAACCTGGTATTAAACGTTTTTAGCAATATACATAACCTCTTCTTAACTGTTTACAACTGTTTGCAACGGGTGTCAATCCTAAGTTTTCATCAGTCGTAGAAAAAGTATTAAAAATGTTGCTTAAATTTATAATTAATAATATAAATGTTGAGTTTGAAGAAACTGATAGTATAGTTACAGATAATTTAATCCACGGTAAATATAAAGATATGTGTTTTACATTTATTCTTAATAAAATTTCATTTGCAGATGATAACTTTATGTATGAATTTTTTGAGGAGGCCATTAATAGCGGCAAATTAAAAAAATACGGGTTATGCGATATAGGAAACTTTTACAACTACACTATTAATTGAATAATCTTTTATGAGTGACATTCCATTAATATTAATTATTTTAATTAATATCGTATATATCTGCGTTACTGAATATGTGCGTATTCTAAATCAGTAAAAAAAATTGAAGTTTACCAGGAAACCCAGCGATTTCTGGCTACTGAAATACGTAGCTTCCTCTGACGTAGGCCAAATAATTATCTTACTTGATAGTTTTACAATACATTCTAATAGTTCATTTATTAATACACATGCTGTTAAATTTGCAACATTGAAACGATCTGCAATAGACGCAATTGTCTCTCCTTTCGCTAAATACCAAATCCTCATCAAGAGACATTTTTCTAATGGCACTGCCACGGACTAAGCACTGAAATGTATCGACTTAGTATTCTAAAATGCATTAAAAATCATACGCCAGATATCTATTAACCCAAGTTTCGAAATAATCTGGTATTCTCTCATGTTTTACTCTTTCGTATAAAGGAATAATTTTATATGCAGAATTTTTTAAAATGACAGGCAAAACATTCAAACTGTTGTTTAGAGAATGTGTGATATCGTCCAACAGCCTAATGCAAGACGCAAATATTTCCTTTTCAGTAATTCTCTTATACATTTCGTAAAAAAAAGGCTAGTGTAACGTTAGTATTTCGAAAATATAATGCCGAATGTTATAACCTACAACAGTTATAACCAAACCTGTATAACCGTTTACATTCGATCGGATAACTTGTTGTTAATATCCGGTTCTTACCTATCACGACATGATTCGAACTCACTGGTTAACCAGCTGTGTACAATCGAAAACGTCTATTGTTTTCTTCGATGTTTCATTACGTCATGGTAAGCCGTTTTTGGAATCAGAATCATACGCTGGCTAGCGTGACTGATAGTTCATGAACTATCCGAGATAGTTCAATGACTGCATTGCCAGCTTTATGCTGGACTCCTTTTCACTTAGTAGTTCATTGTACTTAAGGCTTGAGATGTGATTAACGATGAAAGTGGGTTTATACACTCGGAGGAGCGCTGATGACACCTGGTAGGTAGAAACTCAGGTCCGTCTTAGTGTTATTCCCCTTCCATTGCTCTTGCTAGTATGGTGATTCCTACAGTAGACCATGAGCGCTTCGCCTGGTAGAATATTCTATCGGTTCATTGTATTTAGATATTTTTTTCTTCGATGTTTCATTACGTGATGATAAGCCGTTCTTGGAATCACAATCATACGCAGTCTGGTTGTCGTTTATACGAGCTATGTCGCGGGACTGATAGTCCATGAACTATACGAGCTAGTTCAATTACTGTCCGCTTGTGGGTGAGAGTTTGGCACGTGACTTGAGATTGTACGTAAAGCTTGAAATGTGATTAGCGATGAAAGTGGGTTTATACACTCGGGACACTACAGAATTAACATCGGGAAATTGTTCACGAACGAATTCAGCAATGCATTGTATTCCATGCACAACACATGTCAAGTGTAACATATTGGAAAACATTTTTTTAAGTTCGTTCCCTGTTTTTAACAATACTCTTGCAACATCCGAAAGAAATAAACAGTATTTTTGAACAATCTTCACCAACTACATTTGTTAGCCTGTTAATAATAATTTCGCTAATCTCCTTTGCAATTTATTCGCGTTTTAATTTTTGTGGCGACTAAAAATGACGCAGCAAATGAGTTATTGTATTAACAACACATCTTCCTTTAATGTCTGTCGTTTCATCTATGCTTATGTACGCAGATAATCCTCTCTCGGTTCGTAATACGTAGTACTTCCAACTTTCCAATTGTCGAAGGACGGGAAATATCACGTTTGGTATATTTCTTTAAGAACCTACGACAAGTGGATTCCGTAATTTATTTAAAGGGATGTTGGCACCAAGAAAAACTCCGCATAAATCATTCACAAACTCTTCATAAGAGAATCCTCTCTTTGATACTCAATAATTTTACACTTTTCATATGCCGTTCAAGACTATATTTGCCCCTAAAACTAAATTTCAGAGAACAAATAGCGCAAAGTACTTTTTTTTTTAATGGCCATGAAGATCTTGTCATATTCTAAAAGAAAAACTATTTAAATCAAACGAAATAAAAAACAATGCGAAATCAGAATTTTTCGTCAAAGGTATCTTTTAAGATTTTACTGTTTTCCATTACTACTATTTCACCAGTACATCACCGGCTCGTCGATATAAATATAGGTTATGGTTAACCGTGACTACAAAACTATTTTATTTCAGGGATTATACAAAATTACGAAAGCTCGAAACACTTACCTTCAATTTTTCTAATAATCTAAAACTCTAGCGTCACACAAATCAACACAAAGAAGTACACAGAACACTGAAGCAAAGACAAACTGAAATGTACATTGTAGTTATAGTTAGGTTAGATTATTTTGGGCGAAACGAAAAAGTTGCAATGAAAATGTTTTACAAACATATATAAAACATGCCCTAAAGCCTGTCTTAATGACCAAAAAATAAAATGATTCAAAACTATTTCTTATATGTCAATACTGACATGAAACAAATCCTGCCAATTGTTTTAGGAGCCTATATATGAAACATATCTTAATAATGTTTCAAATATTACGTGGAAGAACTATATTGGATAAGGTTCACTGCCCACCTCATCCACCTAAAAGTTTCAAAGACTGACACAGAATTTATTCCAATCCACTGGTACACAGATATGTATTTCAGTACATTTCATTTATTCTTCTTCAACGCCGCTTCCTTTCTATCCTTCCTGGTGGTCTTCGGCTTCTTTTCCTCTTCGACTTTCTTCTGGAATGTAGGCTTGACTGGTTCCGGAGGCTTTTCTTCAGGTACCCTACCCGCCATGAGGGCGCAACTATAGTTTCCTGCGCCCGGATCATCGAATATCAAATTCTTATCCTTGTCCCTCCATTCCACGTAATTCATTTCAGAGACCACCTAAAGCAAATCGTTTAGCCCGTAGCAGAATAACTAGGATAGTTCTGGCCATAAAATCTACAGTACATCAACAGTTGAATAACATCCTTAACAGTTTTAAAAGATATACGAACTACTTGAATAATAATAAGTATATTTATCCAAAGACTGTAAAGTAATAATACTGTGAGGCTATAAGGTAGCACACGGCCCAGATTAAAGTAATAGTTATTTGTATCATTAGGGCAGAAACTACAGTTTTGCGAGTACGGCGGTAGTCAAAAAAAAAACATATTTTTGGGTTCATCATTTATATTGACATAAATCATGTTTAAGAAAGAAAGTAAAGCAGTATGAGTAGATTTGTTTTTGACAAAACCATATCGCACATTGGGTGTATGATTTTTTATTTTACTAAAAAGTTTTGTATTGGATCGAAAATAATTTTTTCAAATGTTTTTGACAGCACACATAATATGAATATCGGTCGATAATTTGAAACGTCAGTATCTATCTAGATTCTACTTTCTTGAAAATGCTAATGATTGTGTGATGGTACCATCGGTATTAATGATGTTTGGTGTTACAATGTTTTCGTAATTACTGCATTATTTATTATGTTTGCAGCTGTTCAAGCTGCACTATTGGTATAAATTTTACGTTTATAGAAGAATTTTAGCGTATCAATGAAAATAACAAAAGTTTCATTAACACCAGGAGCTGACAGAACATTCAAGCCACGTTAATAGTTTCAGGAACAGTTTAAGCTGCCATCTGACTAAGTAAAGTCAATGTGCATTCCTATCTTAGATCTTATGAGATTTTACGCCAGAATAGTCCAGGAACAGCTTGCATCTATCTATAAACAGTTTGAGAATCTTTAAAATTTAGTCATCTGAGAAATAGACTCTCTAACATATTGAAAACAATAAATTGAGCATCTGGAAAGTGAATTTGCACTTTTACGCTTAAATGTTACGAGATATTGTGTCAGAACCGTCCTAACTATTCCACCTCCGATATAAACAATAATTGCCAATCACCTCCAATCCAATTTTCTTCGCGCAGCGCTGCAATGAGCAGTTATTGAAGATGCCCACTATGACTGGCACGTGTAACGATCTGGCAACGTCTGGAGTGCAACGCAGCATCGTAAATCCTATACCTTCAATGCGGAAAGAGGATAGAATATACGCCTCAAATGTATATCTATGGACCAACCTTTCTTTCTGTGCGAGGGCTTAATTGAAACTGCTTCTATCTCCAGATAACTCTCGCATTCGAAATCCACGTAAATGTCCACCTTTCTATTTAGGAATATCTTCATTTGCATACACTTTTGCTGCGCAACACCGTCCAATAAGATGGTGCGTCCGAAGACACGACCGTAATCTTCTTTCAATACCACCCTCATTATTAAAACCCCCACTATTTCGTTGTCGTTCACTAGAAGGGGTAATTTTGAACGAGGAAAATATCTTTAGAATGGTAGACAGTTGGTAACAAGTAAGCTATAACTTCAAGTTGGTACCAACGATAACAGTATTACTGATAATCTGAATAGATTTAATATTTGTAAGATTCTTAAACAAAAAAAAGACTATAAGTAAGTCAATACAGTACCTACTTTCATCCACAGCCATAATGGAACAAGTGTCCTTCATGCAGAACAAACATTGATCCAAAAAGGATTTGCACGACACTGGGTCCGTCTCCATTTCTGAGTTTCTGCAAAGCACGTCTTCGGGAATGAAATAAGCCTGAAGATACAAACGGTTTACGATCTCTTAGAAACTGTGTAATGGAAAATTCGCTAGTTGCGATTACCGCAAGGAAATCTAAGACGTTTTGAAAATTATTTTCCTTGATATCCATGATACAGACACCGATGACCATCCTCTTCCATACTATCGGGGCGTAGATGCGCTCTTTCATCAATTTCAATTTGTCTTCCTCTTCTTTCTCTTCATCTTTGATGGCCGCCACGCGTTCGTTCTCTAACCTCAAGCGTTTGCTCATTTTTTCGTAGCGGGAATTACGAGAATTTACTTTTAACTAAATATTTTTGTTTTGGCCAAAGATTCTGGTCTAGTTTTGGTTAATCACATCTCAGGATTACAAGTGACAGTTCTGATTATCGAGCTATGACATTTTGTCACTTTTTAATGTATTTTCCTAATTACCACCCTTAGATCATATATATTAGACCATTTAAAATGTTTTAAATGACATATGCACAGCACCTAGGTTTCATCAATTTTTTCAACATTTATTCATTCGATTCATTCATTGAATATACTTCAAAATAACGCAATGCTTGAAAAAGAAACAGATTCTTTGAAACCGGTTTTCCGCCATTTGGATACCATATGATTAACTATTTCTACCCTTTAGTAACTTCTTTAAACTTAAGTTGGTAGTATAAATTTAAAAACGTTGACTTATTCTGTGGCGTGTGTATGGTGCAGGTTATGTTATACTGTTGACAGATTAGTTTTTGTCGTTTTGACAAATAACTACTTTAGAAACGTTTCAGTTGAAACACTAACAAGTATATAGACATTCAATTAATAGTTTAATAAAGAGGAACTAAAAAAAAGTTGCGCTTGTTAAACTTCGAACTTAATTCTTATGTCGTGATATACCACGGTATGATCGTCCAGGTTTAGTTTTGTACCATGCTACATACATATTACCTACATTACGCTCGAAAATAAATTTGAGGTTAATCTTTCACGAAGGCATTTTTAATTTTCCAATTTAACTTACCTTTTATTTTCTATATAGTATGTACTTATTCTCATGTGGATTCAATTCATTTCACCTGAACATATCGATATATTTTACTTACGTACGATAGATAACCAACCTATATAATAGTTGTATGTAAAACCTCCGCGGTAATGAAATAAAAGTAGTATGTCGCGGAATGCTGCAGACGTATTAATACTTTTAATTTTGGCTTTTTCCCAAAACGTCCGCCTCAATATTAGCACAGCTAGAAATGATGTGCCTTCTACCCAGTATCCGATACACCGCGTTTCCAGCAGATAGATATACCATAGTGAAAGACCGAACATTCTTCCGGGTTCACGAAGAAGATTCACAGAAAACGAACCGCAAATGAACGTAAGTTATCACATTTCACTAGTACCAAATAAGGGTATCCTCGCTTCAATCGTGCGCTTTTTCCACCGTATCAATCCGCAACACTAAATCACTAAACTGCGCGTACGAAATCTTTGTATTATATATATAAATAGAAATGCAATCACCGAATTAACCGCCCTAATTTACGAAAATAGATGCAAAAACTGCAGAACCGGCTTCATTTGTGCATGCAACTGTACACGAGACGTTTTAAACCTGACACACCTGTGGTTTTATTTCAATTGACCGTTATACAAACTAGTGTTTATGTCCGTCGGTAGATGGTGATATGTAGGACGTTTATTTATAATAGACATTAACCTAATTTGCCATTATTTCTGTTTCCTGACGGTGAATTTGGTACACAATTCAAACCCGGTTATATTAGAGGCACGATTGTAAGTAGATTGTTTAAAATTCCGGAACATTTATCGAAGTTCAAATTATCAAGTGTTCCCTGACTTATCGGTAGTTTACTCCAAAAAAGTGGGTACTTTAAAACAGAATTATAGGATAGGAATTTGTTGTATAATCGAAGTTTTATTTATTTTCTAGAAGAAAGTCGAGACAAAATGGCAACCTATGGCCATATCTAATCCTTCTACTAAGCTCAGAATGGCCAGGAATATGCCCCAATGGGTGGTAAGTTGTTCCCATCTTTTAATTAATGCTTTATTATTAATTCCACTATGAATAAACAAACTATAAAAGAAGATTACAAGTAAAAAACGTTTATTTCTCTTTTAAATATACCAATAACAAATAACATAAATACATACCTCGTTCAAGTTTTAAAAGAACGTGTAAAGAGAGGTTATAATTACCTACTTTTAGTCATTTTGTATTCCATACATATATCGCAAAGTAGAACTACATTATAAAACTGTAAAAGTATTTTTTAAAGTACTACTTAATAACTAGTTTTAAATAAGGAAATAATAATTGATTAATTCGAAAAACGCGCGCTTAAAACTAACGTTTTGATTGGATAACTCTTACTTAACTTAAGGCTCTTAAATAAGAGTTTGTTCCAACCGCTGTTACAGCACAATGAGAAGCTGAGTTTTTATTTTCGCCCAAAATAAATACGATTGTAACAGGAACTGATAATATTTTACAGGCTAACAAATATAATAAATGTTTATTATATTACATATACAGGTATGCCAACTAGAATTTTTCCAAGTTATTGTAGGAATTTCATTTTGGAAGTTGCAGAAATTATTTTCAGCTTAGCACCTCCGATATACAAGGTGTCAAATCGAATGGAATACTACATAATAAAAGTATTTATCTAGCGAATACCTCGCGATATATGCGATCAGTTTGTATTAGGGATTCCAACTCCTACATGCACTCAACCTTTTTTGAGATATTGAATAATGTAAAAGTTAGTTGAAATAAAGGTGTTAACATACAGTTAATTTAAAAAACAATTAATTCACTTGAAGAAGGCGGAAAAGAGAAACCAGTAGTGCAGCGAAACTTTTATTATCAAATGCAGTGAATAAAATATAATATATAGTAATTGGAAAGTATTTTTCTACACCTTCTTTCTATACTAATTTTAGTTTCACTGTTGTATCAAGCTAAGCTTGTATGTATTTAAAATAACGGAGTAAGTATGTGTTTTCCTGCTTTAGGAACAGCCTGTATATTCAAAAATATTTTTAAGTGATGCAGCATTTTATAAAACTTTTGTATAAGAGGCTTTTTTCTAGTCAAAAATAGAGCCGTAATCAAAGACCGCTAGGACATCTGTACACTACATTATCTCTTCCAACTTAAGCAAAAACGTTTCGAAAAACTAAATAAAAGACCACGCCTAGAAAATGCATTTGGTACACGAGGTGTCAGAAGATACCTTTTATAGAAAAATGCATTTTTGCTAGGAAATAATTAGATTATTTAATGTATCTGTTTATTAATACTATTCACAATAAAACCTGCATATGAGCGGTTTACAGTAAAGCCTACTAAATTTCCTATCCAAAACCATACAAATATGCAGGCTGTTCCATTTAAAAAAAAAACAAAGTCGATGCCATTTCCGCTTAAATCGGAAATAATAATACATTGTAGTGTGGGTCAAAAACTGGCTGCTTTTGTTCTTATATAAATACCAAAAATCAAAGAAAAACTTCTTAAATAACAATAATTGTGAGATTTTACCACTTACCGCCTTTGTACCACAAGAGCTTCAATTGTGCCAATAAGAAAATAGATATTAAATACCTTAAATGTCGAAAGTGCTACTACGTTAAAAAAATGTCTTCCTTAAATAGATCAGTCAAATCAATTATAAATACATTAGAACTTTAAAAATCAAATTCCTATAGGGAAGTGCGAAAAATTCTAATGAGCTGGTTCGGTGAACACTCCGTATATTTACATTCAATTATAACCTCTTTCTTGCGAAGTCGACACAAACACAATAATCAAAGTGGAATGTGGAAACTTAGTAGATGATAAATTTTATATTAGTATATCACACGGGCTAAATATAACTTCACTTATACCAATCTATAGGATGTTTCAGACTATTCGTCCCCTATCTTTCTTTTCCGCGATCTATTGCAACTAGACTAATGAAAAACATAAAGAAAATAATAACAAAACCCGACTTGGAAAATCATTTAAAAATATTTTTATCTTTCGGAAATATTTTGTTATACCATAGTAAATTGATATGGTAACTTGCTTATATTCTTATTTTAAATTGAATGCTGTTTCCAAAAATAAATTGTCCACGGATAATCATTAAGGATTGTCGTTGTTATTATTATTTCCTCAACTGTGAACATTTCGGCAGATTTATTGCAATGGGTTATAAAAGTTTCGCAATTGTCAAAACAATTACATATTAGTAAAGGTATAGTTACCTCAGTTTGTGCCAATCACGACCTGCTTGATAACTTAGAACTTAGACAGTTTGCTTTATAGGGTATGTCGAATTATTCAAATTTACATTGAATTGAATGTTAAACCCAGATTCCGGTAAGTAGCCACATCTGCATGACGTTTGAGAACATGAGAACTTTCTTGACACGTGAAAATAATAGTAATGGATTATACAGCTGATGACAATCTGGTTTATATCAAAACTAAATAGTACAAAACTATTAACCAAATAATTATACAACTGTAGTAACTAATAAGATGTGAAATGCAACTCTAAAAACCTTAATAGCTCGGTTTTTAACGAAGCAAACAGGTTAGAATAATTTTGAGAAATTTTAATTTTGGTACTTGTAAATATGACATTCATTTAAATCAGATTGACATTTTGCTGTCACAACAATCCTACAAGGTGGCGCCAGTGGTGAACACGTGCAACTCATGATTCGACAGGCCGTATAAAGCAAATCATCAAGTAGGTCATGGTGCCAATTTAGAAATGTATATGAAGGGTGCACGGGAATAACGATCAAAGTCCATTTTTTTGTGAAAATGAGGTAAGGGTGCCATTTTGTAGGAAATTCTGAGTACTATAATAATGCACGTTCAAACTATTTCAAAAACGGTCGTAGTCCGTAAAAATCAAAGTTGCTATAATGTAGTTTCGTTTTGAACCATTAAGTCGCAAACTTTAAAATTCATTATCTCATAATGTGTGAATATGGACTTTGATCGTTATTCCCGTGCACCCTTCATATGGGAATATGTAAAATACCTTTTAACTAGTGAATGGAGTGGTACTGGAAAACAGTGTTATTAGCTCTATTACAATTGCAATAAATCTATTACTTTTTTTTGAATTGTATCTTATTACTTTTTGTTAAAATCTTTTTTGCATTTTTCTTGTAGTATTCAATTATTATACTATTATAATAAATAATAAAGGCTTTTTTTACTTATTCGTTTACATTACGGCGATAGAAAGAGGCAGATATGTTGATCTATTACCTTTTTTGGGAATCTATTACCTTTTTAACAAAATTCTTTCAAAGTAGAACAATGCATAGCAAGACACTGCATACATTTTTGTCTTTATTTAAGTCCTAAATAATAGATGTGATTTTCAAATTTCTTTAGTAATATTAGTGCATTTAACAAAAGTTCCCTTTTACCTAGAATGTATATCTAAATTATTCAGCATCGTATTTTCATAAATATAACCAAATAATTCTTTTCTCGTCTACAATTACAAAATGTCTTTTACAATAGTCATATCAATAATAACATAACAATTTTTCTGGAGCTATATATGTCATTTTCATAGCCCACTGTAAGAAATATTGTAACGAGCGCCTATTTTTAAATTTTGATTTGCCAACTGTGCCGGCAGATGGCGCCACCTCTTTATAGCGCAGATCACGAAACTGCTCATAGAGGGCACTATTATTAGCCACGTCAATTCGCAAGGGAAATTTTTGTTTGCGCATACACAACACATACGTTACGTGAGCCAGCGGTGAAGTAGTAATTTAATAATTGTGTTAATTTATATTTTACTAGACTTTAAGTGTAGAAATAAATACTTTTTATTAAATATGTATGTCGGTGGTGTGGTTATTTGAACCCCAAAAACTTTCGTACGACAACTTTCATCGACAAACACGTATTATACGATCGTAATTCGCAGTCATTGTATATTTTCTTCGAATATATATTATATAGACCGTACGATTTTCACTGTGAGTAACTGTACATATAAAGCTTCAACTTTTTAACCGATTTAAAAAAAATAAATTAAATATAAAAAGGATTCCTCAAAGTGGGGTTATTTTATTTTTTTTTATCAAGTTAGTCTACCAGCAATCTACGGCAGGTAAAAAAAAAATAGGGAGCCAGTAATCTGAAACAGCCTGTACATGTAAAAAAAAGAAACTACACATTTTCAGCACATTACAAATTATATTTATGCAATCAATAGCGTAATTTACTTAGATAATTCAATATGGATTGTAAAATTTCTCTTGTAGTTTTATTTCATTTGTGAGATATTTTAGTTATTTTTGCAAAAAAAAAAAATGTATCGTATATACAGTAGTGATCATAAATCGATGGACAAAGGCTGATTTGAACATACAGCGACGGTCAAAAATTTCCGCCAGCGTATCTTTCAGCCTATTGTACTACCAGCATCTAAATATTTGTAAGTTTAATTGTATACATCTTATAAACGGCGAGGTTTTCCCTAATCTTATCCAAAAAAAAAAAAAAATAATAACGGAATTCACACTAAATCTCCTCTTCCGGTTTACGCTTCTTCTTCATCGGCTCATCGACGGATATCTCGTCGGCGTGTTTCGCTATAATATGCATCTTTAAGTACTGTTTCTTCTTGAACACCTTCGGGCACACGTCACACTGATAACTCTCGGTACCGCAACTGTTCTTGTGTTTCAGCAGATTCTCCTCTTTCTCGAAAATTCTACCGCAGTGTTCGCACGACTTCAATCCGTTGTGTTCCGAGAGATGCCTGGTCAGATCGCGACACTCTCCGAACCGTTCCTCGCATAAATGGCACTTGTAGATCATCTCCAACAGGTGCGTGTCCGTGTGGGCTTTCAGTTCTCCCACGTCCGCGAAAGTGACGCAACACACGTTGCAAACGATCCCTTTCAGTTCGTTATAGGAGTCGATCATGTGCCCCGTTATTTCGGGTATGCTCGTGAACGTTCGGCGACACTCGCTGCAACTGACGCGCGTATAGTGCCAACGTAGATGGCGCGTCAATCGACATCCTTCGTAGAACTTCTCGTCGCATAGATGGCACTGATATACGATGGACTTTACGTGGTAGATATTGACGTGTCTGCGCAGATCGCGTTTCCTAGCATACGTCTTCTTGCACACGCTGCAGGATATCCGTCCGTCGGGCGCTTCCACCACGAAATCGCTGAACCGGAAATCGACAGCGCCAGTCTCAGTCGGACTGTCGTCGTTCACCTCGATCACTTCGTCTTTGCCCTGTTCCGAAGCGTTGTTGTTTTGCGCCTTCTTTCGGACGCAATTCGCGAATTGCGTATTGATGTTCTCCTTCAGGCCGTTGGAATCGTTAGTCAGATCGATCTTATTATCCTGCGCTTTATTCTTTCTCGCCGCGGCTTTCTTCTGGCCCCCCTCCTTGTCGGCCTCGTGCATCTTCATGTGCTTCTGCAGGTAAGCCATGGTCGAAAAGTCGCGATCGCATCTTTCGCACCTGGCCAACTTCAACCCTTTACAGAAAGCCATTCTGGATATCGCGTCGCCGTGCGAATGTTCGATGTGTTTCTCCAACGTTTCGGAACAGTTGTACGTTTTCGCACAATACCTGCAATTAGAAATGAGAATATGTGCGTGAGAAAGAAAGAAAAAAGTAGATATTGAGTGGATCAACATTAAGAAATGTACAGGATGGATCCAATTGGATGTAAGGGTGGTCAAAATTGCTAGTCAGAATAGGGCATCTCTAAGAGATAGGAAAAAAACAAGTGTCCAAACCTCGTTCTCCTTTTTCATAATTTGTACAATAGTGGAAACAGAAATTAGTTATATTCTTTTGTTTCTTTGCCAGAATACCTAATAACTCCCTTGTCTTTAATGATATGAAGAAACTACGAGAAAAAGGGGGGGGGGATTCGGACGGTTTTAGCACAAAAACAAAACACCTCTCCTCCTCTTCCTGTTCTCGAATTTTTACGCTTATTTTGATTGCAAAAGTTAAGAAGAGAAGTTTCAATTTTAAGATATGGAAACGCCCGGAACGAAAGGGAAACGCGTGCTTTACTGTAGCTAAATCGGAGTCCGCGTATTAGTTGAATTAAAACAGCAATGTAAAGATTTTTTATAAATTTTGGTTGTGACGTCATTCCGTACCGATTTCTAGTGCCGCTTCTCTTTACAGCAGGGCGCAAGTATGATCGAAGGCGTTATTTTTCTGAACTTCAAACGCCCTTCTAGAGAGAGTAACGTGGGATCCGCTGGTCAGCATTTGTAACATACAATAAACAAAGAAGCAGATAATATACAAAATAATACCACATTATCTTAATTACGCGAGACTTTGAATAAAATAGACTATTATTTCCTGTGAAGTAGACGCTGCTTCAGCTAATGCCACATTACTTTTCATCTACGTCTTAATAAAATGAATTTAAATACTTTGTATTATACAGGGGATGGAATTTCGAATTCTTACAGTTTTAACATTTAGGCACTTTTGTGAGTAAAACTGACTTAAATAAAGCAAATTTTTATTTTATGCATTCATTTTTCGCTTGCAGCACGAGGTTGCATTTTTAAATGTATATCGTGGTAGGCAGTGGAATAATTGAAGAGTGTTTTTTTTTCTCTACTCCAAAAATCGTTTATGGGATCGATTTCTACCTGTTTAAAATTAAAAAAAAAAAAATTATACGAAATAATAGTGATGTATAAAACTGCTGGTTCTTTACGTTAGCAGCTACAACCGGCTTCTGCTACTTTGGTTAGCAGTCTAAAAAAGCTGCTACTTTTTGTAGGAGTTTTGCTTAAATAGCAGAAAAACTGTTTCTACAACTTTGCACACTGCCCTAAAGTATCTTTTGTTACTGCTATTCACTATATTTATATATAGTGACCGGCAGAAAGTGCGCAGCATATGGATTTTTTTTTGTCTTTGAATTTAGTAAATCTCTTTGCTTACAAATTACCTCTGCATATCTTGAAATTAAAATAGCATTCATCAAATCTGCCGAAAATTTAATTATATACGAGGGAAGGTCAAAAATATAAAACTACGCTAAGAGTAAAATACCTCAGCTTTTGGGTTTAGAAGATTCTTTTATTAATAGATGTTTCAAATTCAATGCTATATCCAAATATTATTTAATTTTAGCAAAAAAAAATTTAATCATTTTTTGGGAATTACCCTGTATACAAAATTAATAGAAATCATAAAACTGTCATATCCTACTCTCTGTATACTTCCTGAGAGAAAATCATGCATACTATGTCAAAATTAGTTAATTTAAAAAAAAAAATATAGCCTTGAAAAGGAAAACTTCAAAATGCGAATTATATATTATTTTGTTTTAAAATAAAACAAAATAATTACTTACAATATGGACCAAATTTCCAATGTTTTTTTGCCCCAAAATTACCAAATGCTTCTTTCTTTTTCTCTTCGAAGTTATTGAAAAAAATTCCTGGCCTCCAAGATCGCCAGACCTATCCCCAATGGATTTCTTTCATTTGAAAACATTGTGCAGCAAAAATAATTCCCATTTTGAAGTTTTCGCTTTCGAGGCTATAAAAAATGTTTAAATTAACTAATTCTGACATAGTATGCATGATTTCTTTCTCAGCAAGTATACAGGGAATAGGATATGACAGTTTTATGATCTCGATTAATTTTGTATACAGGATAATTCCGAAAAAAATGATTAAATCTCATTTTTTGCTAAAATTAAGCGAATTGCTCATTTAAATTATTATTACCTCAATTCTTCACCGATGTTATAATAATTAATTTAATCATTAAAAAAAAATCCCTTCTGCGCCAAACGCCTCCCAAAGTCATCAAGACGATCTACATACCCCTTCTAATGCGACAAAATTTGCACGCTCGAAAACGCGCGACTCCGATTCAAACCGATGCACGATACTCCCTTTACACAGCATATTTAGAAATATTTACAGAAGCAAGTGTAGCTGCTAAAGTACAGAAGCAGTTTTATCACTACAGTTTATACACTGCTACAAAAAGTAGCAGTTTCTTTTAATATTGAATAGCTGATAAAAAACTGCTAACGGTTGTTAGCAGCTACAAAATAGCAGCTTGCTTCGTAGCGATCCATCACTAATTATCATAAATCCTATTCCTGCTAGGGATGTTTTGACTATCAACGATTATGTAAGCTAAAGAAAAATATGGTCAGAAAGGAATAAAGGAACAAATTAAGCCAAAATTAAGTCAAAGCTTGGCTTAAGTAAAACAGAAGATCGAGATGGATTTAAAAGAATAATGAAAGAATATTGAAATTAGAGACAACGTTTATTATTATAAATTCTATTCCTATGAGGTATGTTTTGATTATCAACGATTATGTAACAGTAATTAATCGATACCATTACATAAATTCATAGCCTTGCTAAAATCCCTAACGAGGATTGATAAGAGGGTTGGAAAAAAACTTGAGGAGGGCAAGATTGGTGAAATGAAACGAAAAAACAGAACTCAGAGAGTTACACGAATTGAAAATGAGATTTGAGCCTCATTCAGATACAACCCCCGTTGAAATGTGTTTACCATTACATAAATATACAGCGGTAACGCCGTGGTCTCTGGTAGTCAAATGGCAAGAATTTTTGAAATTTTTTATATTGGGATATATGTAGGCGGATTAGATCTACAATTTAAAAATAATGTGCAATATACAGGGTGTTCCAAAATTTAGCACCGCACCAAAGTTATGTTTTTCCTAATGGAACGCCCTGTATTTTATGGCATTTTTGAAGTGTACACTAAAAACTGGAACAATTTTATTTAAGGCTTCCTATACCTAATTTTTATAGTTTATGAGATATTTCAATTTGTTAAAAAATGCAATGTTGCAAAAAAAGTTTAGTATCTCGGAAACGAATTAATTTAGAGAAGTGAAATGAAAACCGTAAATAGCAAATCCTTTCGCTGATTGAATGCAACATTCAACGTTTTCTAGTAGTATACAGGATGTTCAAGTACCTAAGTCAAAGTTTGTGAATTTTACTCGTATGTAACTTTGTTATTTTAAATGGAACACCCAGTATATTTTTACGTTGATAGATAGGAATTTTTATTTTCTTCAAACCACTATTAGAAGTCCCTATACCTATCTCCACTAGTTTTTAAGTTATTTTGATTTTTTAAGTGGTCTAAGTAAATTGTCATTACCTTATTTTAATCTAGGTAGCTGGTGATTTTTTTGAATGTGTCAATTTGCCCAGCATCCGTCAGTACCATGAAAGCATACTCGTTGCAAGAAAGAGCTGATATGATTTAGTTGCTGGCAAACAAACTTTGTGAATTTTATTCGTCTCTAACTTTGTTATTTTAAATGGAACATCCGGTATATGTCTACATTGATTTATTTAATTAATTTTACTATTCGAAGAAACTTTATTTTTCATAATTTACCTGAATATCATAAACGCTAAGAAGTAGATACAAACTAAACAAAACAACAATAAATATTTTTATATAAAAAGGTAATAACAAGGGATTTTTGTATGTATCTATACAATAAAGGGAAAAAAAACGCAATAAAATAAACGGAAAGGCACTAGCATTCAACATAATTGCCATTTTCTCCAATGCACAACATAGCTCTTTTTTCAAATGCTCTTCTAACATTCCTCAGCATATTTGGTGTTATCTCCTCCGATCCACCTATTAGGAGCCCCGTCTAGTTGAAACCACATCCGGTTTCTAATATTTAAGGGAATGTTTTCCAAAAGGGCACAAAAGTCCCTCTTAAGGAAGCTTAGAAATTCGTTTCCATTTAGGTGTCTATTGAAGAAATGTGGACCGATTACATGATCAGCTATAATGCCTCCAAACATGTTCAAACTCCACCTATGCTGCCGATCCAAGGTACGAAAAAGATGACGATTTTCAGTATCATAATAATGAAAATGGTGACAGTTTACTACTCCGTTATTATGAAATGTGGATTCGTCAGTGAATAGAACATAATTAAAAAAATCATTATCTTCTGCGTATCTATCGAACGACCGCACGCAAAAATCAACTTTTCGCTCATAATCCATAGGGTATAATTGTTGGTGGCGTTGAAAATGGTAGGGATGGTATTCGTGTTTTTTCAGGATCCTAAATACAGTCATGTGACTTAAATCCAATTCCTTAGCAATCTTTCTTGCTGCTATGCGGTTCTTCAATGACTGCTCCTAATACTACAAATTCATTTTCTTCGCTTACAATTGTTGTTTTATGTCGCTTTATGTAGGTAACGTTGCCTGTGGTACGAAATCTGTCCAACAGTGTTTCAAATACTCTTTTATCTGGATGTTTTCGATTAGGGTACTAAGGAAGCAATTTTCCTGACACTCACCAATAACTAAAATCATATCAGTTCTTTCTTGCAACGAGTATGCTTTCATGGTGCTAACTGGATACACATTAAATTGACACATTCAAAGAAATCACCAGCTACCTAGATTAAATTAACGTAAGATAATGACAATTTACTTAAACCACCTAAAAAACCCAAATAACTTAAAAAGTAGTCGAGATGGGTATAGGGACTCCTAATACTGGTTTAAAGTAAATAAAAATTCTTATCTATCAACGTAAAAATATACTGGGTGCTCCATTTAAAAGTTACGCACTAGTAAAATTCACAAAGTTTGACTTAGGTACTTGAACATCCTGCAGACTACTGGACAACGTTGAATGTCGCATTCAATCAGTCAAAGGATTTGCTATTTACGGTTTTCATTTCACTTTTCTAAATTAATTCGTTTCCGAGATACTAGACTTTTTTTGCAACATCGCATTTTTAAACAAATTGAAATATCTCACAAACTATAAAAATTAGGTATAGGGAACCTTAAATAAAATTGTTCTAGTTTTTAGTGTACACTTCAAAAATGCCATAAAATACAGGGCGCTCCATTAAGAAAAACATAACTTTGAGGCGCTGCCAAATTTTGGAACAGCCTGTATATTGCATATTATTTTTAAATTGTGGATCTGATCCACCTACATACATCCTAATATACAATATTCCAAGAATTGTTACCATTTGACCACCAGAGACCACGGCGTTACCGCTGTTACACCCTGTATATATACCTTGGCTGTCGGAATTTGAGGAGATGTGGATGCTGCTTCTTCGGCACTCCAGAAGGATAATAATAATTTTGTGCTATCAGTTAATAAGGTCTGGGACTTCTTCCAGATCCTCCCAGAGTAAGGTTTTTGCCATGGTTTTCCCTTACTCCGTGCCATTGATTTTATATAAGTATTTATATAATCAGTGTCCTTGGCGAATGCTGGGAGATAACGAAAGTCGTTCCATGGGCGCATTTAATAATAACTGATAGCTGACTGATTTACAGTAGACTCGCGATTATGTGAACTAATCACATTTTACATTTTTTATCATTTCTCAAAAGTAGTATTCATATGGTCGCGAGGCTACTGTATTATATTTTTATTATTTAAAATCATAGGGAAGTTAATTTAGTTTAGAGTAGGATCATTCAATTGTTATGGAACCCATATAGTACTTAGAATAGGTAGCCTCGTGTAGTACCTTTTCAGGTGGAGCACGGGGTTAGGATGATTTGTAATAATTTAGTTTTCATAAATAAAGTGTATATACAGGGTTGGGATAAAGTATGGAACCAAGCAAATATCTTTAAAACGAAGAGGATGGTATTGACGAAACTTTGCAAATAAGTGTAAGGAAATATAATACATCTGATGCTGATTTTGTTGTTGTGACTGTACTTCGGTTCACCGGAAGTTCCTCTATTTTTTTATTTTAAATGGAACACCCTGTATATTTTTGCAGATTATAATAGACCTTGTTTTTGTGAATTCGACCATACTGGTTTTAGCACCATTATTTGTAAATAATGGAGAGATAATTAGTTCGGCAAAATGTCAGTGGGGATGATACAATAAGTCCATAGATGTCGGTCACATCCCGAAGCTTTGCCCAACAACAAACAAACAAAAGGTATTATCATCTAGTAGGTAACTGTTGAAAAAGTCAAGTTTATTTAATTCACGTCCATCAAATTACTAATTGTACGGATGAAAATGGTGCATTTAAATGAAAGAGAGCGTATTGAAATTTTAATGATGGTCGGGTTTGGCTATCGCGTTAGAACTCATGAAGAAGTGTGGCACCTTTTTAATGATTTGCATCCCGAAAGAACTACTATAACACGTTCAGTTGTCACTAAATACTCATACAAAAACACTAAAACGTTTTAGTATGACTGAAACGGTTAAAAATTCACCAAAAACAGGCAGACCACAGATCGCAACTAACGCGAGAAAACGAGAAAACATTGCTATTGAATTAGAAGAATCACCTCAAACTTCTACCACAACTTTAGCACTAAACCATGGCATAAGTCGTCGTTCTGTAGGAAACATTTTGAAGAGAGAAAAGTTCCATCCGTATATAAATACACCTACTTCAAGAACTGTCAGATGATGATTTTGACCGACGCCTGGAGTTTTGCGAAAGAATGATAGAAATTTGTAATGCAGACGAACATTTTGCAACTAATATGGTATTTTCTGACGAAGCAACTTTCTGTTTGAATGGAACAGTCAATCGCCATAATTCCAGGTACTAGTCCAATGAGAATCCTCACTGGATCCATGAAGCCCATACTCAATATCCTTAAAAGTTGAATGTCTGGATAGGAATTGTTGAAAACAGGCTTATAGGCCCATTTTTTATAGAAGGAAACTTAAGTTGGGAAAAGATTTGATCTACTGAGAAGAACCACATATATTCTTGCACTTCAACACAATGGGGAGATTGCCTCAAAGTTTTTGGTTTCAACAGGATGGAGCGCCCTCCCCACTATGATAGGCGATTTAGGAACTTTTTGGGTGCTATTTTCCCCAAATCGGTGGATTGGACGCAGAGATTCATAGAGTGGCCTGCACGTTCTCCAGACCTTAGTCCATTAGATTTTTATCTGTGGGGTTTTCTCAAATCTCGTGTTTACGTTAGGCGACCAACTACTTTGCAGGAGTTGAGGCAAAGAATCAGTCGACGAATGTGATTTAATCCGTAGAGAAATTTTGGAAAAGGTAACTCAGGACTTCGTAGAAGACTTGCATATTGTCAGGAAGTAAACGGCGAGCATTTTGACCATTTTAAATGAGTTCGTTTATAAGATGAGTATCATTTTGTTAATAATTTACGATAAATAAAATTAATTGTTCAGTAAATATTGGAGGTTCTATCTCTTCATTATTTACAGATAATGGTGCTAACACCGTTACGGCGCATTCGCAATAAAACAAGGTCTATTATAATTTGCCAAAAATATACAGGGTGTTGCATTTAAATAAAAAAATAAAGAGAACTTCCGGTTGAACGGAAGTACGTCACAACAACAAAATCGAAAGAGATGTGTATTATATTTCGTGACACTTAGTTTTGCAAAGTTTCATGCAACATATCCTCTCCGTTTTAAAGTTATTTGCTTGGTTCCATACTTTTGATCNTTCTAACACTAATTTTGTCAAAGTTAACAATGGACTACGCAAAATCAGTCACCTAAAGGTTTGTTAGGCGATAATCATTGTTAAATTCAGTTGTTAACTTAACACACCGCTATTCCGGTAGTTACACGTTTGTTAAGATTTACAAAGCACGAAATGTGCGAATGTCCAACGAAAGTTGCCGTGCATGATTGCAATCAATAGATGCGGAAATGTGAACTTAGACGGAAAATCTAATTCGACATTTTGACAGAATTTTTATTTTTGATTCAATTTGATCACTGATCAATTAATTTGGAATAAGGTAGCACAGAAGTAAGTTTAAAATATATACGTTTAGTGATTATTACATTACATTTTTATAATTATGGAGGCTAGGTAGGTGTAATTTCAACATTTATTTCTGACAATATTATCACTAACATTGCACACTAATGCATCATAATGAGTAGAGGGAATGCAGGATGCGCCGTGAGAAGAGCCAGAATTTTACGGTACACAGAGAACACACATTGTTAGCATCATTGAAAAATAAAAGGAGTAGTTGAAAATAAAAAAAACGGATGGAGTATTTATTAAAAAAAAAAAAAAACGAAGTATGAGCCAGAAATTACATCTGAATTTAATTATTCATCAATACTACTCGGTTAAGGATGAAAGAGCAGTTTATTTACATTATACAACTTTATAGAAAAAGAAAATCAACACGAACCAAATTCATATTTTATTTGCCTTTTATTTCTTATATTTTCATGATTCTTCTCTGAATAGTCGTGGTCTATAACGTCTATCATCAATATGTTTTGTACTAGTAATCGAATATTCTCATTGGAGGACGAATGATTAATCATTCCTAATAATCCGTTTGGTTATAATCTTTATACAAACTGACATAAGTACAGAAGCAAAAACCTCAATTACTGAATTTCTAGGTGAAAACGTCAAGTTTCAAGTTGGCCCCTCTATCGGAACCAACTGAACATACCAAATTGTTAGTAAATTTACATTAACCTGTTACAACAAGCCATTAATCAGTTGTTACCTAGATTAATCGACATTGAACAAATGGATTAAGTTATGTTACTCAACTTTACTTAAAATTTGTTAGTGCTAACAAATGAATTAATAATCTTTGGTTACACACGCTTTATGTTACCGGGCATAAGTTTGTTTAACAAAAATCGTTATATCTCAAAATCTATTAAAGATAGGTAAGGGATGTCCATATAAAAAGTGATAGGGATGATATTTACTTCCCCAATTCGAATTAAAATACAAGGTGTTCCATTTTAGAAAACTTGGTTTTCTGCATTCGAAAATATGTCAACTTGGTTTCTCAATTTTGAACACCCTGTATGTTAGAATGTAAAGTGTGCTTACCGTTTCTTAGAGAAATATTACTTCATAACATAGCAAATTTGGAGTCTCTACTTGCCAGTATTAACCGAAATATTATTTCTCAATGATGCAGATTATGCTAAAAAAAGAAAAACTTAAATAACTCAAAAACGGCAAACATTTTAGCTATCGGAGTAGCTAATGAAAACTGACGTATTTGTAGTTGTAGAATCCAAAATGAATAAAAATTATATCATTCTATTTAAAATAAAAAGTTGACATCCATTTCCGGTCAACCGGAATGATATTTTGGTTAAGGTTTTGGCATTTATAGTTCCAATCGAACAGATACTGGTGCCAAAATCCCAAATATAAGTAAATAATAGAACATCATAAACTTTTAATGAACCAGTTACGTGGAATAGCCTGTATATAGGATATACCTCGTATTTGCGTGGAAATGCAATAATGGGTACATTTAAAAATATTTATTTGTGTTACTATTTTGAAAAATTAATTTAGAACAGATTATGCACATATCGAGATAAACGACTTTTATGTGTACATACGTAATAAGCACAAAAAAATCGCTTGTTTCATGTCGTGTAATACACATATGTATACAGTAAAACACAGTAACACTTTTATATCTGTCAAGGACGGAATAATTTAACGACATTACGTTAAACACATAGGTGTTAAATGGCTTTGTCAACCGTCCAGAGAGCGGCAATATGAAAAAATAAAAACTGTTAAATCTATCATGGTGAAATCAGTTTTAAAGTTAAAAAAATAACATGCGTTATATTGTTTTAGTACTTAGAAACTCAATATCGAGCATATATGTATTTACTCTCTGATAATTTTGCTGACATAATTTTACGTGTTCCCATAGTAATCTGGAATAATGTTATAGGTGATTTATGATTTTATGACGAAAAGTTCCTACAAACATGTGTGATAAGTTCTTCCGTTATTGAGACAGATGGGATGTTAATATTTTCTTTTTTTTTATTTTATTAATACGTAGTAAGTAGTAATACTGAATTATGACAATTAAATTGCTTTGTTTCTTGACCAAACTTTTTATGATTGAATAAAACTGCTGAGGTAGTGGCCTTTCATTTTATTTTCATCATTCAGGTTTTTCCTTAATTGTCTTTAAACTTTGATGTTTTTTTTATCATCTTCTTCAAAAGCATTTTCATTATTTCGACACAACCATAACGTTTCGTTTAGATCTATATTATTTTCTTTAGGTTAATTATTTCTTCCAATTATCAATCCAAATCACGACTTTCATAATTCATAATTTGATTTTTTTAAAAACAGTAATTGATTGTAATTGAACAGTAAAAAATGAAATATATTTATTCTAAAATATTTTTTTTTGAAGATCTGTAACAAAATAATCTGAATCGTTTTCCAAATATGGCAGATAATTTACAAAAACATAAAAATTTTAATTTTAATATTGGCAGTGAAAATCTAAAAAGTAATTGGAAATTTTTAGGTTCCAAGATTTTGATAAAATTAAAGAAAATATGGATTTATATCCTTTACTTAGAAAAATAAGTTTGAAGCGCATTAGCCAAAAAAAAAAAAAATTAGACATATTTGAGATTAATTCAGAAAATGAAATTATAATTTTACAAACTGATCTTAAAAGCCAAAAAAATTGAAGACGATATTTGAAAATCCGTCCAGTATTACTCTCTATTTTCCCTTAAGAAAACAAGTTTGGGTGTACAGAAGGGTGTATCATTGCCAATCTTGCGAGTCAAGCAGCAATATGCGGTCCCGGTTGTTGGATAGGTGATCTTTCGGGCGACACTTCCGATATCCTAAACCATCTGCCTTCAAGGCCTGTAGCGCTAAGTTATTATCAATTCGTTCTTGCAATAAATTGCAAACCATTGAACTAACGAAGAAGGTATCATTTGCTACTTTATTGCATGAATAATTTTATGAAAATTTTACGTAAAAAGTAAGATAAGAATACTGTAATCGAGTTTTTTTCTGTTTTGATTCATTTGGGATTGTTACTTTGTCCATTAACTGTTTTATTATTGTTTATTGTGTACGTTCTTTACGTTTTTACATGTAAAATCGCCTGTTGCAACACCGAGGCAAATTGAAAAAATATAACTAAGCATCGAAACGTTTTTATAAAAGAAAAATGGAATAGTAAATAAATGCCGCAACTCAAGAAGTTTTTTTTTTAAATAAAAAAGATTATATACAAAATAAGAATATATCATATTCATATTATCAATAAAATTATAATTTTCAATTATTATAATTGAACGTATGAAAATATATACAGGCTATTCCACGTGCAAGCGGTTCATTAAAAGTTTATGATGTTCTATTATTTACTTATGTTTGATATTTTGGCACCATTATCTGTTGGGTTGGTACTATAAATGTGAAATACTTTAACCAAAATATCACTTTCGGTTGGCCGGAAATGGACGTCAACTTTGTTATTTTAATTTTTTTATTCATTTTTGGATTCTACGACCATAAATACGCCAGTCTTCATTAGCTATACCTATAGCTACCTGTTGCAGTTTTTGAGTTATTTAAGTTTTTCTTTTTTTTTAGTCATATCATTGCATCATTGAGAAATTAATATCTCGGTTAATATTGCAAGTAGAGACTCAAAATTTTGCTATGTTATGAATGTAGATATAACTCTAAGAAACAGTACACATACTTCACATTTTAACATTTCAAAATTCAGGAACAAAGTGACATTTTAAAATGCAGAAAACTAATTTTTTTTAAATAAAACACCTGTATTTTAATTTGACATTAGAAAAAAATATTATTCCCTATACCTATCTTTAATAAATTTTGAGATATAAGCGACTTTTTGTTAAACAGACTAACTAGCCCTATCTTTAAATATTTGTAGCTGGCTTTGAATGGGATTAATGTCAAATTCATGTGTTATATATAGAAATTATGAACATTTCTGTTCTCTCAGTGCCTCAGAGACAGCACCATGGCATCTTTTACTGAAGTAATGTTTATGTTAATAATTTTTTTTAAGTTTTTTTTTTTTTTTTTACAAAACGCTACAACCTAATATGAAAGCACGATCACTCTAAAGTGAGTAATGACGTTGTATACTTTTGTTTTAAAAATAAAATTATAAATTAAATTATATTTCGTCAAAGTAACGTTTCATACAGAAACCCCTAACAATAAGTAATATTCGATATTAGTTACATAAAACGAAGACCAACCTAGACCTATTAATAATATTATAGGTATATTCTCCTTAGAGAATTTTGTAGCTATAAAAAGAACGTTTTACATTTAATCATGATGGTTTAATTTTTCTAAAAGCTGAATCAATTTTTTTCTTCTATAGGACGTACTCCTAAAAGAAACCAGCCATGAAAAGTTGGTTTTAAATCTCGACTTCATAAGAAAGGTCTAATTTTACCTTTTAATATATTTCCACTTAACTTTTTTTCCTTGAAAATACATTTCAAGCTCTATTAAACAGATTTTATTTTATTTCTTAATGACTTTATTTAATATTTTTAAATTACCTTCACTTATACAGAAGATTAATTTAGAAGAATAAAAAAAAAGTAGTGATTAAATATTTTTTCTTTTATGAGATAAAATTTTAATTCTAATTCAAATTAATCATTTATAATAATTATAATACTAATGCATAATTTTAAACACTTTCTCTTTTTAGATTAGCTTAAAGACCGTAAATAAACTGTTTTGTCAGTTTTATTTAACGACATATGTATGTAAGTAGGTCCGAGAGTGAACAAATCTCTTTAATAGCAATAAAAGAAAATCAGTATTACTCTCTCGTGTTAAGGCTAAGAGCACAATTGAAATTTATTACGGGAACAAATCTCCGGCAATAATAAGAAAACAGCGCGATGAAAATGAAATACAACTGGGCAATATTAGGTCCGTTCCAATAACCATTCTGTTAGGAAATGTCGGTCGTAAATGTATTTTATATCTCGAAATTATATCAATTTCGTTCGCCGTAGGATTTCCTAAAATAGGAAATCGCCTGATGCCGTAGAGAAAGTTTCAACTTGTTGTGTTGATGAAACGGGTGTATATAACTTATTAAAAAAACGCAAGAAAAATAATTCTCTGTATGGCTGTTCTTCGGAGTTTAATAAAGTACACGTTTGTATCTCGCGTTGGCATAACGTTAAAACTTCAAATACTTTGCCCGTCTATGTTTGTACAGCGTGTATACAAGAAAGTTTTGGATATTTTACCTTATGGATAGGTTTATCTTAAATTAAGATTTGGTATAGAACTTTTGAACCCTTTTACCGTCAGTTTCGTGTGGGAATGTTAGTTTATTCATGCATAACATGTCGTAAAAACTTGTATTGTGGAAAGAAAAGGTTTCATGTTATGCTAGTACCAAAATAGGTGTGATTGTCAGTAACTAGGTTTTATTGAAAGAGATTAGATTACTATTTTCTGATTTTGTAAAAAATAAAAAGAAATATTTTTTTTACACTTAATAAAAATCTTTTCTCTTTAAAACTAAAGTGTTTCGTTCTTAATTTTTACCTAATTTAATTTGCTGTTTACTGTTATTTGGTAATTTAGAAATCGGAACTAACACATGCAATCATAATTTAAATATTTATTCTAAGATAATCTCAATTAGTTGACTGTTTCAACAATGATAAGATAGTTGTTAAGCGTTTTGTTGAGTATCTACCTAATAAAATTGTGTTAACATTACGACAAACACTATACAGGCCACTCGGTAAAAAAAGAATGAACTGTTGCATGGTACAATATGATCAGGAGAGAGTTGGACAAATTGTGCAAACTTTTTGTGGTGGATGGAAACCTTTTATAGGCACCAGGTACCGGTTTAATTACAAATAAAATGGACAATATTAATTTTTCTAATTCAATTTCAATAATATTTAATCATACAATCAGTGGAAAAACGTTTTTCTGTTACCAGTTTTTGTCTTATAGAGGTAATATACAAATTGGAATTTCGAAGTTCTATATTGAATTAAAATGTTTCTACTCTAATTAAATAATTGCCCTATGAATATTATTAATAATAAGAACACAATAAATCGATCAGCTATCAATTGTTAATATGTTTGCGCCCATGGAACGGCTTTAGTTATCTTCCAGCGTTTGCGAACGATGAAGGAAAAGCCATGGGAAAACCTTACTCTGGGAGCAGGACCTAGGAAGTAGCGCCAGGCCTTTGTTATTGATAGCCAGCAACTTATTGTTGTTATCATTTACGTTTTGGAAAAAGGCAGCCTCCATATCCTTTTAGTTCCGATAGCTGTGCTGCTTCCAGGTAGCTTCTCGTTTCTGCGCACATCGTGGAGTTGTTTCTACCAACAGCAGAAAGATGGACCGACATGAACTGAAAGCAAATAAAACAACAGCAGTACCCATTCTAATATTTAACTGTAACTTAATCCTAATAACTCTAATCAATAGTAATTAAAGATTTATTTATAATATTTATTTTTATACACTTGTGCTATGCTAATAATTTAAAAGCAATTCAGACCACTAAACAGTATGAAATATTCATTTATAATACGTACTATCCTACCAACTATTTAAATATAATGCCGTCACCTATTTAATTCTTTAACAGCATTAATTAATGCCCTAATGCCCTAATTTCCGTAGGCGACCGTAATAAAGCATGCCCCGCTATATCTACCCCGCCACATTCACGATGCGAATCATTAACCCTCCCAATTCTATACATAAATATGATTTAAAATCACAGTGATCCGTTATTAACTCTACCGCGTGATTCTTCAGTGACAGCTGATTCTAGCTCTACTAGCGCTCTTAGTGGAACATGTCTGTTTTATAGTGCCTACCCCAATATTACGATCCTATATATCATGTCATTTTGAAGAGTCAGCAAATTCATATGGAAATTTCAGCGCTCGCAACAGTTTTTTCTTTGATTTTCTGTTCCCCGCGTTTATTTCTTCAGCGATTATACCTAGCGCTAACTAATTAGAACTTTCAAAGAACCCGTCTAAAGAAAAAAAGATACACGATTTCACTAAACAGATCCGTTATTTCTTAAAAACAAATAAACGCGGTGGATACACTCATAACAGACTCCATCTGCGATGCTTTCGAATAAATCGATGTTACGAATAGCGTTCACGTTGGCTTTAAGCATAACAGGTACGTCTGTTTATTTGCCTACGAGGAAATGTGTGTGATTAGACAGATAGATAGATAATTCGTTTATTTCATAATGCCTTAAAAAGGGCGTAGATGCACGTCCAGTTCAATAAATTTGAAGTTAAATATATGTTTATATAATTAAAATAAATTTGCAAATATATAGCATTAATATTACCAAATTGTCGACAACATTATGTATATAAAAAAAAACAAGATTACAAAGTATAAATAATTAAACAAATAGACATTATGTCTGCTGTAATGGCAATAGTGCATTTAAGTCCAGATCTAATTTGTTAAATAAAATTAACCATACAGTGTATCGCTAACTTAAATGAAATTGAACGTATGTACTATGTAAGACAAAAGTCTTGCATCAGATTTAGAGAGGGATATAAATAAAGAGAGAAAGATATAAGCCATCTATGAACTGTCGAACGTAATATACTAAGCACATGTGGTTTGAATGGCGACGCGTGCTTTTTGACTATAAGAAAATAGATAAAAAAAAGATAATGTCTAGGATGGACTGCTCACATTTAGAAATACATATTCACCTTATTTGAGTGTTTTTTTTTTCAGAGATAATTGATATTGTATTGTAAATACTAGAGAAACAGACGTGGGATCTTTAGGAAGTAAATTGGATATATTTCTTAAACTAATTATTAAAGGTGATTAGTCGATAAAAGAAATATTTTTTTCTTCGATTTTGTAGCAGTGATTGTTTAATTAAGTAGTAGTACGCTAGGGGAAGAGAAAATTGTAGTTTACTGCTACTTAAAACAAATTTAACAAAATTCCAAAGGCAAACTATGATGCAATGCATTAGAATTTTCAATCACTTACAATCATCATTAAAATGGCTTTTTCGAAATTTAAAAATAAAAACGTAGGGAATATTTAGCAAAAAACACATTTTTTCTATTTGCGTTCATAAAAACGCAATTGTAACACGCTTTTGCGTATCGAAAAGTGCTTCATTGTGATACGCCTTTTTTTCATTTCTATAGGTTGGCTGTATTGAATACATTATGACAGAAAGCAAAATTGACGTTTAATGCATGTAAATTGTAAATACTTTAATCAAAAATTCTATACAAATTTAGTTTACATTGTTATTGTTATGAAACGTGAAATTACTGTATACATTTACACTGACGGAACAAGTATCTTGAGCATGTATTGTTATGCCAGGCAAATTCTTCGTAACAAAGTTTTGCTGAGTTATTGTTATTGGCTTTAATGCAGACTCTTGTGATTGAGATCATTCGATGATATAACTCTAGAATGACCAGATGTACTTGGCCCTGATAAGTTGTGCGCTACAGCCACTTTACTTTTCATAGATGTTTCGATGTAACCTCAGCTACCGCAGATGATTCCATCACCATTACGTTTTATAGTCAGCAAATCATTGCCTGCGTCTGCTAAGGGTGTAGCACTAGCACGTCTGAGCAATGTCCAGTATAAAGCTCTGAATTGGGCAATTTTAGAAAATCAGCTATTAATTTAGGCATTTTGCCAATCGTAATTAATTCCAATCGGGCACGATATATACAATAACCATTGCGATATGTAAGGAAGAATCTTGAGTGATTAATATTTTTTGGTCGCAGGGCGACATTATTTTTTAATTAAAGTAATCCATCTTTCATCCGTAATTGCAAAAACTCTTACGATATTATTTTTTGTTTAGGTACTGTCACCAAAATAATATCACTCTTAAATGCCTAAATCATGTATGGACATATTGTTAATTCATCTCGTCTACAGGCACCTGTGTAACCCATTATTAAAACGATCTAAAATTAAATCCATTACATAAAAAATACATTTTGCAAATATATCGTACCTTTATTGCTAAATACAATGCGTCAGAACCTTCTTCTATTAAATTTATTAATATCTTCAATGCATAAATTTTAGATTTCTTAGCCTCGTATCCCTCAGAGAATCGTTTTTAAATAGGCTTTGTAATTTAATATTTTTATATGTCTGTATTTTTATAAATGGAAAAGCAAGAACGAGCATGGATACATAGACCATAAGGTAGAAGATTTCTTATTTTTTACCTGTAATTCAAAATATGCCAATAAATGTTTTCAGATATTGTGTTGACATTATTCTGTACAGCCCATAGTTCAAATTTGATGTAGCATTTTTCAATATACTGCTTTTATTTTTTCGGTAATAAATTTATGACGGCGTATCCGCAATTTCACGCAGTTTGTGGTGGCGTACAAGATAAATTTGTCTCAGTATCACTCATTTTTACAGTTTAACAGAGACATAATTATGAAATATATTGTTTAAACAATTTAAATAGCCGATTTGAATTTGAATTCGTCAAATGTCAGTCGTATGTCAATGTGACCAACTTCATATAAAATAAAACTCAACATTTTTAATGAGATTTTTATTTAGTATTTATTATCAATTTATAATGCAAAATAGAAAAAAAATAGTATAAAGGACTCGTTTCATAAGGCTTTTTGTCGCACTCGTTCATTAGAACTCGCTGCGGCCTCGTTTTCTAAACTTGAACTCGTGCGACAAGAATCAGTCTTTATGAAACTCGTACTTTAATATACTATTTATACGCGTGGTATTGTTCATTTTTACATTGTTTCATAGTTGTTTGATTATAGTTTTTATTTTTAGTAAATATTTGTTTGTTTCTTTCATGTGTTATTTTAGTTTGTAATATTTTTCTACCACATTATATTTCCACACATAATTTTCGACGATTTTGTATTTTTCTTGACGTATTCTACAGGTGTAGCACCAGAGAATAGAGTTTATTATTATTATTCAATGGGCTTTTTTTGCTTGGACATTTCCTTCGTTCTTTTATTTGCTATTTTCTTATCATTAAAAGGCACGCGTCGCAGTCCATAACGCACATGCTTATTATAGAGCTGTTCGAACATGCAGTTCGCGAACGGTTCGTGATCACATGAACCAATCAGAGAACAGATTGGAGTCTTCGCGAACTGAAATGTGTTGTCTGACTGGTTCACATGATCGTGAACCGTTCGCGAACTGCATGTTCGAACAAACCTTATATTATGCTCACAATTCATGTGCAGATGCTTTCATATGCCTTTCTCTCTTTATTTATACTCGAATTTTATCTCGAAATCTGATGCAAGACTATTGTCTTACATATAATTACACGTCTTATAATATGCGTTCCATTAGAGTTTCAAACCCTGAAATTAGTGTTCGGAATGAACATGTGGTTTTAATATAAAAACCATTTTGTGTTTAACGATGTTTCAGATTATATTTCATAAGAGATGAAAAATATTTTAAGCAATATATTCTTTAATCTCGAAAATCCACTTTCAAACGAGCTAGTAAACACCATAAAAACTTCTAAAAGCGCGATCAATTTGCCGTGATTTACATCGCCCTACTTGCTTGCTTAAGAGTGTCTCCCGCATTCATGTAAATATCCAACCACCATCCGACCGCCCAAGCTGAAAGGACGCGGGATCTACTAATGCCACTACTAAGCGAATGCTGTTGTACCACATCTTATTTTTAAATGGGACCAGCTGGACGCCGACATTACGCGCTCTTATAACGAATATAATAACCCACGGGGCGCAGCCGGCCATCCGAGAGACGGCCTGGTGTGACAGTGTAGCGCATTTCGTAAATGTACCGTCGCGTTTTTCTCGTTTTCATTGTCGATAAGCGCGACGTGATTTCTAACGGATTCCGAATGCCACTTACGTGTTTACAAAGAGCCGCTCTCTCTTGATGGTGTGCATTCCGTGACGGCTCGTATGTGTGTATTTATCCGCAAACAAGAACTCCGCTGCGAATGATAGGTTTTTCGGAGAGGAGTGTCGTTAAGCACATCGGAACGTGTGCGTTGGATGTCGAGATGAGATGACGAAATTTAGGTTTTCATCTCTTGGTTTTGTTCCGTTTTTTTGTTTTGTTTGTAGTTCGCATTTGTAAGTGCTCGCAACGTATTTGAGTTTTGTCGTTTGAAAACGACGATGGTTTTGCATTGTTTCGGTGGAAATTGCATAGGCAAAAAAAAATGCGCGCAAAATAGAATTTTCAAGTCCTTTTAGCAATAATAATGGTGCTTTAAGCAGTAGGATTCAAAATCAGTTTTGAGAAAATGGTGATACTAGAGCATATGCAATGTGTACACGGAAAAAAAAAATGTTTGAAAAATACCAACAATTGTAACACCAATTCGTACAAATTGTTATAGGATTCGTGACGACACCAAATTGTCGTAATTAACCGAGTATTATTGTAGGACTATTACAGTGGGAATTTTTCCAATAAATTGTTATAATGTATCCTACAATAGCATAGGAATAATCCAAATGTATCGAGTACCCCTTTATATTGTTAACTAGTAATAAATGCAACAGCAAATGTAAAAGAATCACTTTCTTAGAATATATTTTTTCCAACAATTGTGAATTTAAAGGCAACTATTTTGCAGCAAAATACCTAATAGAGTGTTATAATATTTACTGTTACAAAATTTCAGCTGTTGAAATTAATGTTTTAGAATTTCAACTTACTTACTACTTTAGTTTAATATTAGCTATAATATAAAATAGCCTAAGGTACTAGCGTATTGGAGTAATTTTTGCAACAACACGCGGTGCAGATTGCTACAAATTACTGAATATTTTCACATACATTATATATGTATTGTAAAACTATTATTGTAGATGTGAAAGGGTAATAGAATAAAGTTTTCCATTTCCAATAAAACAGATTTATTACAATCGATCACGAATTAGTACATTGTAGACATACAGGTAACAGTACAAACTAAACTTTATTTTACAAAATATATGGTATTTTGGTATAAATTAGAAGTTGAATTGGACTTCTTCAAGTGTAAAATGAAAATAATAATAATGTAATAATAATAATATGCGAAAAAACCAGAAAATAGATACATTTATCGTGTTTATGTTCCGAACGAATGCATAGGCAGTCTAAAATGATGTGATAAAATATCAGGCTCATAAAAATATCATACGAACATTAGCAATTAAAGCTCAATTTGTGATTTGTTATCAGTTGAATTTTCTGTTCGAAGAACGTCTAAAGTACGGAAATCTTAAAAGCTACAAGATTGTGTACAAAACTTACAGTTTCCTAATTTTGATGTTGAGTATTTAAACGAAAGTACGTGGGTAGAACAAAACGGTACAACATATAAATCAAATACAATAATATTCATTACAAACATTTCTTCCGATATAACTTCACTGAGTGTATACTAGCTTTTTTCTTCGATTATAGAAGAATATATACAGTAATCGAAAATTTCGTTCTATTCGGGATATCGTTTTTTTTTTTCGTAGTGATAATAATTTAAAATCAACTACAACTGCCACCGCTAGACAAAATGGTGATACCGTATCAGGCTAATAGTACAGCGCGTTACTCTTTTAAGACGAATTATCAACAGTTTCCAACTCTCCAACAATGCACAAATTCAAAAGTGGGAACATGTTAAAATTTTGATTGCTTAGTGTTGTAAGTGAAAACGGACTAAATATACTTATGTGTAGTACAGAAATTGTCGCATAGATGGTGCATTTCCTATTTCATTCCAGTAACAGAACATATTTAGCACAAATAGCGTGGCAAATAAGCGTGACATATAACTAGTGGTGAGCATAATCGAATGATCATTCATCATTCATTCAATATGGCAAGATATCGTAGGCCTTTTTTTTTAGGTTTTCATCATTTCCTTTTGTGATATTGTGCCGGGGTGATCACTGTCATGAACCTCCAATGCAAGAAGCAAGCGCTAGATGTTTGCAAAGTCTTAATCACGTGTCCTCCATGTGTGATAGATATGGAGTGCATGGATTTTTGAAAATAATTCATTTTTATTTCAATCAAAAATAATCAATGCATTTTGTTAAATCAAGTGAGTTTGTTTAATATTAAAGCAAAAGACTTCTAGGCAAGCCACAAACGAATGCCTTGTTAAGAAGAAAAAAAGATTCATTAATATGCCTAAATGTTACTAAGAGATGTTGTTCTGAATGAACATTTATGACAGTATGCAAATTTTTCCTCGGCCTACTTTAATAAAATCCATTGTTGGTCAATTTCGTTTCTAGTAAAGTACTATTTGCGTTCACAGTACACCAATATGTTACTAAGAAAAAAATGCAAATTTTTAGACTGATAGGCCTACTTTGATAATAATGATAAAGTTAATAATAGGCGAAGAAACTAATCATGATTGTTAAAGTAGGCCAATCAGTATGAAAAAAACTCTAACTCTTTGCTCTTAATATTTTTTCTTAGTAATATATTGGTATATTATGAACGAAATTGACAAACAGGGAATTTTATCAAAGTAGGCCGATGACTCTGAAAATTTACATAGAGTCTTAACTTTTCACTCTGAACAACATTACTTAGTAAGATTTGAAGATACTGTGAATGGAAAAGGTGCTTTACCTGAAACTAAACATTTTTGACTCAGATCTACTAGATGTTATACACTTATAATAAGCTTTAGACCAAGCAGGACTTATTTCCGCAATATTAATTTTCAATTCAAAATTTTTTTGTTTACATATTATACCTATTGTCAACTCCATTCATGGGCATAGTGTATATTTGAATTAACTGAAATGACTTGGTTAAATTCAATAAAATTTTGGTTATTATAACTAAATTATTTCAACAAAATTGTTGTTGTATGGAAATACTGGAAATCATTCCTTTACCAGCCATGGAAGAATTTAGAGAATTTCGATGAAAAGTGGATTCAACGATATGGTGTAAATCCATTGGCTAGATAGATTACCAGATTTTTAATGGGAATGATGATTGAAAAGGGGGGCTACATGAGGAGAAAAATAAACATAATGACTGATAGCCAGCCTGCTATCAAGGCAGTCTCAAACCCTGTACCTAGTTCAAAACTAGTTAGAGACTGCAAACAATCTCTCAATACACTGGCATGAGACTACACGGTGTCTCTGATTTTCTATCTAAAAGACACTTCATAGGTCCAGAGCATCCAGAGCGAAAAAGTGGTAACATTTAATTATTAAAACAAAAACAAAATGGGAATACTATAGACGAAATTAACGCAATGACCATATTAAAGTGTTTGATGACTTTAAAGTTAAGGTGGAAAAAAAAATTACAAATTGCGGAGGAAGTCAAGTACAACTATTGTTTTGTACCTAATACTAACTAATAAAATCTTTTGCTTAGAGTGTGCCCAGTTATTTCCGAGCGTATTTAATGAAACTTATTGATATTTTGTTTGTAGGCCATAACTTTTTGGTATGAAGAGAGTACATTACCTGAGGCAAAATTGAGAATCGCAAAGTAGCCCGATTATTCTTAAATTTTGCATAACTTCATAACTTTTTATTCTAAACAATTCTTAATAATACCTTGGCATACTGCTAACAGAAATCGTACTACGTTCTCGCGTAATAATAATATGTTGACTTGCTTTTCGCATATATTTTATTACTCTTATGTTATTGTTGTGAGTTTATGGTCTCCAGAATTTTGTTCTGGGTTAATAGTCATAAACCCTTAGCTGATCTATAAGAGTTTGTTTTTCATAATTTGCTGAATTATAAATAAATTATTCAGACACAGTTGGTCTGCTGTGAAATAGCTTTGAGCTTTCTGCCTTTGTATGTATGGGAAACCAGTTCTACGTTGTTTCTTTGCTTAGTACACCTTGGCTTTTTGCACATAATTTATCTCAAATTACCAACTCTCTTGTAGCTCTCTCTAGAATAAGCTCAGTCTACGTTTATCTAACTAAATAAAACGGACAATATTGATACAAACAACCATCCCTTATCCGGGACTTATTTATGAGCATCCAACGATGTAGAACAAATTACGATCTCCCGACAAACTCTAGGACCCTTATAAAAACATCTAATTTCCCGCAAGTAAGCGCCGAGTATCGGGTTGCCGGCGCGATCCGCAGATCCCCCCGTTTAGCGAGGAAGCGGGGAAAGCAAAACACGACGAGACGAATTCGGAAAAAGGAATAAGTAAACCGCCGGGCAATGAACGAGCGGAAAACTCAAAGTAAATGATGCAAGAAACCTTCGACAGGTCAAACCGTGGCGCTCCGCGCTCTGTACGAGGTTCGCAATAAGGTTGTAGGATGGTGGAGGCGCCGGATATAAACGTCACGCCACTCGGGATGGTGGTGTATGGGGATGCTGCGTGTGCACTTAGTTTCATTTGTTAAAACGGGGAGGGGACGATTTATAGTGACAATGGTCGCTTGGCGTGCTAAAACGGAATTAAGTTTGCTATTTGGGTGGTGTTCGTCCTTTAGTCTGATAGATGGGTACGGCTAAGGTGAATTAATGTGCCGTAGAAAGTAATTCCCTAACTCTTGAATTGCGCTTTGGGAGATGTTTAATGGTATTTAGTATGTAATTAATGGTCCAGTAAAATTTCCAAGTATTTCTATATAATCTTTATAGAATTTATTTAATCAATTTATAAAGGGAAACACAAGATTTATAATTTGTAGACTTTCAGATAGTTTATTTACCAAATTGGAATAAATATAAGCTACCATTTATTATGTAAAAACATTAAAAGCTTTCATGAATATTATTACTTCAATATGTCTATAATTTAAAGAATTATCACGTTAACCGCCATAATTTTCATATAGTATGACACAGTTAATCCGCATGCTATTAGGAGAGTGATCGTCAGTAAGCAGTTGGTCTGTTAACATATGTGGAGGTATCATTCGAAACAAAGCTGTAAGGCAACATTTTTTTTATGGTAATCTTGCAGGAGCATGTTACTAAATGAGCTAGGCAAAAGAAATAAAGTAACCCTCCTGTGGGTTCCGGGTCACACAGGAGTGGAAGGAAACAAAATAACGGATAACCTCGCAAAAAAAGGGACTGGAATGCCTTTTGTAGAGCCTGAACCCTTCGGCGGGTGAAGTAGCAGTACAATACTGAAGAAACTAAAAATGGAAGTGGAGCAGAGAAAATCCAGTTACTGGGAGAAATCTCCAGGGAAATGAGGCAAAGTATTTTTCTGCGGAAACTTATCACCAGAAGAGGTTTACAGAATGCTTCAAACTGAGTAAGAACAATGTTTCGCATTATTAACAGGAATACTTTCAGGCCATTGTAGACTGAAAGATACCTGAGTAAGCTTGGATTGGAAAAGATCCTGAATGCAGATTTTTGGGAAGACAGGATGAAACATCCATCCATTCTCCTCTCAAACTGCGTAGCACTGTTTCAACCTCGGGGCATTGTACCTGAGAGCATTTGTGAAATCGAAGAGGAGACTTACCTAGACTGGGGCCCTCTGACATCCTACACTTTCTAAAGAATAGGATTGGAAGGCCAGCTGTAAACAGCAAGAATAGGGGACACAATAGATCTTTTAGGTCGCAGGGTAACACCACCCTTCTATTTACCATACAAGCATACAGGAGCATGTTATTTACACTTTCTTGACAACCCAATTAGAAGTTTGTTAATGATGTACTACTTGATATACAGGGTGTTAGGTAAACATGCGGCAAAAATGGAAGGGGGGGGGGGGGTTATTCCTTGGTCTATTCTAAGAATATTTTGTTCTATGATGATTTTTGAAAAGCCCCTTTGTTTCGAAGATACAGGGCGAACAAGATTTGCGACAGTAACAACATTTTATTATCAAAAAGTACATGTAAAGTTGCTCAATCTACAATAAATGTTCGAAATGGCTTCCTCCAGCCTGGATACAAGCATTCAATCTTCTCATCATTGATTGTCGAACTCTTTCAAACACACCTGGGTCGTTTCTAATTGAGGTACACCCAGCAATTATCCGATTTCGCAAATCGTCCAAATTTTCCACTGGAGCAGCGTAAACTATTGACTTCAGAGATCCCCAGATGAAATAATCTAGGGGGTTTAAGTCTGGGGATCGAGCAGGCCATGTGTGCGGCCCACCTCGACCAATCCAGCGATCTCCGTATGTTGCTGTTAAAGAATTACGAGCAACCAAACTGAAATGTGGTGGTGCGCCATCGTGCATAAATCACATTGCAATTCTTGTCGCGTATGGTACATCCTCCAGAAACTCAGGCAACGTTGCTTCCAAAAAGTTGCGGTACATCACGCCAGTAAGTCTTCCTGGTAGAAATACCGGTCCAATTAGATAGTCACCCACAATTCCAACCCAAACATTCAACGAGCACTGATGTTGAGAACGATCTTCAAATACCTGATGCGGATTTTCATCTCCCCACACATGTTATTATGAAAATTCCTTATTGGACTTTCTTGAGAAACTGGTTCATCGGTAAAAGAATCTGTGTCAGGAATTAGAGGTGATGCGAACTAATGTTTGCAATATCCATTGACATAATGCAATACATGAAGGAAAATCAGCAGGTAGTAGTACCTGAACGCGTTGAATGTGGTATGGATACAACAAATTGTCCTTAAGAATTTTCCAAACTGTCCAATGACTTACATTCAAAGTATTTGCAATTTTTCGCGTAGAACTACGAGGATCTTCCTCGATCATCTCCAGCACATTCTGTTCTAATTGTACCGTTCTTGTAGTCATTGATCTTCCTGGCCCTCCACTTCGTTTCATTGAATCTGGTTCACAAAAACGTCGATGAATGTTTTCGAAGATTTTTCGGTCGGGGACATTACGGACAGGAAATCGTTCAATCGTCTAGCTTCCATGAAATGCATGTCAGTCATCTCGGCGTTTGTATACATCATGATAGAGGATTTCACTAACTATTAAAGACCAAACAGCCAAACGTCACTCAATCTACACAAATACGACCGATGAGACGTATTCACATGAAATCCACTACTGGATAAAACAGCTGCTTCATGTGATCGGTAAGATATTTCAAAATTTAATTCACTTATGTACCTGTTTTAAGTGATAATTAAATTACAATCGCTTTTTTCAAGCAGTGCAAGAGACATAATTTTTATAAAATCAAAAATATCTTGGGAATAATGAGTTTAGCGCTAAGTATGTACATCTTATTTTTTTTTTAATTTTCTGGCCTTTTAAAAATGCAATAATATTGGGGGTATTGTATTTAAAAATATGGAGGTTGAAGACTGTTACCGGGATTACGAAACACCCTGTATAAATCCCGATAATTTTGCCTTATATAAAAATCATAATCTTACAACAATTCCTAAAAACTTTTTTTTCCTATCTGTAACTGCTTACGAGTTACAGAGGAATTCCCTACTGATGAAACAGCCTGTATATAGTACATTTTCAAATCTTATCAATATGGTCCAAACGTTGTTCTTTTATGTATACGTAAGTTCCCATATGTATATTCTGGCAATATACATAAGACGGCATTCGTTTACTTTAAAAAGCACGGTTTCCTTATCGAATTTTCAATTTGGGGGGTGAACTGCATGAGTATAATGACTCACATCGTTGGGATGCCAGAGAATAATGGTATTCAAACACGTAAGTAAATTTTCCGAAAGGGGAAATATTGATGTTCTCAGGCTAAGGCGGCCAAAATGACGCCACTGCCTGATGGCGAACAGGGTAACGGCAGTTCGCCGGTTACGGATTTTACAATTAAGAGCTTCCATCACGCAAGGATGCAAACTATGTGGGTGTAGTTTTATAACAAGTTTTGTAAGCATTTGCCTCTAATTATCCGGATATATCTGTGTGTATCATCATAATACCAGACTTGTATAAATGCGATAGGTTTGATAATGTTTTGGAAGGGACTATATATTCAAAATTAAACTTAAATACAAAAAGAATTTAGATTAGTGTATCTTTGTTGTTTTTATTTTAATCCATTTACAAAAATTCAAAATAAAAGGAAATGTATATATCGGAGACTACAATTTATAATATTGTCAATATTGAGCTAACAAACGTTAATATATCATATTTGTCAGTCGATATCAAGTCGATTCGAAAGACGATATACATTTTAACATAATTTTAATGTTGGACGGAACAGAAAAATAATGTTGTTTTAACGCACATTACATCCAATGGAAAATATTGTTTGGGCCAACAGTTTTTCTATTTCTTTTATATTTTTTTAGTTGCAGCAACATTAAAATGTATGTTAAAATTTACATACAATTTACAACCGAATTTTTGTTGAAATAACTGAACGTGCAATTGATTCAACCGAAATAAAATAATAAAAAAGTTTTGTTAAATCAATGCATGTTTTTTGCGTATGGTATAATGAGATTTCCATGAATATCAGGATCTTCTGGAATCGGTCAATTTAAAGCGAAACTTAGCACTTTTTGGCTGAGTACTCAATTGAATTGATGTCACTTCTCCTTCTCTTTTACGGAGTTATTGTACCATTCATTTTTTACATTTTCCTTTGAAATAACTAGAGGCACTTTTGATTCTATTTTTTTATTATTATTTCTTTTTAAAACAATATGGGTGCCATTAAGCGCAATATATTTATATAATGCTATGGAATCAAGGGTATGGAATTTATATTAGAGTGATTTAAAACAGGTTTCAAAACCAAATGAAGTAGTAATTGAAAGGTGAAGCGCGTATTCGGTTGCCTACTTTACAGGTAAATTTTGAATTTGTTAAGAATGACTATCAAAAACGAACCATCTTAGCAATAGGTACTAAGTATATACATAGTTATAATGTAACCTTTATTTTCTATGTTAATTCAACCTTACCTAGTATATTTTATGTTTTCATTATAATTTTGCTCGGAGAGATTTTTCATTTTTTGGGATGTCTATTTGGTAACTTTTGCTGTATTCCCCTCAAACTAGAGAAAATAATGGTATCTTAATGTTAGTTATTGGTATCTAATCAAATTTTTTACTGTTCCCTTCAGGAGCGTCTTTTAACAGACTAATTTTATTCTCTTTCCTCCCTTTTTAATTTTTTTTTTTTTTGTAAATTTACTTTAAATCCTAGTTAAGTAAAAATGTTCTATTAATTTGTTACTTGCATGATCTTTGCTTTAGTGTTGTAATGTTATATTGGTTTTTATTTCTTGCGCATTCGTACAGTAATTTCTGTATTATTTTTTCTCTTTTTTTGTATTCTCACTACCTTCGTAATTTGTATTTTGAAATTGCTTTTGCCTTGTAATTGGCTGCATGCTGTTTGGCAAATAAATATTATTGTTATTATAATTCGATGTTGGCTTGCCTGATAGCGATAACAATCGAAGGCTGATTACTGGTAATTTTAGTTTAAATCCCCATTCTGTCTGTGGGCACGAAAAACGACGGTTGATATTGAACTCCTATAACGATTTTTACGCCACACTATCAAAAATATCAAAGTTCCACGAAGTGTTTACCTAAAAAAGTAAACTAAAAGAATAATTTAAATCCTTACTCCGACCTGTAAATTGTCGAGAATTTTCCTATAAAATTTTCTACGAAGAATCCCGGCCAGAATACCATTCCAAACTATAGACCGATACGGGGGTCCGTCGAACCGAAAGTCCAACCTGTTCCCAGAGAATGGCCTCTCCGTCCGAAGAGTGTGTGCCTGCCGTAGTCAAGTTAGTATTCCATCAAGTATATCCCACCTAAAAAAAGAAAATAATTAATTAGTTTCAATTCAATATTAACCAGAAATAAGATTTTTATAATTTATGTTCACTATACGTTAATTTGGGGTTAGATTTATATGAATCGCCATTAGTTTTAGTTATTTTAGGAATTTTTAATATTTAAGTTGTTGTCTTCAAAAATCACTGAGTTGGTCTGTGATAAAATAGTTATTCTTAACAAATATCGATAACCCGGAAATTAGTTTTCTATTAAATTTAGTTTCTGCTATTTACGGGTAGATGACTCTGAATTTTAAATTTATTCTTTTTATTTTGACGTTGCTTTAACCGCATTCATTTAAAGTGCTGAGAAGGTCTGAACACGTATTTTTGTATTAAATAAATTGTTTTATATAGTATTTACGATTTCAACATACGCACCTGTGATTTAAATCTCAAAAGTGGTAAAACATGGCATTTTGGTAAAGAAATAAAGATTTAAGCTTATTTTGTGTTAAAACATTGTTTTATTTGTACGTTTGGTGTTTTTACAACGACATTTGATAATTACTATTTTTCAAATTTTAATAATCCGAGAAGGGGCTTTGGAGAAGCAAACTGCCTATTTGTCAGCAAGCGCCTGGAAAAAAAGGAAAAAAAAATTGTAAACGGACAAGCAAAATAATAAATAAATTGAAAACATAAATTCAATAATAATAATAATAATTAATTGTACTGAACTAAATAAAATAAAATTTTGAAATCCCGGGCATTTTGTTTTGAAAAACAGCAATAGCACTTTCCTCACGTGGTTTAAATACTATTTTTTCCTAGTCAGTCCCATTTTAACTAAATGTCTAAAAATAATAAAGAGATACCTGTGAGTGACATGATAGATAGTAGGCTTAGGCCCGGTTTATTCACCGCCAATTAAAGTGCCAAGTAGGTACTTGACAAGTAAACTTACTTGTCTCTAGTAAAATATTTATGTCTTTTCACGATATTTTAAATGATAAGTACCTACTTGACGGAAGTCAACATTTTTATGTCAGTAGTATTGTTTCTGGTAAGACAGTAAGAGAGACGAAAAATCAATTTATACACGTGAAAAAGAGATAGTATGCACATATATGTAACGCACATGTTTACGGTGTTTAATTTGACGTTTATTAACGTCAAAGTTATTTTTGACATTTTTATTTAGGAATTCGCGAGCGTCAAAGTTATTTTTGACATTTTTATTTAGGAATTCGCGAGTTTATTGTTAATTTGGTTTGAATAGTATTGTTTAAGCCAAGTTTGAATTGTATTCATACAGGAAGTTACATATATTGATTGCAGGATCTATAATTTGATTTCATTATGAAGCGAACTGCTGCTAAGATGCAGATCGTCAAATTTTATTTTAATTTTGAGGAGACAAATCGACTGGTCGAGACTATACTAAAGCATGATGCTTCAGTAATTAAAAATAAAAAAAACTGATGCATGCACATGGCAAGAGAAAGAGTTAACTTGGTGAAAGGTTACCGCAGAATTTAATGCTTTCGGACTCATGCCAAGAATACAAAAGGCCCTTAAAATAATTGTTGTCCAACACCAATATTACCTAAATTTACATTTTCTCCAACATCAAACAGAATGTCATTATTTTCACACGCAATATTGTGCAATCTGGCTGTTGTTACAACATCTCATTCCTACTGAAAGAATGAAAGAATGGGAATCCATCGCGTCGTTTCCAAATTCCGAACATCCTTTCTACTGCATTTCTAGTTCGTATTTGGGCTTCATTTTACAAAGTCCCCGCAGCAGTAATTGGATTATTTAGAGGTGTTATGAGATATCTCTAACAAGATAACCGCCATCACCCAAAAGTAGTCATTTCCCTTTTCTCCAGCTTCAAAACGCATCCTAACAAGTGAATTAAAAAAAAAATATTTGTATCATGTGCCGATCCAGGCCAACAAGAAACGATATCAATAATTTTATTAGAAGCATCACAGACCACTTGCACATTAATAGAAAATTAATAGATAAATAGCCTTTTCTATTTCTGTACATTTCTGCATTTGCACCACCTGTAAAAACAAGTTTAACTATGTATACATAACTATAAATTTATTTATGCTATACCCGGCGATTGGATTCGCACATGCGTGCCGTCAAGGGCTCCCAAAGGTTTTGGAAAACGTGACATTTTAATACAATTTATTTATTATTTCATTTCTATCATGTGGCTTTCAGGCAAATGAATAAACGTTGTTTTAAACGCGCCTAATGCAACGGTAAATTTTCTTATAATTTTTGCGGCAGTAACTGTGTCATCCTTCCGAAATCTGCTACTGTGATAAGTAACGTCGATCCCGATTATATGATTAACAATTTCATTTCTTTGTTCAAACACGACTTAACAAATGTCAAACTGTCCAAGTAACATCTTAATAGGTGTTTTGAGCTATCAAGTAAAATATACTTAGCCAGTAACGAAATTTTACTCGACGAGTAGTGCTACTCAAGGTGAAAAACGTTAGTTGCGCTAATCTGTCAAGTACACAACTTGCACTTTACTCAGAGATGAATAAACCGGCCCTTAATCTATCAAATATTTTTGAGAGAGCTGTCAAGTTAGCATCGTTTTAAAAGTATTTAATAATAGTTTAATTGAAATTTAATACCTAATAATTTAGCAATTATCTCATAAATGGGCTCAGACTGGGTCGAACGTACTAATGTCATCATGTCAACGTCACTTAAGCTAAATATCTAGATGATTCAGCAACTGTTCGGTTATCTAATTGCAATTAGCTATTATGACTACTTTATTTTTCTCTGTGTAGGCATTTTCTTCCATTTCATATCTTTTTATTATACTTATAGTTAAAGGAGTTAGTTAATATTTCCCATTTTGTGTTAGTATATAAGAAAACAAGTGCGCAAAGCTTGTTTCTTCCAGGATGGTGGCTCATTAAATATACTACCTATGGCGCATATCCTCACGAATCCTCAAGTGCCTGGGATAGAAAGCGGATAGGATGGTAATATCGTCGTGCATTTATGCATAATCCAATTTATCTCCCATTAAGGCTGCAATCACGATAGCTGGAGGATATTGGCCCATTCATTCCGTATCCTTCGGCCCCGCTACGAACTTAGGTCTATCCGGTTCGATTGGTTACTCATCCACCTCCACCCAATTCGATTCAATGTGAACGAGCGCGCGTCGGTCTTCCGATTCCGGGAACGCTAATCCTCCGGCAGACCGTTCGCCAATAAACACATTAGGTAACAGTGATCGCCCTAATAGTTCTCAAGGAATCGCATTATCACGGATATTTTGGCACAAGCCATATTTATAAACTTAGACACACAACTATATAATATGCTCAAGTACACAAATTTCTATACTAAACAACAGCGACAAAGAAGACTATATCACCACAATTTTATATAACTCCTTGGTGTCTTAAAAGATATTAAACTTATTGATTAAGGAAAAATATTATATTTAAAGAACAAGACATGAATTCAGGACAAAAAAGAGATAGTAACTGTAACAAACATTCATATACTGTAATTCGATAAGTCCTTCGTATTATCCAATACAGTAATCGGTCAATATAATAATAATAATAATAATTTATTGTCATAGGTTGTAAACAACATAGACATTGTCAGTAAATAACAGAATTCACATACGCTACCCTACATTTTAGGGAGATGGAGGAAATAATGAACGACATCAAGTAACTTCTATGAAATCGAAATCGAACTGCACCTATAGTTTTAATTGTTGCGGTCTATAAATTCCTCAATAGTATAAAAACAATGATCATAGATAAATGATTTTAACATTTTTTTAAATGCATTTACGGAACCGACTGATCTTATACCTTCAGGTAGTGCATTAAAACAAGTTACACACCTATAGTATGGGCTACGTTCATATAGTGATGTTTTATGAGCTGGTATACTTAGTTGATTTCTTGAACGTGTTGTCATAAGATTATAAATATCCTTATTTTAAACAAATTGGCTTTCGTGACGTTTGTAAAAGAGTAAAAGCTCATACAAGTATAGTGACCCCAGAGGCATGATTTTTAATTGTTTAAATAATGGTCGACATGAATCTCTAGTCGATGCCCCCATTATGCACCTTATTAGGCGCTTTTGATGGATAAGCAATCTGTTTACCCAAGGCGCCGATCCCCAGAAAACAATTGCATATCGTAATCGCGATTCAGCATATGAAAAGTAAAACACACGCAAAGCGCCCACACCGACAGCAGTCTTCCAGCTTCTGAGGCCATAGTACGTCGCACAAAGTTTTTTTCTATTGTGTAACAATGCTCTTCAAATTTTAGACGACAGTCAATTTCCAATCCCAAAAACATAGCTGTCCTGCTCTCAGCGATCGACCTGCCATCACATCGAACGTAAAGACTGCTAATAGCATCAACACCAGCGCGAAACTTTATGAATTTTGTTTTTCCAGAGTTTAGTAAAAGTCGGTTACCTTCACACCAGGAGCGCATATCTGAAATAGTTTTTGTCGTACTGATAGCAACGGCATCAGCGTTGGGATTAGCGATACAACAACTGGTATCATCAGCATATTGACTAAAAGGACATGCAGGTAATGACAAACACAAGTCGTTTACACATATGAAGAACAACGTAGGCCCTAAGATGGAACTTTGACGCACACCGCGGGTGATATCTATTGCATGGGAAAGATATTGTTTACTAACCTCGTTCGCGCGACTGTGAATAGCAAGGAAAGATTTTCGATTCGTCAGATACGACTTAAAGTAGCTCTGGGTGGTACCGCGTATTCCATATGCCCACAATTTACTTAAAAGGATATCGTAATTTAGTGTGTCAAATGCCTTTGACAAGTCAAAAAATACACCAAGAGTAGTGTCCCCAGCATCCAGGTGTTTGTAAATGTGAGCCATGACATTATGCATGGCGTCCAATGTAGATTTTCCCAAAGAAACCAAACTGGTAGTTAGAAATTATCTTCTTCTTTTCTAAATAACTAACTAGACGCGTATTTATAATTTTCTCAAAAGTTTTAGTAATTTAGTAATTTCAAATTTGTCACCCTTTTTATGCATGGGAATGACTTTACTAATTTTTAATTTATCAGGAAAAATACCTTTGTAGAATGATTTATTTATTAGAATAGCCAATGGTTCCGACAGGTACGACGCAACAAACTTCAAAATAAAACAAGGGCATTCATCAATTCCCGCGGAATTTTTCTCTTCCACCTCCACTATAACGCATTCAACTTCATACCTATCAGTTGGTTCGAGAAAAAAAGCTATCATTAACGCAAGGTCCGGGTGGTTATAAACATCAAATTCTCCCAAATTTATTCAAAGATCCGCAACCTACAAACTAGCTCGGAATGAATTATGTATTTCCTCTATCTAATCTTCTACCGTTGACAAATCAAAAGTGCGACCACTTTAATTCAGACCACCACTGACAGATATATACTGTCACGATGTCCCCTCTGGCGTTGTTCCTCCTTCTAGGACCAATCACCGTAAGTAGAGCGGATCGTCAGCGCCGCGCGTCTATCTCTCGGGACCCGGGACGAACTTAGATTATTTGCGGTTGATGTATTATGATACAGTAGTGAGCCGCGTTTAAATTCATGGCAACGCGTTCATCCTTTCCGTCCGTCCGACCAATCTTTATCCCGGAACCGAAATCCGTCTCGGCGAGAGGTACGTATATATACACGGAGAGTCGGGCGAATCGAGGGGAGTATTGATTGCGGTTTTCGCGAATTTCACGCAGAAATTGCCTTCACGTCCCTTCTCCCCCCCGTCTGACGTGTTGTGTAATCTGTGCTGTGCGTGCCTGGTGGTGCGTCTAGATCGCCCACGCGAGCGTGCATTAGATATTTACGTATATGTGCTGCGGAAGCCGAACCGAAAATAACTTCCACGTAGTTTCTCTATCGACTGAGAGTGTGCTACCCAATTTGATGCTACCCAATCGATGAATGAAAATCGCTATGAAATTCTGATTGCATTTTTCGAATTAACAGCTAAGAAACAACACCCACAAGAATTTTATTCCTACTGCTGTGGCAGGCATCCCGTTTTTCGCGAGTGTATTTTAAGTTGCCTAATTTGTCATGTTTTTCCGTTATGCTGAATCATTGTACTGAGACATTTTTCACATTTATAATTTTAAGTTTGTATTAATTTAGTTAAAGAGTTAATTGTATAATTTATTTAATTTAAGTGTTAAATTTTTTTAAATAAATTCCTTTCTTTAAGATGTCTAGCATTTGCTAGTTCTATTTAATGTTTGTTCTGCTAGATTTTGTCGGTAAATTAGAAAAACGATTGTAGAAGTTTGTTCTAGAGTTGCTTGGTCGACTGTTACCGTGAGTACATGTATTTTAGGGTATCATTGTTTGCCATTTTTTATTTCATTTTGATATCGTAATTTAATTCGCATTAATTATCTCTTAAATATTCTGTCCATCAAGGAATTCGCTTAATAATAATATTGTTTATTATATTGATGTGTGCACATTATAGATATAAGATCATTTATTATTTTCGTGCCGGAAGATATATTTTAGTTTTAATTTTCTCATTATAGTTGAGTTAATTTTCCGTTTTTCTATTTTGCTGTTTCGTTTTTAATTATCAATCACCTCGGTTGGGTGAGTAGAAGCTTTGTTCTTGCATTTAGTTTTTATTTTTGTATATTTTCGTGTGTTTGTCCACGAATTTATTTTATTTTGTTGAAATGACGTGGATTGTATTGGTAGAATTAGGATTATCTTCTTGAACAAACTAATCTTTTGCTTTTATAGAAATAGCATTGTCCTATTGTAATTTAGAATCTAATGCAGTTTTTAAATTTAGGCCAGAACCCTCAGTTCACGGTTTTTTTCTGCACAAATTGTAATTAACCCTTTTTATATAATAAAATTTTGATTGTTAATTAGCATCTTTGGGTTGAAAATTCTGTTCTTTTATTTTAAATTAAATCTTTTCAATTTTTGGGGTATTTAAGAAAGTCTGATTTCATTCACTCACGATTTACTTTTCGTGGTTAGATTCAAGTTTTAATTCGCGAGGGCAACTCTGAGGTTAATTGTTCTTTCGCGTCCTTTTAAAATTTTTCGTTTGAGGCTAGCTAATTTAATTTTTACTTTTCTTAGTCATTTTTAAAATTCGTTTTTGCATTTTTAATCCAGTCAGTACACAGCACTACGTTTTGCTGGAGTTTGTGCAGTGGTAAATAGTATTTTAGGTGATGTAAACATCTCTTGTGCGCCCATAAAACAATACCATCCCGATAAGAAACTCCCAGCTCGAAAAGGCGCTTCCTTTTGGAGGTTATACATTTTTTTTGCAGATACACACCTCTCTTCGAAGTACGCATTTCTTGAACAAATTTTAATGTTATTATTTACTTTTTTTTATTTTATTATTCAGTTATTTATTCATTATTTCGTTTCCATGATACAGCAACACGCCAATTTTAATATAATGAAAGTTGGTAATGACCTTGTTAATTCAAAAGTTGGCAGAGTCGTGTGTGGTGTGCCGCAGGGCTAACGGTGCTGAGACCAACGTTACTTTAAAAAATTTGGAGCAGGCCATCTGAGAACGCCATTTGTACAAATTCAACGCAGTGGGGACGTTTGATTATTTAAATAATCAGTAACCATGAAGGCATTATGGGCAAATGGCCCGTCTTGATGTAACCACATATTATTTCGCAGTTCTATTGGTACATATTCCAAAAGTAGTGGTAACTAGTGATGTATAAATAAAACTGCTTCTTTATTTACGCAACTAAACCTGCTCGCTTATCTCTATGGTTCGCACCAAGTTTGAACCAAACAAAGCCGTTGCTACTTTTGAGCAGTTTTTTCCTTAAATAGGGGTATAGGTTTAACATATAACGTTTCTAGACTTTGCGCGCCGCAAAGTGTCTTTTGTTAGGCGCTATCACTAATATTTATTTGTATTTATATGCGGCCGATTATTTGATTCAGTACGAGTGGAATCTGTATTACTTTACTGCTGTGTTTGATTGCATTAATTGAAATTGCAAATGAATTTTGAAAATGAAAGGAAATTACTGACTCTTAATTACCCAAATTGGAAAGTTTAAAAAATAAAAACAGAATTTTTACCCAACGATAATTACCAATAATTTTATTATCAAAAGGTTAAATACAACTTGTGCGAAAAAAGAAACGTGAACTGATGTCTGGCCTAAATTAAAACTGCACTTGATTTTAATTACAATAGACAATGCTATTTCTATTCAAAAAAAGTTCTCTTTTTCGGAAGATACTCCTAAATATACCAAATCAATCCACGTGGTTTCAAATTAAAATAAATTAAAGTGGACGAATTAGTAAATCTAAAATGTAAACCTAATGCAAGCACAATGTTCTACTCACCAAACGATGTGATAATAAATAAAAATGAAACAGCAAATTTAATAACGAAAAATTAACCTTTTAAACTAAAATGAGAAAATTCAATAAATATATCTTCCTGCCAAATATAAATGATCTTATTTACACCGTGTACACGCGATATATTCAATTATTATAATGAATGCTTGATTGGCTATATAAAATTCAATTGTATGCGAAAAATAGAATATTAATGGATTACCAAAATGCATCAATTATTACAAAAATACGTCTACTCACTAACAGTGGACCAGGAGTCCGAAAAATTGTACATCGTTTTTCTTAAAAATCTCTCTAAACGTACAAGCAGTTGTACAAACAATACGCCAACTTCAAAGACAATTAAATGACTGATTATTTAAAAACTTTAACACTTACTTATAAATTAATCAATACTACTCTTTTACTAAAATTATACAAAATAAACATTATTGTGAAAATTCTCGTAATTGAAAGCTGTTTTTAGCAATCAAATACACTGAAATACACTCAGAAACATGGGTTGCAAACCCATAGCCATACGTATATGAAAAATATTTAGTGTAATAATATTCAGTTATACTCAATCATTCATCAAAAGGAAAACGGAAAATTTAATCAAACTTTATTTAACTAAAATTCAAAGTTTTTCATCATCCATCCCAGATTAAGCCCTAATAAAATAACTCGCATTCCAACATCTGTTGGAATCGAAACAGACTATATGAATAACAACCTCATTTCATTCCTTCAATAATTTCGTAGTGATGTTGTGCGTATTACACTAGTTATTGTATATATTTTCGTAACTAAGACTGATCTATTAATATAAATAATTGATTAATAAATGAAAAAGTATAGTTGCATGAACGGAAAAGTATAAATTTGCATTTTCTATTTATTTATAAAACGGGTGATTGTAACAAATTAGCGCCATCTTATTTATACGTGATAAAAACTCAATTGTTTGATACCAAACTGGAGGTCAATTACATTCTTAGTAATTGCTTTTTAAAACAAATTCGGATATCTATTCCGTTTCCGTGATATTTAACCTAGGAGTTTTAGTTTAAAGCTTGATATGGCTAAATGTGCATGTAAGGAAGTATTTTTATGTGAATTGACAATTATTGTTGTTACTGATCATTAAACTTACAGCAACTATGCATTTAATACTTTATTTTAGAGCTTATATATTATCTAAAATACTCTGCTAATTGATTATTCTAGAATATATTTCTAGTGGAATTAATGTAACCAACTATTTAAAGCGCAAATTAAAGTATGTTGTACAATATACTTATCTATGACACTAAACCGCACTGTTTATTTCAAAATTTTCAGTGAAGCGTGTAATTTCGATTCATATGCAATACACTTTTATGTGTGAATTTAATTACAAGATTTATAATCTAATCCTAAAATTAGAAATCAATTAAATCTTGTCGGGCGACTTGCCTTTACTGTACTAATTAGCATAGTAAACGTTTTAATATTATTAAACCTTTCTCTCGCCTTCTCTTTTGCGATAATTTATTCAGATTACATAATTAAAAATTTTTACTTATCCGACTTCGTCACATAAAAATAAAATTGCCTTTTCCCCTTTGTTTCCTCCCCACATTTAAGTAGCTGCTCCGACTTCAGTTGCTTTTGACCTGAAGTGCACCAAGTAAAATTGTTCGGAACGTACTTAACTTCCCTGACATTTCCGCCGCTTTCTACGTCACAAGAGGGCGCCGTACACCTTCCAGAATGCCAGTACTACTTCGTCCGGATTATTTTTACTTAAAATCAAAAAGGGAGCTTTTCCTGCATCTTTAAGTATTTTACGGACGCATTGTGAAGGTTAGAAACCTCATTAGCGCTCAGACGTTGAGTTGGAGTATTCGTGAAATTGTAAAAATCGTGAAATATTAAAGAGCCACTTTAGAAAATTGCTGTGGCAATTTTATAGTAGCCAACCTATTATGAATTTCTATTGTAGAATAATTATTTTAAATACGTTTAATACGATGACAATTCTATTTTCCAATATTTCTTTTTAATAATAAATAGAATAAAATTTTGGAGATTAAGAATATACAGCCGTTGGCAGAGCGTCAGTGGTTGATGTACATATGATGGGCCTTTAGTGTGAAATCTAACTTCCTGTCTTCGAAACAGGATGTAGACATTTCTTTAGAACAAATTCTGAACAAGTATAAGTACATTGTAAAAAAAGAGGAACATCTACAATCAGACAAGACACTTTGCATAATGTACAGTCCACTCCAGATTTAATGTCTTTCCATTACGATTATGTATTTAGTTTTCCTTCCACCATAAGAAACTATTCTCTGCCTTGATCCATTCTTTTCTTTATAGTTGTTTCTCCTTTATTTCTGACTTTTTTTTTGTAGTTCTGTGTATAATTACAAACTGTGATAAAAACCCATCTGGGCATGGTGAAATAAAACTGCAGTAAATACAGTTTCATGTACATAGGTGATTTCTTTTAATACCCTTTTATGACACCCGGATTTCACAACGAAAACAGATATCAACAAATAATAACAAGAAGGCAGAAATACCTTGAATTGAATAGATGATATGATAGATGATAAATGACTGCCAAATTAGGCAAGAGGTTAAAATATACAAATGTTTGTGGGTAAGATTCCTTTGTCCTGTAAATATGATAAAAAATATAATTATGCTTTTCCCAACAACGATATCTTCCTTTACTCTTCCTCTATTTGCTAATCCAAGCCGAGCCGAAATACTGGGTCTTGGTGTGCGGAAGATAGTATTACTGTCTTATCGTCGCAGGGGAAAGACATAGCGATATAGAAAAAAAAGTTTTTGTTTTGTTAAGATGAAAAGAAAACGTTTCTTATTGTGAAAAAAAAACGCTTGTATTTTTTTCAGTGAGCTAGCAAACTGCGTTAAACCAACATGAATTGTCTGAACTAAAAGTAGACGAATAGTACTATTTGACAGTCTTTTCGCTAAAATTTTATAATTTTAAGGCTAAAGAAATATTAAAAAAAAAGTCGATCCTATTTTTTTTCTACTTCCACTTGTAGTAAGACATTAAATCTGGAGCGCACTGTACAATTACATATTTGTTCACGATTTCTTATGATATTACTAAACTATCATGACTCTACTATATAGTGTCACAACGAACTGCTTCGATCGATATTGGAAAATTTTGAAAATTTCGCAGTATACTAAAGCCGACGTGGGCTATATGAACTAAAATATTTTTTATAATCTAAAACATCCGGTTATACCGGAAGTGGCTGTCAACTTTGTTATTTTAAATGGGACACCTATATATTATTGCATTTTTTAATTCCTGGTTCAATTTTAAAATAAGTTTGTTAAAACAACTGTATTGTAATTTTTAAGTATGTTTGAAATATTTGCAATATTTGCATCTCATAAATACTAAATTGTTTCCCGAATGGTAATAACTTATTTAGATAAAAAAATAAAAAAACTACATAAGCTACATTCATACACCATACATACATATTTCACTGCACTCGTCCATATCAGATTGTTTATGTTTATTGCCGGTTTTAGTAATTTTTCTGATTTTGAAAACTTTGCTCGATATTGTTGCACCGTTCGACGGTATGTTCCACTTCTTTTTATTTTCCTCCACTTAGCTTTTCCTTCCATTTTAAACGACGTTTTTGAATATCTTTGAACGTTAATCGTATTTTCAGGTTATGGAAATTATATGCCGGCCTAACAGGTCATATGCAAGTGGTTGGCGTAAACCGCTTGCAAATTATGTTTTTATACAATGAATTGCAGGCTATTTGAATAAAAATGATATGAAGAGCTTATGCAGGTATTAGTAATCTACAAACCATTATTATATGTTAGGGAAATGTAGACCTCTTACTAAAGACTATATGCAGAACATACTTGCTTCTTATTTGTCACTAAATGCCTTACGCAGATGCTTCTCGCAATTATTATCAATATGCAGGTGATATGCAGCATGTTTACATGTCATCTAATGTTGTAGCTGATGTGCAGATTAAGTCTGCTATTGCAGGTTAAATGACGACAAAATGCAGGTTTACACATTTTTGCAGGGTTTTTACAGATTATATGCAGCCATTTCTTGCAGGTCTTTGTTACTTGGGTAATTATCTTAAAAAGTATCAATTTTAGATGCGTATGAATATGACTTTTTTGTATTTTTGTAAGGGCAGTTTGATGAGAAAGAGGAAAATAGGTAGGTGTATTTAAAAAAAAAGTTTTGACGCTTTTTCGAAAAATTCATTCGATTTCGAATGCTACCCTGTACGGTCAACAATTCTACAAATTTTCAATTTCCAAGTTAAATACATACTGCAGTGAACTGATTGTACAAGCATATAAGTTTAAATTAAAAATGACAAAATTAATTTAACTAGCTCAGCAAATAAAAATTCAAAAGGGCGCAAGAGATTCTTTGATCTCAGAGTAACTTTCATGAAAAGTAATAGTGGGCGTTTGTAAAATTTGACTTTCTTTAAAATCCCCAATAATTGAAATGGCTAATTCAAAAATAAAAGAACTATTTAAAATGATATTTACAATCATAAATTTTATTGTTCAAAAAGAAAAAAGAAAAAAAAAACATTTAATTACAAACAACAGGGGAAAAAACCTTAAGACAGAATGTCTTGGATTAAAATAACCCCTTCGTGAATTTACAATTAAAAAAGGACAATGCAAATCCTTTAGCAAACAAAATGGTGGATTCGTTCTAGAAGGAAAATATTAAACCACAAAAAATTCACGTGGTCTCAAAAATTCAAAGCAAGCTACAATTAAATTAAATCACACGTGGAGAAACAAGTAAAATCAAAATGAAATTTAAAATACAAGCACTAAGCTACACTTCACCTACCCCGAGGTGAATAAAATACAATAAAATTAAAACTAACAAAAAAAAAACGGAAAATTTAAACTCTTAACGCGGTTACTTCTAGAACAAATTTTAACGGCCTTATACATAAATTGTGCACAATATTATAACACCAATTAATAAACTGAGTTGTCTGAATGATGATCAAAATTAACAAAATAACGAACAAATCCTTACAAATGAAAGATTGCAAAATGGATGCAAAGAGCTCAAAATTTACATATACTTACATACGCGACAATAATTCAGACACACTGAGTTCCTTTAGAGGCCTTCCAACGCGTATATACAAAATAGCAATTGCGCGCGCTGCGTCAGCCGCAAAAATCATAGAAAATGCCTTTTAAGAAGGACCTAAGACATGAAAAACAAAAGCTAAACATATAAAGGAAAGAAAATTAACTAACTAACTGAACAAAAAAATACATCAAACAAAACTACTAAATTCTTAGCAAAATACACAAATATTAAATTACAGTGAGAATTTGCGCGCGGCCTAGCCAAAGCTTGATCTTCGAAAATAAACACCATTGAAGTCAAATAACCGGAGAGCCATGCCATAGCAATACGTTCTAGCATTTGGCGGTAAAAACTGTATAGCTCATTTGTGTCGTTCAAGTCTGTACAAATATGACAAATCGTTTGTACTAATCAAGATGGCGTTATCATCTTTTCAGTAAAACTTCAATCTTCTTTCAATCTCACTTGGTACTATTCTGAATGATATCTGCCAACATGTTTCTATATTAGATTAAGAAGATAGAATCTTACGTAAATTACCTTATATAGTTACAGCTAACCTCTCAAGGAATTGGAATTAAAAAATTGCACTTGTGTAAACTGCAGCACCAAAAGCAGGTCAGAGATAAAATATATAATATGTGTTTGTTGAGTATGATTTACTGTGACAAACAATAATGTTGCGCAAAATGGAACAACTTCTTATACTATTCTAACGAGGACAGCTATTGCGAGCCACCCAGAAATATAACATATTGAACTGCAAACTATGTCAAAAGTCCTCTTATGGATTTTCCTGTATTTCATCTGTTTCAAATAATTTTCATACAACTTTCATAGTATCTACTACACTACAAACATAGTTTCCAACCTGCCTAATGTAATTAACATTCGAAGTTAATATTTTAACTGACGATGTAATTATAAATTATAAACACATCATGAATATGGAAGGTATGTATATAATCTATCCGATACCTATCCAGAGACTAAGGTAAAGGTATTTTCGCATCGAAACCTCAGAGACCGGGTCTTAGATTAGCGCATGCCCCCCGCGCCAAAGATAATATTCTAATAGGTAAACTTGAATTATTCAAATCAAAGTGTAGATACGCCAGAATTACCATTGCAAATTGGTGTCGCCGGTATTGCTTATAAACGCGTTCGTGTGCGTGACACAGTCAATATAGATTCTATACGGTATGAAGCTGACCTCGATGGCTTAATGCAGGCGCAGAGTAACCGACGGTAATTTGTGCTAAAGGTTCCCTCCTCGAACACAGATTGAAAATAATTAACCCTTCGGGTGTCGACTGGCAATGGAAAAGTTTTAGACGATGCGCTGGTGTAGGAGTTCATGTTTGCTAATGGGTTATTGCGGTCGGTAGATTGCATTTTATTGGGGGAAAATATTCACGCGGTAATGGAAGATGGCGAGCGAAGTATCATATAGTAATGTTTTGTGTTTTAGAAAGACGTAATTCACAAAGGAATTTTGTGGTGTATAACATGAAAGGTTTGTAGATAGATTGAATTTTAGTCATTGTTTCCGTACATTAATTCAGATCTTTAGATCTGTCTCCATATCTGCATAAACATGCGTTGCATAAAACCAGGAACTTGGTTTGCTTTTTTGTTACCAAGAATAGCGGATGTTAGGAAGTAGAGCAACAGGTAAATATTTTAAATGTCACAAAATTTCAAATATCGCAAAGAGCTGTTGTTCTCAGTTTGCCTCAACGCATGTTTATGCAAATATGGATTAGGCTAATCGAGGAATAATGAATGTGTTGAGGGGGCGAACAATGCTTGTAGGGTTAGTAATTTTGGATTGGAAGATTAACACCTTCTCTGCAACTGAGAAATGAAGATATGGTTAAAGCCATTGGAATCTGGTGACCAATGCATGGTAGATGCTTTAAGTAATTATATTATCCAATGGACAAATTAAATGTGTGAACTTCTTGAGTCAAGCCATGAAAATCAGAATAAATATTTTATCAATAGTATCTCTGTTTGTTTGAGAGTTTTAATAGCTGTCAACTGTCAAAATATGTGTACTGTTATCCATTGATTCTATAGCTGTTAATAGTTATTCGTATCACTAGGCAAGAAACTACAGAAAGTTTTTTTGGCTCGACAAATTTTAATTTTGAATTGAAAATAGAAAAGAAATTTTGACACTAAGGAGTTGGTACAAGTTGGCACACATGTTACATACCTTAGTATTTTGACGTTTTCGAAAATAAATCTTTTTCTAATTCTAAATTTTCTTTCTAATTTAATATATATTTATCATTAATAAGTGCAATGAAGACATCAGTTCATCTTAGCATGATTGAACAGTAGCTTAATGACAATTTATTACACATCTGTCATGTGGAATCTAGTGTGGCCAACCTTTAGTGACATTTTTGCCTGCCCAGGCAGGAAAACAGTAGTTTTCCTGCCGCTTTCAAGTACTGCAAAATGAGTGTTTCTGGATGGAGGTGCAAAAATATAAGTATTACTACTGCTACTGTGAATTGCATATTTTTTCTTTTGACATTATTGTAAAATTTCTGATTTTTTATGGCTGTTGAAGTGGAATTCTATGTAAATCCAGTAAATAATTTTTTTTACATTTGTAACCGAAATCACAGATAGGTACACTAAGATCGAGAATGATTGTCCTGATCCTACACTACTTTCCGCGATGCGCAAATCAATATTTTTATTCAATCATTGTAATGAAATCAGTAATACAGCGTTTCCTTAAATTTTACTGTCAAAATTGACATATGTTCTACGTAGCCGTACGTTTCGTGTTTGAATTTTGCTTATTTAATCATTTTGTATTATTGTTTGTTAATTTTCACATAGAGTCTTTCTCTACACTACGCCTTCATTTCGCATTGAGAGCGTAACGTGTTTTTTTTTTGGCAAAGTACCATTTACACTGGACCAAGATAAATTTATTTGGAGGTATACTTTCGAAATGGTGAGCGAGGAGGTGATGGGCTGTATAGATATTCAGCTATAGCTTGTGCTGAAGGATTTATACAGCAATTTGCCAAAGTGCAAATTGATAATGAAACTCTCCTTCGACACACCAATTATTGTCCATCGCTTCAGAGGAACTGGACGTCTTTTGAAGGGAAAGTTACCAGGTCGTCCATCAGTTCTAGCCGAAAATGTGGTGGTAGACGTGCGTGCTGGTTTGGATCACAGCCCTGGAAAGCCATTACAGCAACTTGCACAACAAATTGGTGGAAATACTCTTACTAAATGGTATTATACAAAATAATGTGAATTTCTTTGTAGGTTTATCTTATCAATCAGCTCAGAAAGCTGTAAAACGGAAGCTTTATTATCATCCATATAACATTTCTATCGTGCAGCAATTACTGCCTCTAGGTTTCGAAAAACGTATGGAATATATTGGTTTAATGCAAATCTAAGGAATGACGATGTTTTAATAATAATAATAATAGTAATAATAATAAGTGGCTTATTGACAACAGAGAATACATTTTCAAAACAACAAAATGTTATAAGGACAACTCTTAATAGTATATGCAAGAGACATATAGAAAAGAAATAGACAAAGTCCTAATCGTTCACTCTCTGACGCCAAACGACTCGAGATCAGCGACTTACTCGAAATAGCTGGTCTACCTCTCAAGCCTGCAAGGGTGAAATAAAAGGAGAACGCCAAACGAAGCTACCAAAACCACAACTAACTATTAAATAATATATATGAATACAACAAGATTATACAGTAATAACAAATATCTCATATCTTAAAAATATCTTATTTTTTTTCTGACGAAGCCTGGTTTAATTTAACAGGTGATGTAAATTCTCAAAATATTAGGATTTGGTCCACCCAAAATCCTCATGTTATTCGGGAAACGGAATTGCATCCTGTAAAAATAGGGATATAGGTTGCAATGTCCAGGAGACGTATAATAAGGACCGATATTCTTTGAGGCTACAGTAACAACAGCCAGAAATAGACTTAGGCCTCTTTCACACGATACGGATTTTATCCCGTCCGGTTTTATTGTTTTTTTTTTTCGTATAGTCTGGTAAAACATTACTTTAAATGCATAATTACACACAATACGACACGAAAAAGTTCGTATGCGGTTGTCGTATACCAGCCGGATGGTTCGACTGAGGTTTCACGGTAATGTTTTACCAAACTACACGGAAAAAGCAATAAAACCGGTCCGGATAAAATCCGTATCGTGTGAAAGAGGCCTCACATTACATGGATTGATGGAACAATTATTTGCTGATGAATTACAGTTAAGTAGGCTATTTTCAAAATGACAATAGTACTGCTCATACAGCAAGAGAAACAAGAGAGTATTTGCAGGCATTTTCTGATATCAGAATTATTGGCTTTGAACGTTGAAGCTGAGTATCTAACATACCCAATAGCAACTTTCACCAACAGAAGTTCTAAAGATGTTTAACGGCAGATGGTAGTGTCAAATACAGAATTAATATTAGTGACGTAGGATCAAACTCAAGTCTTAATTAAATCGTCTGTATATTTGGTGGCGGTAATTTAGTAGCGGAAGTTTGTTGTGGTATCGTCAGTAATAAAGGAACAATGCATTTAGCATCGAAGTATATTAAATAAAATTTGAAAAGGGAGTACCGACCGGATTTCGTTAAGGAATAAACTAAGCTGTATGGGTAATACGGTCTATTTAATAAAACTACTTAATCACCTCAATATTTCGTCATATATTTTATGACTTCGTCAAGAAGAAATCTACTATATTACAAAGGATATGAACCAATAGTAATGAAAATGAAGAAAAAATTGACCGTATTACCCATACAGCTTAGTTTATTCCTTATATTAAATATACAAAATATATAAAAATGTATGTATTTATGGAAACTTATTTGTTATTACTACGAAAATTTATTATACTAGCAACTAGGAAATTCAGTTTCAAACGTATAATTTTTTTCCCCATGACAAAAAAACAAAAGTAATTTTACAATGAACCAATAACATTTCATCTCGAATATTTTCAATTTAAATTTGAAATATCATTTTTGCGTCTTCGTCCAGAAACACTCATTTTGCAGTATTTCAAAGCGGTCTAGGCAAAAATGTCACTAAAGGTTGGTCACACTAGATTCCACATGACAGACGCGTAATAAATTGTCATTAAGCTACTGTTCAACCATACTAAGATGAACTGGTGTCTTCATTGCACTTATTATTGAAAAATAGATATTAAACTAGAAATAAAATTACAGAAAAAGATTTATTCTCGGAAACGTTAAAATACTAAGGTACATATGTAACATGTGGGCTAACTTGTACTGTCAACTCCTTAGCACAGTATATAACAGTAAGGACATATTCGCAAAAATCCATTGTTCCTGAGTGGTCCGTTTTGAATGACCTTCAAGCCCAGCTGCCATTTTGTAAAGCTGTTGCCGGGAATTTTCAAACGTGTAGAATAATTTATATTTTAAAGGAAGTAGAAAAATAGATTAAAAAATACACAAATTTATGCGTTTTTTATTCTGATTTTGTTGCAAATATTTATGAACAGTTTATAGTAATGAAAAACACGATTCCAGTAAAATAATGTTTGATTAAGTGATACATATATTTGCAAGTGTTTTACGATAATTATGTTCATATTCTTCCTTTTTGTGAAATAAATCTTTGTTTATATTTTTATAGTGTAAAATATTCTTCCAGGAATAAATATGTTGTGGTTCTTTCTCAAATGAATTAATAAAAATGCAATAGCTTCGGTGGAAGGGGCTTTCAAATTTCTGACACGAATACACAAACACTTTTAATTAGGGTTCAAGAGTTATGACTATATCGTTCTGTGCGATACAAAGATTGTTCCTTTTTATTCAACTACTTCATTTCTAACATCCGACCCTGCACTGGTTTATCAACAATAATGTCCGGGAGTGCACAAATGGATAGAGTTCAAACGTAGACTATATAATATCGAATTGTCTATAATGTGAATAAATGCGATTAAAAATTTATACCAGTAGAATGCAGTTCAAACCAAAATCACATTATTTTAAAAAGTAAACATAAAATGAATTAGGTTAGTTACTGCGATAAATAGCAATCTAGCTTAAAATGTGTATCTAACAAATAAATTGATTTAATGTGACCTAGGAATCTCTGCACAACGATAATAGTCTTCTTATTCATGTCCTTTCTTAATACTTGTCGTGTCATATATATTAGATTCATTTGGAAATCGCAAGAAACTGCAACCATGGTTAGCATCAAAATTTATCTTGCGAGAGCGACTGGCACTACAACATGATACCCATTGGTGTCTTCTTTCACGATTATTTGAGTTATTTCATTTAAACCTGACAATATAATATATAAGAAAGTATGTAAATGTTATGGCCACTGGCCACCGATCTTACCTTTTACACAAGAATATCATAGTTCATTAAATGTTTTTAAAACTGCAGGGGTAATTCAAAACTAATAAAATACGTAAATAAATAGAACAAGTAAATCATATAGATTAAACGAATGAGTAAACTAATTTGTGTAGATACGAACGTAAACAATAACAAACTGCCATTTTGGGAAGCTGTTGTTTGTGTGAAGTTAGGTTTATAAATTTGGACCGCTATAACTCCTCTCCTGTTCTTACTCGATGTACTCTGTCCTTAGTGTCAAAATTTCTTTTTTATTTTCAATTCAAAATTAAGATTTGTCGGGCAAAAAACATTGTGTATCACACGGCCAGAAACTCTTTTGCGAGTATTCGTATTCTCGTAGTTTCTGGCCTAGTGATACAAATAACTACAGTCGCGAGCAAATGTTATAGGCACCCTAAATTTTGGGCGAATATCACAGTAAGAAATGAGAAAATAAAAACTTGTACGTAATACATTATAAATATGTAGTATTTTAAGGGATCTTATTAATTTGTTGCATATTAGAGTGTTTTAGTACAGCTATAATACTTTTTAGATGGGAGGGGGAAAGTGACATCTCGAAGACTTGAAAATATATTAAAAAAAATAATACATTTACAAAATCTATAAAGACTATTGTAACCATAAAGACGATTATATAAACGTTGAAATAACTGTCACAAAAAAAATGCAAGAAACATGAAACCCATTAGTTTTGTCAAAGGTGCCTATAGCATTTGCTCGCGACTGTATTTTAATACGTTAAACATCCTTCAAACTGAGCTTCAGAAATGTATTTGTAAAGTTTTTGGAAACAATTTTCAGATGGTACGTTTCTAATTGCATATACAGTCGATGCTTAATCAACCGAAATGATTCGCCTATTCAATTTGGTTTCGAAAAAAAAAAAAAACGATATTTCAATTCATCTGCGTGTGATTTCTCCCTATGCTAGCGGGTGACGCGCATAAATCTTATTATTTATCGCCAGCAAACCGGATAAAAGGACCGTCAATTCATCGCCATTGCTACAGAACATGTTTTCGCATCACGCGAGGCGTCGTAAACAAAAGTTTTAAAAAGAAAGGAGGCGGCCGCTACCCGCCCATCGGCTATTCCTCGCTGATTTATACGCGAGGCAGATAACGGCGGGTCCGGCGGTGACCGGTTCACTCCGGGCATTTATCAAAGCGATAACGCGGCGACGGCAGTAGAGTTACGCACACAATCCTTTCCTGCCCTTTTGGGACCTCCCGCCTAGTGTTTGGGTAGTTATTGTGGAATTGGTGCTCGCTTGGAACAATTGCTGGCGTTTAAAATGTACGGCGTGTCGCTTTAGCAAGGGGGCAGTGAAGGAAAGAAGACTCCTATTTCGTTCAGTCAGAGAAGATTGTATTAGATACTTAATCAGGAGATATCGAGTACTTACTTTGATTCTATTAGATTAGGTTTTATTTCATTGACTTGGGAAAGAAGAAATTGAATAATGATGTATGAGAATCATCTTTTGTAATTCTTTGTAGATGTCTTAGAATTACAGTAAAATAGATATTTATCGCCACCTAGAGCGTTTAATATCATATAATAGAGAAAACTAAATATATGGTTTTTCATATACAAAACATTGGCGATATTTCAGTAAATAGACATAATCTGGTAAAAACGAAATCTACCAAGTTTTTGGGCCTTATCTTGTTATCTAAATTTCCGGCACCGAAAGTGACGGTAGAATACCGAGAAGAATCGTGAGGCAAGAAATCAAAATAAAAATAGAAAAGGTAATGAACTTCCGCTTTACAAACCTTCGAATAAGTAGGTTGAGGGAGTGGGTTGATAAGAACACAAACCCAAGATGGATAAAAATTTCGGTGCCACCTGCTTAGGATTACTTACCCTGTCATGCCCCCAAGATAAGCAGGAATCCAAGGTGATAAATAAAAATCGAGGGGTAAAACGGTTTGCAAATAAACTCATACACAAAAAAATAAAAGGATAGATTTACTGATAAAACAGTTAAACTTTTATTAATAAAATTTGACATAAAATAGGGGGGGGGGGAATGTTGGTGTTATTGACATAAAATTCAAGAAATAAATATGATACTCTGTATCAGTGAACGTTATTAACGACTATAAATGTAAATAAAATATTGTAAAAATATCAGATAATCCTGCGGTAGGACTCGAACACCGAACGCTTTGGCCTACGCAATCAGTTCACATACGTTATACAAAGAAAATTCTTAGGCTAAGAGTTAATTTAAATTCAAGAAAATTTTACAGTTACAAAAAAAAAAATAAACTACTAAAATAAAGTTAAATATTTGACTCCATTATACTAGTGGTGAATGAATCACCCTGTATATTACAGGCCGATATTTAATCGGTTGATGTTTTAAATAGTTATATTGAATTCGTTAAATAGGTGAAAATATATAATAACTGAATGATAAGGTAAACAAACATTTATACTAAATTTGAACTATTTTACTGAGTTAGCAACAGGCAGCACCCTCCGATCCTTGATATAACATAAATAACTTACAGTACCGTTGAATAAAACATAAAAAAACTAAGTGATCGGGGTTGGTTATTTACTAATGAAAGTTTTAAACGCGGACAAAAATTTACAAATAAAAAGAAAACGTGCCACTTAGCTTTTACCCTCGATCAGCTGTTACGAAGCATGGAGATCCTCTCCTATCCGAACACATCGTAGCCTCTGGGCTGACTCGGTAATACCCGAACCAGATGGTCCACTGAATTTCTAAAAGAGGTAGGTTCTCCGAAGGACTTAAAAAGTCGCAGAAGTCCTCAGCCGCACGTGGGTGTTCAAAAGTTCACACAAAACGATGGGAAGATTCCAAAATTAAAATTAAAAGGGGGTAAAGAGAACCTCTAAAAACACAAAAACCTAAAAATTAATGATTTAAAAGAAATGACAAGATCTGCTTACCGTTAAATAACGAGGTTTTACAACGAAGAGAAGAAATAGACAGATATGGCGTTGCAGACACGTGGGTTCTCAAATTATATCCCGAATTATCGGACCCATCCGCCGTAATATTCACGATAATTCCACACCAAATACAAGCGAAGATACGGCCAATGATTATTTCAAGCAATCTTCCAATAAAATCCACAGATGTGTGAAAATATCCAAAATTTCCAAAGATAGGAAGATGTACTCGTAAGAACGCGTCTAAACCACAACCAAGATGAAGCAGGAAACGCAAGCAAGAATACGTCACGTAACCAATCAGAAGACAGATAAATAAAACAAGAATACGGACATCGAGGTGCCCTCTAACGTCGAAAAGATGTAAACAAAGAATAAATGATCTGAATAGACGATCAATCGAACAGATCTATCGATGCGTGGGAATCGATAATACCGACATGTCCAAATCAAACAGATCTAGCCTTAAAAAGAAAACGTCATCCAAATGTCAAAATACAGGAATAGAAGGAATTTACTAAAATTGAAAGAAATTAAACGAAAATCTAAGACCGTATTAAGTATAAGAAACTATCTGTAAGTAAATGAGAATTAGAAGATACAAATTCTAGCTAGGCCGCACTAACAGGGGAAAGAAAACACAATTTAAAAGCCAAAAATTAGACGATAATGTTTACGTTGTGAAATTACCAGACGTAGGAACATCTCTGAAAATACAAGAAGGAAATAGAAGAAAATAGGGTTACAAAAGCTTGTCGAAAAGACTACCGGAGAACTAATTCGAGGTAAGCGAAGCAAGAAAACCGTAACAATCTTTAAGGACATGAAATGATCATTGTATCAATTTAACAAAAACTCTCCATTAAAAGCTATATCTTCCGCTGCTTACGATCAGCAGTAACAATGGAATGCCTTATTACTTTATATTATGCAGAAGTGTACTGGCTGTTGAGGCTGCAATATGGAATACTGTTGTGGGCCTCATCCCCGGCTGCTCATAGGGTGTTTCTATCCCAAAAAGCTATTGTAAGATCTCTTGTGGGGACTAATTATACAGAGACGTGCAAACCAATATTTCGTAATTTGGGTATTTTACCCCTTGCCTGTATCTACATATTGGAAGATGCAGGACATGCCTACAAGAACAAGAGCTCTTTTGTGAAAAATGGGGAGTATCACGAATATTTTACACGAAATAGGGAAGATTTACACGCCGCTGGTACTACTCTCACGGTTACGGGCTTGGGGTTTGAGAAATATGGCCTTTAAAGTTTTTAATGAATTGCCAAGAAAGATTAAATTAAACTCTACTTTTAGACGTTTTAAGAGTACCCTGATAAAATTTCTATTGCCTCAAAATTTTTATACAATCGAACGAGTTGTTTAGTCACAATTTAGATGTGGTTCAATCGTAGATGCATTTCATTAATTCTTGTCGTTTTTTGCATTTTTCTCTTTCTGTTTTAATTATATCTATTTTTATTTATCTTTTTTCTTTTTTTTTGGACTAGTTACATACACTACTTGTGTCTCAATAACTAAGTAAAATTATTATTATTATTATCTACCCAAGGGAGGCAGAATTCTATAAAATTTATACCTTATGTTTTGTTTTCATGTCAAACCCGGTCTAATGGTAAAAAGTGATGAATATAATGTGATAATGATCAATGAATAATTTAATTTTACAAATATACAGGGTGTTTCACCAATACTCATGAAGTGACAAATAGGGAAAAAGTTTTTTTATAAATTGTTGTAAGATTATAATTTTTCTTTTGGTTGAGATAATTAAACTTTTTGACTAAATATTTTTGTTGCTGCAACATGGGTAATTTTTTTAATCTTAGTTTATTTGAAATAACGAAATATCTTGTTGAATTAATTAAGTTTTTCTTGACAAAATATACTTTGTCGTCGCAAATAAAACAGTTTTTCAGTGTATAAGTAATCTATTTTTATTTAATTAATTAAATAAAATTTTTATTTAAAAAATTAATAATAGGTTAAAATAATGCATGGAATTCAGCTTATTAAAAGTATTTTAAAAATATATTAGACTTTTAAAATGTTTTGAGATGGTTCCAGCGTTATACATTCCCATTTATGTAACAATGTTGGAACATCCACGTGTTCTGAAATTATTACAAGTATTTTTTTTATTTCGGTGTATTTCCTTGCAATAATAAAAACGGCCCAAGTCCTCTTATATGTTGTCTTAGATTTGAATTAAAGTATCCAGAGAAATATAAGCTCATTTCAATTACATAATAGCGTCACGTATTTAAAGTCAAAAAGGAACAAATTGTTTGTTTCAAATAATCTTCTAATATACTTAAAACAGCATTGTAGGTACACTTGATTCAAAGAAATACATTTTTTCGTTAAAAATATTGATATACTTGGATTAAATAAATGTGCTTAAAAGCACTATACGTTTTAAACAGATAATATTGTCACTGTAACTATTCGGCTTTATTTGATTTAATTTTAGATTGCTTAACTTAAACACATGTATTATTAACTTAAACATACATGGAGTATAGACTTTTTTCAGTGAAGAGGCACATCATTCAACAACCCTCTAAGCAAGTGTAGATAATAACGTGCTCCTGTAAGATTGCCATAAAAAAGTAGAGCCCTAAAAGTTTGTTTAAAATATCTTATATGATTATTAGATCTTGTAATTTTTTAACGATATTTTAAAATTTACTTCGCCCAAAATATACTTTCATAAAAATATGCATTGAGGTATTTCATATTGAATTTCAGCTGATTGAATTATACATATTAGCGTCCACTATTTGTACTAAAAAAGAATATCATTTCTGTGTTTTTTTCTTCTAATATATTTGTTTTTTTGTTTCAGGTACGTATTATCAAATTTTTATCAGCGTTTCCCAGGTAACAACAGGTAAACATCTATTTCCTCCTTATCCTCTCTACAATAATTAAAACAGAAGTCTTTTTTTTATTAGGAGAAAACATTTATTTCCGTAACGCCTTCAAAAAGAACTGCATATTAAAAAACAAAAGCATATCGGAAAAAATAAATTATCCCGCGGGAAATTCAATTACTCCGGTCTCAAACCCGCGCATAAAATATGATAATAAACATAAAAAAGGAAGATCAAAGGAGCCTTCCTTCCCGCCTATCTTTCCGTAATAAGAAAAGGCACATATACACACAACTTTGATGTATGACGGTGTTGCATTCTTCTCATTTTGCTTCTGCCTTCTTCTTGTGCGCCGAAATACGGGAGACAAAGTGAGAGAGGTGGCTTGCTAAAAGAGGATTCCTACGTCTTCAGACGGGGCTTTCTCTGATTATATTACCCGAAATCATTTCGTTAATGGCGTTTCACGTCTTACTTATTTGGATAAACAACTCTCTCGTTGGATTATATGGACTGTTTGGAGTTGATCTTTGTTTTTATTGCGCTACAAATTTCATTGATTACTGAAATGTTGGGATGATGTAAAATATGCTGTTTTGGTAGAATTTTTTAGATTAAAGCTTTAAACTATTGAAGGTATTTCAGTTTCTAAGGAACTTGCACGTTGTATAAAAAACTAATTTTCTATTGAAATTACCGTATTTTCCTTTTTAGCGAACCGATATGAAAACTGAATAAAGTTACGTAACAGAATTCTCTTGATATTCAACCAAAATCCAGTATGATTTATTAACGGTTTTTATATTACGATAATCGGTTTTTTCCGGGGTCGTAATGTTGATTAGGAGAGAGATTTGACTCTGCGGGGGCCTGACAAGCTAAAACGGCTTAGGCATTACCACCCCTTAAAAAAAAAGAAGAAATATTTTCCAAAAGCTCTTATTTTAAGAACTTTTAGAAAACTTTAACTTAAAGCATCTAAGTTTCACTCCGTCAAAATTATGATCATATTTTTTGAATTTCTGCTCACACTACACTATAAGAACGTCATTTATGTCATATGTAGATTTGGTAGAATTATTAATTTTTGTATACTGGGTGAGTTTTTTTTTATCTTGAGACAACGGAATATCTCTAAAACACTGCATCAAATCAAAAAAAGATCTTAATAAGATTTGTTATAATGTAGGGGGCTCACTGGATGGTGCCGAACTCGATCCCCCCACTCGATCATCCCACCCAGAGTGGGAGGGGGGACAACTTTGAAATCTTTAAATGGGAACCCCCATTTTGTATTGCAGATTCAGATTCTACGCCATCAAGTATGTAGTTTTTGTTTGAAACTTTTTTCTCGACTCGTAATAGATTGCGCTGTAATCGCAAAAAAAATGATTGTGAACGTCTAAAAAAAATACACAAAAAAGAGAAGCAAGCAAACATGATTTTGTGTTTTTTTATTTTAACGTTAAATAATATTTCAAAAAGCCGTTACGGTAATGTTATAGCCTCCATTACTCTTCAAATATTCAACACTAACTAATTTGTATTGGATTAATAATTAATAATCTAAATGGGGATCGGACAATGTGTAAGCCATTCAACAACGATGAACTTTACTTTATCATAGCCATTTCAGAAAATGTGTTCGAAAATGTGCCCTACCACTTCGATACATTTATTTATTCGCAATTGGAATGATTGCCCACAACTGAGAAGTGTTTCCGGCGTAATCCTTGAACAAGCGTTGGTGATTCGTTCAATCATGTTTTCCCTCGTGGTTGGCACTTCCGTATAAACTTCAGACTTTAAGTGGCCCCACAAAAAGTAGTCAGGGGATGTAAGATCTGGCGATCTTGCAGGCCAAGACACTGGACCACCTCTTCCGATCCATCGTCGATTGTAGGCTCGATCTAATACTTCTCGTGCTATTCTTGAATAATGTGCTGGACAACCGTCATGTTGGAACCGCATTGTTTGTCGTACGTCCAAGGGAAGGTCTTCAAGTAACACTGGAAGTTCGTTCTGCAAGATGTTTCGATATTTTTCACCATTTAAGTTTCCATCGGTGAAATATGAACCAATAAGCATATTGCCAATTATTCCACACCAAACATTTACGTTCCAAGGATGTTGATGTTCAACTTGGCGCAACCAATGGGGATTTTCGGTACTCCAGTAAACACATAAAAAAACGCAAAATCATGTTTGCTTGCTTCTCTTTTTTGTGTATTTTTTCTAGACTTTCACAATCATGTTTTTTGAGATTACAGCGCAATCTCTAACGAATCGAAAAAAAGTTTCAAACAAAACCTACTCTGGGAGAGTGAGGTGGGGGATCGAGTTCGGCACCATTCAGTGAGTCCCCTACATTATAACAAATCTTACTAACATCTTTTTTTGATTTCATGCAGTGTTTTAGAGATATTCCGTTGTCTCAAGATAAAAAACTGACACTGTATGTTTAATATTTTATCCTGACTCGTATGTTTTCGTCTATAGTTGATATCTGTTAGCAATTTACTCTATATCATTATAAAAAAAATAATAATAAAAGACGAGTGGATGAAGGTGTTATGTTATAAAATCAAACTTTTTCAGAAATTGAGTTTTTTTTATGTAACTTTTCTCAAAAGTACTGTAACATAACCCCTTCATATATTCACAAGACTCGAGTGTTCTTGAATTTCTGGAATTTTCGATGGTGCTATGTGAAAGATGGGTACAAAACACCTTAATTCATGCAAAAAAAGTTTTTAAAATGCGACATAGCACCTTCATCCACTCGTATCTTCAATTGAGATATCGTTAAACTGTCAAGAACTAAGAAAGAAAAATTACCCTGCAATGATATTTCATTGTGTCGAAGTTTCCAATAGAAAACGCTAAATCAGTACGTGACAAAATTGCCTGAAATTCAATCCGTTCGATATTTCGCAAAATAAACCCAAACGCATTTCCGCTTTCATCGACGAGACTTTAAACGAATAGTCTACACCGAGAGAAAAAAAGTGTTGTATTAACTAATAAAATGGTGTATTGAACACTTTTTTCGTTCTCAATATGAGCAATGATATCTCAGTGTTAACGCAAAACGTAAAAAAAATGTTAAATTGCGTTAGTTAACTGAATAATAATAAATGTTATAAGAAACAGACTAGGCGTGATTCTTTGAACATGTACTTAATTTTCCATTAACAATTTCTACCCGCTAATTGAATAATACAACAACATTATCCCAACACATTTACTTGTTGTACACACACGAAGTAATAATGGTCTCTATAATTTTATAATATTGGTTTATCACTATAAAATGTTGATTCAAAACTTATATTGTTTCATTTAACCTACCTGTAGTATTCATCGAATGACTATTTGCATGTAATTCAACGCTTTCAGGTGGTTATACGAAAAAGATTTTCTTGTTAGTGGAACCATTTTCGATTTTGCTTAAAATCACGTTACTGATCGGTCGAGTTTTTAATTTCATCGATGGATCCATCGACTACTGTATCATTAATGTGTTAAACAGAGATATACTGTAATCGATGAATCTATCGATGAAATTAAAAATCCGCCCGCATATTCAGCAATTAGTCCATTGATTGCAACGCTTAGCTATATATTGCCTAATTAGGAAGACTATAAGAGGTAATAGAAGAAAAACGTTTACTGCATTATATACTAAACTTATATTAGCTTAATAACATAACTAAAAAATTACAAAGGTTTTATTCATACATTTGAAAGGAAAGTACAATTTAACGTTTCATAATAAATCATTAATAACAACATTTAACCAAAATTCGTTATCAGCATTTACCGATTTCGTAATATTACCCACCAAATAATCATTATTTTCAACGGAATTGGTTCTTAATCATCATATTAATCGATTTACTTAAACAATTAGAGGCAAAATGATTTTTAGGATTATATTTATCACATATTTTACCATAAGCTGGACAACTGTTTTGCGCATGCGTAAAATTACAACGTGTACACCGACCTGTTCTAGAATTGTTCGAGTCCGTTACAAACGATCTTATTTGAATTTGCCGGACACCTCTTTCCAATGATCTTCCATCCTTGTGCGGGCCTTGGGTGAAACGTGTCTTCTGTCTTGCTCCTGCATCCGGCTGTCGATCGTTGTGTTTTCCAGCGTAATTTCAATATTATTTAAAATTTCTCGAACTTCCTTTCCAATACAGTGTAACTGCGTCGCTGCTTATATTTCGGCTGTTTTCCCACTGCAACCACTCGCGGTAGAATATAATTCCCCCCAATCTTCTTTGAATTGCCTCCAATTTTTTGCTAGGTCGTCCTCCATTTTCATCTTCTCGAGTTGAGATATATTCTCCATTTTGTTTTGTTCCTTTCTGACACTTTTTTTTATAATTTGTTGCACTTTTTCTTCCTTTCACTGATTTCGTTTGTATTTTGTTTGTTTTTTATTTTGACTGCGCCATGTTATTTATATATATATACTCCGCTATGGGTTTTGATTATCTTTATTATTCAATATTAATGTTACAGAAACTTACAAACATAGGTCTTATTGCTACGGAGGTTGGATACTGACTGACTATACGCATGTGCAATCATCTATATGTAATAGTATTAAATATTACATTTTATTGAGTTAACACCGATAGTAAATATTTAAAGAACACCTTTTTCAAATATCAAATCGGCAATTTGTGGGATTAAACCAACAAGATAAGATATTGGTTACACCTGAACACTATAATCTTGTTAAATTAACTCTAAAGTGTGCAACTATATAAATATGTTTGTTTTAAATAGGAGCATATGATTCACTTAAATGCAACATGGTTAAATCAATGCTCAAATTCGTAACACTAGGAAAAATGTTGAAATAACCATTTCATATTTCTCAGTGTAATCATTATAAAAAAAATAATTGAGATAACGTTAAATTGTCAAGAACTAAGAAAGAAAAATTACCCTGCAATGATATTTCATTGTGTCGAAGTTTCCAATAGAAAAACGCTAAATCAGTACGTGACAAAATTGCCTGAAATTCAATCCGTTCGATATTTCGCAAAATAAACTCAAACGCATTTCCGCTTTCATCGACGAGACTTTAAACGAATCGTCTATGTAGTAGCATTCGGAAACCGCTTCTTTAGCTTAACGCCGAACGGATCCGTAATGTTCCCGTCACGTTCTCATTGTGATAGTCGCATATATAGGGAGAAAGCTATGTGATCTCACGTCCAAACGAAAACGTTAAGCGAATGGCACATACGTACAATGCAATACCCAGCCTGAATTCCGTAATTCCATCGCACGGCGTCCAGTTTCTTTATCCAGACACGTCTGCGATGCGTCAGCCGGCGTCCTTATCGTACGGATGCAGCGTCGACGTCGCTTGCACACTCTATACACACTCTCCGACGATAGTAGTACGCCTTGCTGTACTATTTTCAGTTGCATCCGTTCAATGGGAATACATAATGAAATGAATTCGATCCCCTGCTTCGCTATTCTGTTCCGTTAAGTTGTTGTCGTGAAGGGAACTAACGTTCGAGTGTGTATGACACGTCTAGTTTAACGCAGAGGCGAATAATGCTATACGTGTAGTTGTTTGTATCGGAATGAATGCAGGAAGAAGACGGATATGAGCGGAAGACGAGAACTGGCTTTGTGTTTGCGGATTTCCATATCTGATTTTGTCACAAAGGACGTGGTACTGGTTTCCCTAACATGTAAAAATAGTACGGTGATTGAATAAAACAAAAGGATCATGGAAAAACGTTTCTTGGTTTACGATGTAAAATAAATGATAGTTCAATAATAGATCTTGAAACAAAGGAAGTCGCAATTTCGCAAGCACTAGAAGATATAGTTAAAATATATTGCTATGCCTAGTCGAAGACGGTCGTTCATGTGAAATATCCAAAATTCGAGCTTAAATTCGGTAACATTTAACGAGAAATCGAATGATGACAGTGTGAAAAATGTGAAAGAAATTGTTAAAGAACCGAAAGAAGTCATTAAAAGCCATCTTAAAATGAAAGGAAATACACTTTAGTGCTAGTGAGCACCATAAAATGGCATCTTGAAGCAGATATTCAAAATATATTTTGTTAACCAGGAGTTAAGTGATAAAACTCGCAGATATGTATGGAGATAAAACAAAAAATTCTGTCGAGATCTTGGCGAAAATATGGAAGAAATCGTCAAAATGAAGGAGATTGAGTTCTAATGGACAGTGCAATATGCATTTTTTATAATGAGAAATCGAATGATAAGGACAGCAGGCTGATTAAATATTGGCAAAAATGTCAAAAAGAAATCGTTAAAAGACAAAAAATATTAAAAGACATGTTATAATGAAGGAAATATGACACCAGTGGGCAGCAAAAGAGAAAAACTGACTGTGACCACTAAGCCCAGTCGAAAACGGTCGTTCAAGTGAGATATCCAAAAGTCGAACTTACCAAATGCGCGACAAGTGATCTAATGGGGACTATAAAATGTACCTTTTAACGAGAAATCGAATGATGACAATGTGAAAAATGTATAAGAAATATAGGACCTAAAGAAATCATTAAAAGACACCTTAAGATGAAGGAAAATACAATTTAGTGCTAGTGAGCACCATAAGATGGCATCTTAAAACAGAGGGACTCGCATTTTTGTGAGCACCTAAAGGTATATTTAAGATTTATTTAACCAGTAATTAAGTGATGAAACTCGCAAATATGTATATAGATAAAAAAAATCCTGTTGAGATTTTTGCGAAAAAGTGAAAGAAATCGTTAAAAAATATCTTAAAATGGAGGCAATACAATGTAGTGACTACACAAGATGCATTTATAACAATAATCGAAAAAGTGAAAGAAATTGTTAAAAGGTGTATAAAGAAAGCATTCATAGATATCTTCAAAATGAAGAGAATTGAGTTTCAGTGGCCAGTGCAAGATGATTTTTTATAACGAGAAATCGAATGATGAACATCGCGAGCTGATTAAATATCGGCAGAAATGTAAAAAAAAATCGTTAGAAGACAAAAAAACATTAAAACAAATCTTAAAATGAACGAAATAGTATACCAGTGGGCGCCAGAAAGGAAAGGCTGTTCGTGGCTGCTATGCCTAGCCGAAGACGGTCGTTCAGATGAGATATCCATAACTCGAACTTACCAAGTGCGCGGCATGCGATTTCGAAATGTCTACATTTGTTCTAATGGGCATCATAAAATGTACCTTTTAACGACAAATTGAATGGTGACAATATGAAAAATGTGGCAGAAATTGTAAAAAAAACCATTAAAAGCCACCTTAAAATGAAGAGGAATACGCTTTAGTGCTAGTAGACACCATAAGATGTTTTTTTAAACTGTAAATCGTACGGTGAAAACAGCATTCTGATCAAACCTTTGCCTTTTCATATGTTGGCAAAAACTTGAAAAAGAAATCGTTAAGAAAGCATTAAAAGATATCTTGAACGCAGGGAATTTCATTTTATTGGGCACCAAGAGACGCATTTTTTAACTAGGAATCGAATAGTGAAAATGTCTAAAATGTGGAAGAAATTGTTAAAAGACGTATAGAGAGCATTAAAAGAAAGACAATGCTTTCTATTGGACACAATAAGATATATTTTGTAACGAGGAATGGTATGATGAAATTCGCATTCATCTTCCGAGATTGACAAAAAAGCAAAATCATTAAAATACAGAGAGAAAACATTAAAAGACAAGTTAAGGGAATAGCACATCGAGTGGGCACCATAACATACATTTTTTTTTTAATGGCAGCCGCGAATGATGAAAATCACAACCTGACAAAACTCTCACGATATTGCCAAAAATATGCAAGAAATCGTTAAAAGACAAAAAGAAGGCCTCAAGAGACATCTTAAAATAAAGAATTTTGGCCTCTATTATAGACATTGCAAGATACATTTTAAGGTACAATCGAGCCTGCTGGTACTGTAACTTTCTAAAGCTTCGCAAAAATAAAATTTAAATTGCCTAAAAAAGCGTTCAGACATCTCAAAATTGACGGAATCGCATTTTAAAGGCTACTATTTATAAGATGGATATTTTGTCGAGACGTCATATATAACACATAAATGAAATCAATTAAATATAAAATAGACGATTTTTTTTTTAAATTCATTTGATCATCTAAACTTCGACTTTTTCGAAATGATATTTTACAAATATATAATAGGCATCAAACATTACTGAGCTCTATAGCCCGAAAGACCAATAACAAGAGGGTATAGCAGCTTCAGGAGCATTTTCCACCGCATTTCCCTTTCTGTACTTGCCTAGAGATAATTGATTCAATATAAAAATATAGTAAATGTAACTAATTTTACCTAAAAATATTAAAAAAGGGAAAATTATCTTCTACTTACAACATTTAACAATGTTAGTTGCTTATTAAGATGCTTCGTTTAACGTTAAAACGAAGCATCTTTACCTCCTTAATTCCATTCCAAAATTTCTCGTTCAATTTGGCGTAATTGCCTCTTTAATTAGATTAGATTAGAATTATCTTCTTAGCGCCGTTACATAACGAGCTCAAGAAAAATAAAATAACTGACGAAATCCCCTAATAATACCTGCATTCGCACTGTAATTTACAAGGTTTCAAAAAGAATGGAATTATAATTACTACAGCTACCAGTCTTGCTGCTCGTCGAAATAAAGCCGGTAATGAAGTAAGGCGAAGCCAAGTTGCAATTACCTTTCTCTCCCAGTAGGATCAGTCAAACGGGTGGAGAAGGGTATATGGTATTAAGAGCGATAGGTAAAAAAGTTAATCCGCGCGGCACGTAATCGAGATAATGAAAATAGTACATGTAAAGGCTATTATCAGCTTAGTGGTTTATGTAGGATGCAGCGTATGTGTGCCTGTAATACGTCAATACCGTTCTTTTTATCCTTCTGCCTTTCGTGGGGAATTTAGATCATATTACGAAATTAAAATGTATACACAGAGTAATTTTAAATGACTGACAATAGTTTGAATTTCGCGCCTTGCTAAATTTTTATCAGGTTTAGACGAGGTGATTAGCTGATTCCACTAGTTGAATGGACGCTTGTCAAGGATCATAATGATATGAGCCCTTTCACACGAAGTCAACTAAACCGCCTCGTCTGAAACAGGCCTAACTCTTCTGAAATTAACACATTTATTTTATTTGGTAAATATGGGTGTGTTTTTGTGCCATTTTAAACTGTCAAAACAGCTTTGAATTTCACTGTTTGTGGTATATAAGAATGATTTGACAACCGATGAAATTTTCTTTTATTGTGCGTTAAAAATCAAATATAAACAAGAATAATGTACCATAAAATGAGGTGAATAGGAACAGCAACCTGGTGAACAAAACCAAAACTTTACAAGGAAATGTTTCTTAATATGACGTAATAAAAATAATCCTTACAGAAAACTGTTTTTCAGTTGCACGATTTTAATTAAAAGATAAGACTAGTAGATGGCAGCACTACGGTTCTAAGAATGTTTTATCCGTAAATGCCATTTACACAAATGCAAAAGCCATTGACCAAAATCCTGTAATTTTGTCACCGGTGTGAACTTGGCAAGCAACTTTATTAAAAAAAAATAAACGTAGTACGGTTCGATTGTACTTCGTTTGTACCCGTTTGTACCACCTTCAGTTTCGTTTGCACCTCAAAGGTTAAAAAAATAGAAAGGGTTAAAAAAAAAATTAGCAAGCAAGTACAAGATATTCAAAAACGGACTACGCCATTCGAAAGAGCATTGTTTGTACCCGTTTGTACCACCTTCATTTTCGTTTATACCTCAAAGGTTAAAAAAATAGAAAGGGTTAAAAAAAATTTAGCAAGCAAGTACAAGATATTCAAAAATGGACAACGCCATTCGAAAGAGCATTGTTTGTACCCGTTTGTACCACTTTCGTTTTCGTTTGTACCTCAAAGGTTAAAAAAATAGAAAGGGTTAAAAAAAAAATTAGCAAGCAAGTGCAAGATATTCAAAAACGGACAACGCCATTCGAAAGAGCATTGTTTGTACCCGTTTGTACCTCCATTTAAATCGTTTGTACTTCCACCAAACCGGAAGTAGAAACATTTGAAAATAAGTAACTTGGCGAGAGAAATTTTGCTCATTTTTGAGATATCGGAAAACGGCCAACGCTATTCAAAAGAGCATCGTTTGTACCCGTTTGTACCTCTTTTTACGTCGTGTGTACTTCAACCAAACCGGAAGTAGTGACAATTCAAAATATGTCAAAGAGAGAAATTTTGGTATTTTTTAAGATATCAAGAAACGGCCAAGGCTATTCGAAAGAGCATCGTTTGTACCCGTTTGTACCTTTTTTTTATATCGTTTGTACTTCAACCAAACCGGAAGTAGTGACAATGCAAAATATGTCAAAGAGAGAAATTTGGGTATTTTTTAAGATATCAACAAACGGCCAAGGCTATTCGAAAGAGCATCGTTTGTACCCGTTTGTACCTTTTTTTTATATCGTTTGTACTTCAACCAAACCGGAAGTAGTGACAATGCAAAATATGTCAAAGAGAGAAATTTGGGTATTTTTTAAGATATCAACAAACGGCCAAGGCTATTCGAAAGAGCATCGTTTGTACCCGTTTGTACCACTTTTTACATCGTTTCTACTTCAACCAAACCGGAAGTAGTGACAATTCAAAATTTGTCAAAGAGAGAAATTTGGCTATTTTTTGAGATATCAAAAAACAGCCAAGGCTTTTCGAAAAAGCATCGTTTGTACTCGTTCGTACCTCCTTTTAAATCGTTCGTACCTCAAAGGGAATCGGAGTAGAGATATACGAAAATATGTCGGACAGAGAAATGTTGCTAATTTTTGAGATATCGCAAAGTGGCTAACGCTATTCTATAGAATATCGTTTGCAACTGTTTGCACCTTTTTTAAAATCGTTTGTACTTCAGCGAAACCGTAAGTAGTTCTTTTCAATGTTCCCATCCCCTATTTTAGAAAACATATAAATACAGATATTCTGCATTTTGCCAAATTACGTCAGACAACTTAATATGACCACTATTTATTTATTAACTATGTATTTAATTTTTACTTTGTGAGACGTTTAAGTATATTCTTAAATATGTATGTTGTTTTTAAACCATCTCTTATTATATATTTCTATATCTTTGGTTGCAGATACCGGTTGTAAATGTATGCATTTAACACCAATTATACTTTTCTTATTATCTAATTATTATAGACCTGTGCTAGGGAGATTATAAAGAAAGATATTCAATTGAGTCGTGTAGCGGCATATTCAATGCATTGAATCGAATGACATTGCCCGTTGTGCGAAATTTCTGTCTCATATCTTCAAATGGTTCCGGTTTGGTTGAAGTACAAACGATGTAAAAAGAGGTACAAACGGATACAAACGATGCTCTTTCGAATAGCCTTGGCCGTTTTTTGATATCTTAAAAAATACCCAAATTTCTCTCTTTGACATACTTTGAATTGTCACTACTTCCGGTTTGGTTGAAGTACAAACGATGTAAAAAGAGGTACAAACGGGTACAAATGATGCTCTTTCGAATAGCCTTGGCCGTTTTTTGATATCTTAAAAATACCCAAATTTCTCTCTTTGACATATTTTGAATTGTCACTACTTCCGGTTTGGTTGAAGTACAAACGATGTAAAAAAAAGGTACAAACGGGTACAAACGATGCTCTTTCGAATAGCCTTGGCCGTTTTTTGATATCTTAAAAAATACCCAAATTTCTCTCTTTGACATATTTTGATTTGTCACTATTTCCGGTTTGGTTGAAGTACAAACGATGTAAAAAGAGGTACAAACGGGTACAAACGATGCTCTTTTGAATAGCGTTGGCCGTTTTCCGATATCTCAAAAAAGAGCGAAATTTCTCTCGCCAACTTACTTATTTTCAAATTTTTCTACTTCCGGTTTGGTGGAAGTACAAACGATTTAAATGGAGGTACAAACGGGTACAAACAATGCTCTTTCGAATGGCGTTGTCCGTTTTTGAATATCTTGCACTTGCTTGCTAAATTTTTTTTTAACCCTTTCTATTTTTTAACCTTTGAGGTACAAACGAAAACGAAGGTGGTACAAACGGGTACAAACGAAGTACAATCGAACCGTATTACGTTTATTTTTTTTTAATAAAGTTGCTTGCCAAGTTCACACCGGTAATTTTGTCGACTCAGAATTCTTGCTTTGACCTCGAAGAAAATGTAATAAGTAAAATGTTCATACGCCGGCTTCAAATTCTACTATAATTATGTTTGTATGTGCAGTGCAATTTTTGCTTAATTTTTATATGTAAAAAATGTTTTGCTAACTTTTCTATTTAAAAAAATAAACAAAATGCCCCGATTTTACTTTCCAAAAGGTCGAAAAATATACAAACATGATGATCCAGACACAATTACAAGAGCAATTAAGGCTATAACAAATTATGATCCTACGGGCAAGCAAAAATAAAATTCCCACCTCAAATACTGTTACTTGTCTATTTTTTCATAGGAGTATTTGTTTTTGCGTCACGAATTAGTTTTTAAAAAATAGATGGTACGTTTTTAAAAACCTTTTTTCGATTTTGACCTTGTATGTTCTTAATAATGTTCTAAGTGGTTCGCGTTTTGTTTACCGAGTTTAATAAATTTAAAATATAATATAAGTAAAATTTTTTCCTACAATTTCTTACAAAATTCTATATAAGTTCCTCTAGAAATCTTCCCCATCAACACTTCCTGGTGCAACTGATGTTTTAAATTCGACATTCTCTTTGTTTTGTTTATCTTTATGATTGGATTGATTAGTGTAAATCAAAGAAGAAAACTGAGGCATTTGGTGCTAAAATAATAAAGTAGTGTTGAGAATCATTTTTCTAGCGACAAAACATCAAAGACGGCGGTAGGGAAAAACAAGATTCACATGATTTTTGACGCTTAGAACTAACGATTTTCATAGAAAAGAGTGAGAGATTCGTAAATACATATATTAAAGTAATTGATTCACTACAATAATACAATAAGCACCTGCTTCTAAGTACTAAAGTCCATTTTCTCTCGATCGTCTCTTCGGGAAAATTCCGCCAACAATTTCCATTTACGCTCCGATAGAGGGAGACGTTGACAAATTGAGATCCGTCGAAGGGTAGTACTGGGAGTTGGGAGTATCGGCGCGCGGCAATAATCAGCCGGCCAGAGGTTTCGTCGCTGCCAAATCCGCCTCTCAATTATACACGGACCATCGATCCGAATTATTGTCTAATGACAGATAAATTGTATCGAGTACGCACGAGATTTATGGGATTTTTATGACCGTATTCGGAGACGGAAAAGTATATTCCTCTTTTAACGACTCATTATTTGCTCGTATATTTTTGACGTTAAAACTTTGATCGTCATTTGTTATTATAATTGCGATATATTGCGGTAGCATAATCACATCGTGTTAAATCAAAATTTTAATTACACAGAACATAATAGATATTGATAGAAGTATTTTTAATATTAAGTTGTACAGGGTATGATTTCCTGTTTTTGCCTGAATTACACAAAAAAAAATTAGCAAATAACTTATATATATAAACTGTGATTCAAAATGATTGTCGTAAGAAAAAAACTGTTTTCCGGAAAAAAAATATGTATACTTATTACCAATTTAATGAGCGAAGTTAGCTACATACAAATTTCATACATTAAATGAATTTTCTTGACATTTAGCGACATTGGCGTCCGTGTTGTAGTATCTTTCGAATATCACCAACAATAGCATTTCTTGAATACTGTAAGAAAATAAGGGAATTTATCTGTGGTAATAGCTCAACAAACAGGTAAAAAAATCAATATTAACATTAAGTGAAATAGTTTATTACATTTTATAATTTCATAGGCTTATCATACACTTCAGTGCAATGAGCTGTCAAAAGAAAGTTACATTTTCATCCCTATAAAGTTTCTACGGTACAGGAATTATTACCATTAGATCACGATAGGCAATTGGAATATTGTCATTGGTTTAATAACAATTTAAGGGACGATGACTTGCTAAACAAATCATTTTTCTCGGATGAAGCCTGATTTTATCTAACAGACTATATCAATTTACAAAACTATTGTATCTGGTCTGCAGAAAATCCACACGAATTTCGAGAAACGCAATTGCATCCCATAAAAGTTGGAGTTTGGTTAGCTATGTCCAGGCAACGAATAATAGGGCCAATTTTCTTCGAGGAAACTGTAACAGCCCAACGTTACCAACAGATGTTGGAATTCTTTATTGCAGAGTTACAAGAAAATGGGCTTGAAGCAGGTTATTTTCAGCACGATAATGCTCCAGCACATACTGCTCGACAAACCTGCCAATAGGCTTCTTCAACAGTTTTTTGCTGACAGATTCGTTAGAGCACAAAGATGGCCACCAAGATCGCCTGATCTAACCCCATTAGATTACTTCATGTTCGGCTATCTAAAAATAGGATCTATAGAAACCGCATGCATACCATAGAAGAACTGAGAGATTCAGTTTTGTCACTTAATAATTATACTAATTGTATGTAATAATTTAAAGTAATAAATAAATTTAGATAAACACCAGTTTGTACTGAATTGTAAAATCATAATTTAGTAAAGTTAAATTAATTACATTTCATTTTTACAATCAGAAACACCAATCCATAGTCGTTTATATAATGCGAGTTCAAATATAGGTTACGTTTTCCTTATTTATGACAGATCCGTTTACTTTCTTGTGTTCCAACACTGACTTAGTTCAAACCTTCATTACAAACACGCGGCATATACCTACACCCTGTTACTATCTATAGGAGCGGAATTGACAATCATTTTGAATCTCTGTGTATATTGCAATATAGATCAAATGAATTACATTTTAAATGAAACAGGAACTTTTTATTCAATTCTCTTTGGAAAAAAGAATTTGTCACATTAAAATCAACGAGAGTACAAAAAATAATGGTGGCTTTTTAAGCAATTCTGTTAAAAAATAACACAATGTCCCATCAATCAACTCACATCACCATTTAAAAAACAAAATAAAAATAAAGTTAAATTCAAGTAATACCTTAAATGGTAAAGTTTGACATTATCAAAGGAATGCCGACAGGCCACTTAATTGGCAATGTTGTAAAAGCAATCACATGGTAGAGGTGAGGAGCCTACAAATGTAACAACGTAAAACAAAACTTAACCTTCAGGCATAACGTAATAAGAGAACAACTAGCGGTAATAATCTAATAAATGATTGTATTTGGTTTAGCCTTTGGCTATGTTTACCTATTATTAGCGATATAAGCCGGGTTATAGGAAATATAATATCGAATATGGGAATATCTAGTACCATATGATATGAAGAATTTAACGTAAAATCACAAGGGAAAGATGAATGGCTAATATTGTCATATTTGAGGCTGTTTTGAAAATGTGTAATAAATCGATTGCGCATATATGATTGTAGAGGTGTGATGTAATATATTGCCTTCTTGAATTGTATTAATTTGTAATATGTGACGTGCTCCAAACAGGCATCATACAAAATTAAAGTTTCTACGTCGGAATACCTACCAAAATAAATCCTTAATAGACACTGTAGTGATTTGATGTGCTCGTTTACTGTGTGAAACATGTTCGATCCAAGATCTGGTATTTGTTTACAATAATTTAAGGAAAGTGTGAAAGATTTCAAGAGCTTATTGTAATAACATGATAAGCCTCACCAAAATACTTCAATTTTAAATTAAAGAGTAGGTAGTTTTATGCATTTTTATAAAACTTCAAGTTTCATAACTCTTTTTTTTTTTTATTGGTGACATATCACGTTATTACAACGACTCCTTCAATTATAGTGTGTTCGCCAACTTGTATCAGGTAAAATTCAAACTTAAACTGTGATGCAAAGTACACTGTAAAAAATTACAGTAATTTTGCCATGGTAAATTAGGAATATTACATGTAATAACGTTGTGAATTTACCACAATAAATCATGTAAATTTTGTCTTACATGTTTTTTTCTAGGATATTTAACATGGAAAAAAAATTTCGGTAAAATTTATAGCTTTGCTATTTAATTACTTAAAAGTGTAAAATTGACAATTTTTTTGGGTATTTAAATTTGGGTAAAAATTTGAGGATCTTTTATATTTATTTTTACTTGAATACGCCGCAATGTGATTGGTTATTAGGTTATTTAACTGTACGCGTTCGGCAAATATACAGTTCATATAAATATTACATACGAATTTTACAGTACAATCTTTGAAAAATACATCAGCATGTGAAATTTACTAGAAGGTAGAAATTTTACCTTATGAAGCAAATTTACCGGTAAAATTGTAGGCAACTTTTTTTACAGTGTAGGTGCAACACTTTGATCAGCTGATTTTTCATCATGAATACAATTAATAATCTTTTTTTTCATTTTCATTATGGCATAAAAAAGAAAATTAATTTGATTGATTGTTAGCGTTCAGGTTATGATTGTGACATGAATTCTTTTAAATTAAGCTGAAGAATCTTTGGTTGGGCTAAAATTTGTAGTGCAATTGGTTTAGTAGGTAGATGAACTTAGTGCGACACAAATGAACCTATCGATTTTATATCTAAATATGAATAAAGCGCATAATATGTAGCATTTTGTTTTGCGTTTTATTAAGGCTGTCAAAATAACCAACAGGAGCCATGGTATCCTACTTAACATTTTTTTTTGAAACACTGTGAAGATGTGATTTATGGCGTTCTAATAAATGTAGAAAACAAAAGAGGGTATTGCAAAGATTGCGAACTTTTTATAGTATGAAATAATAAACGAATTAATGATTTCTGCTAATAACTGTAAAAAATATTTTAGCAGAAATTATTAATTCGTTAGAAGAGGGTAATATTTTTAGTTTTTTAGTGTTATCTTGATATTTAATAATTTTAATCATGTTTTCTTACTCAGAAGAATACATACAATCCAAATAAGTATGCAAAAAAATACACATCTACTATTTAAAATGCCAAGTTTATTTTTATGATAAAAAAAATAATAAAATATGAAAGTAGGGGAGGCTGGTGTTGGTTGTGATACGAGTAGATGTATATCGGCAACTGTGGCTAAACAGAGAACGCTATATTAACGTTAGGAAGTGGCAAATGATCGGTCGATGATGATGCCATCATTTGCCACTTCCTAACGTTAATGTTGCGTTCTCTGTTTAACCACAGTTACCGCTATAACTACCTACCTCTGTCACAACCAACCCCAGCCTCCCCTATAGGTTAAAAAAATTTTAGTAGATACTATATTTCCGATTTTATTAAAAAATGTATATAAACAAAAGATTATAAACCAGAACTTATAAGCTTGGGCACCAGCGTTGTTTTAAACAAACACATAAAAACACTAACAAAATATTTTGTGTTGAATTAACCTAACCATAGGATAGGATGGTAACCGATCCATCCTATGCTATGGTAGGGGGTAAGACACTTTCGCATTATATCGAGTTCTGTCAACTTAATTATTCCATTTTCCCAAACTTACATTCAGCTATTAACAGGTTTTAATTTGTAAAATTGTGTTTGTTCATATTTCCTGATTCTGTAACACATCTTTTTCGATTACTTGTTTGATCCCTTCAGTAGCTAATTCTGATTAACTTCTTACGAATCTCATCACTGTGAACATTTCTTTACGCATAACTGTTTTTGACGTGCACAAATATCGTTTTAGTAAAATTACCCACCAAAGGAGAAGACAGCTTTTATACCTACGCATTTGAAAATCTTATAAATGAACTTTCCGCCTTTAGGGCGAAGTAATTTATTCAAAATAATTTAGAACTATAAAATGAGATTTTGCCTTTTTTTAAAGACTTTACATCCACTACTTTAACAGTAGACCATTATATTACCCAAATATTATATATTATTACCAATATATTTTATATAATTTACTATAAATTGGTATATACAACTTCATCTGCCGCAACACCTGCAACATTGTATTAGTATTGGGATAGCAATAATAGGACTACAAAGATACATCGCATACCAACACTTATACATGCGCAATTAAATTGAATCGAAACCAATAAAGACGGTATTAAGTGCGCAATTCCGGCGCAAAGTTTTGGGTACGTTTCGATAAACGGCCAGAGAAGTAATACTAAAAGGAGGCCCAGCTACGAGCAATTCATTTGGCATGCAGGAGTCGTTAAGAGAGGAGAGCGTATCCCCATTTAATTCGAAACTGTATATTAAGTACTAGGCATTAAGCCGGCAGTATAATCATAACGATCTTTTGTAAAGTCGAGAGCGAGCGAAATTTATCAATTTTTGTTTGAATAATTTGCCGATTCGAGTAGAATGGCAATGTATTTTAGAAAGGTTTAGATCCTACACTCCTACCTAAATCAAACCGGGATTTTGTTGGGATAATGCATACTTTAAATATCATTAAGTAGTGCATTTTTTTTTAATAATAATAGTGCATTGCTCTTAACGAAAAAGAAAAATACATTAACAACTCTTCAGTATATAATTACTATTTTTAATAAAAAATGTCAGTGCCTTGAAGTTGTGTCAAGTTGTATCCCACAATAGGTAGCTCACCCAGCCACAACTAAATAAAACGTTACTATAGTTCATTTACTATAACAGACGAGGTACTACGTGAGTCAGTTTGCTATGACGTCACGACCGTGTTGCAACTTTTCTGTTCGTCAAAACGTAAACAAACCGTTAGGTTATTTAACTGTCAAACACTTTTGACAGGTGAATAAACAAACTCTTAAAAATAACATTTACCGTTAATATTAGTGATGATTCTTTTTGAAAATCAGGATTTAAAGTATGTTAATCATGATAGCAGTGGAAAAAAATAACAAAAAAGCACAGGTGAGTATAATAAATTTAATCTGGACCATTATCGCTTAAAGTATTCACAGTAATGATTAGTATGCAAGTTTCTTCTCTATCCAAACCAATCTCTCTGATTTACTACTTCTGAATTTCGTTTCCAATATGTTGTACACCAAGTGCGTGAAATTTCCAGACTAATTTAATTCAATCCGCTTTATACAATTGTATGCGTCCTCCGATCTGCCATATTTCATCCATCGTTTCGTAACAAACTTCGTTTTCTTTGAGAACAAATAATATCTACCACAACAATGTGTTTCAACAATAGAAAATGTCTTTTTGTTTAACAGCACTGTTTAAAATGTTTAAAGTGTTATGTTAGTCTGAAAAATGTATGTGAAAGAACCACTTCTGTAAACAATATTTGTATATGCTCAGTGTTTTCGTACATGTCATAAATTGTGTTTCCACTAGCACATTGCCAATGAGTAGAATAATCAATTTTTACAACATTTATTTCGTATGCATTTTCGCTTTGGGTTAGTGGATGTAATTCCTTGTTTACTCATGGATGAAATTTTGCTTATGTTTGCAACATGAATATTTAGAGCACTCGTTACTCTCTAAAAACGAAATACTGTAAAGAATATGACATTAAAAATATATGGATTTTTAAACTCCTCTCACGAAAGTTAACGGAAGTAATGGCCCCGTTGTTCTCGCGTTCTGCGTCGAAATACACGATTAACGAAACTATTAACTTCTTCGATTGTTTACACAATGGTTTCGGTATGGTTTAGTTGTAATAACAACCTATTTTAAATAAATATATACCAAGTATAAACGCAAATTCCCACACTTTACTGCAAATGCAGAATATAACCCTTTGACAGTTGACAGCAATAACTAAATTGGTGGGAATACGTTGGGAAGATTTGACAAGAATGCAATTTAAAAAGCGGTAGGCACCCACATAGTATCTTTAATTGAACATGAATAAGTTATATGTTAGTTGGATATTTTAATAATATGGTATTGCATGGCCCGAATTTGCAAGTAATGACGTACCTCGTCTGTTATAGTAAATGAACTTTAGCAAGCTGTCGTGTTTATACGATATGTTACAACGATATTAAAACACAAATTGCGCCTGTAACACTTCAATTAAACTACATACTGCACTGAAACTTTATCAGTCTTGTGGAAAAGAGATTAAACCAGCATCCCTACTTATTTCCGCATTCGACGCCACTGTATTCCCACTAAAAAGTAGCAGCTGTAAGAATAAGCCAAACGTAACATAATGAAAGTTAATTCGAACATGTTGTGTAAAGATATTTAAAATAAAATACAGATAGAATAGAAATATTTACATTTCATTATTTATATTTGCACCTATTTGGACTTCATGAAAACATCTTTTTTTTTTCTGAGCTCTTGTGACCTCACCTAAGCACGACCCTATTTGTATCGTGATGTGTTGTGCTCTGCCTACTTTATTCGCCTCACGTCAACCCCAAGCAATTGTAATTCATATTCCAACAGCGTTGACCTCGTCCATTCTTGCAACAAATTGCTTGAAGCAGCCAAAGCTGTCCGTTTTTGTTTTTGTTTTTTTTTTTGTTGCTTACTTAGATACTCGCGTAGTTCGAGAGAAAACACCCCAATATTCGTATCTGTTTCGAAGGGAAGTAGTTCTTACACGCGAACGTTTCTGGAAAACTATGAATGGGCTTGTCTTCCCGGAAGATGAATCACTGGCTTGTGAAAATCTAGTTTGTCAATGTCAAGTTGCCGCTTTAGTGAAATCCTACAAATATGGCACTTGTTATGTCGGTCTTATTGTTAGTGGGATGTAATTTTCTAAGGGGAAAGAATAGGCAGCTTAAATATACATGAAAATCGATTAAGGGACGCTATTTTATATAGCTAGAAATTGACATTATTTCTCGTATGCAAGCTGTAAGAATCGTTATTTTCCTGCAGCTTACAGGAAGAGAAAAAATAAAATGCCCGACTTGAATAGGTGTTTTTTTTTTACATTTAATGAACAATAATTGTACAAGAAATAAATTGCAAATACCATTTTATACAGAAAGAAAGAAACTTAGCGCTTTTTACTCGTTTATTTCTTAATCAATATTATTGGGAGATAAACAAGTGCTTGGGAACTACTATTCGACTGTTGTTATCAATAATTTTGCGAAGGTTTTTGAAAGATGCATTTATTCTAGTATTTCTCAATCAGTACATCCACATAGATATAAATAGAGACCGGATTATATGCAAAGTGCATATATTTTATTTTTTGCATATCTTTAATTATAGTCTATATGTAGACGTATTACACTAATTGAAGCTAATTAGTGCTAATTAGTGATTGCATATATTGCATATTTAGGCATTTCTATGCATATTTTTACAAAGTTGCATATATTGCATATTTAAGCTTTTTCTTATCCTTTCTATTAGTAAAAATTCCCAGTAATTCCTAATGTAGATCGACAACCGACAATTCTCAGAACGATAAATCTTTTACATTGGTTTCTCTAATACTTTTTTCCAAGAATTGCACGTGTTTAATTTCGCCTAGCAGAAGGGATGTGGTGAATACGTTTTATTATTATTAATTCCCAAATAAACTATTCATTCATTGAATATCTTTGAGCGAAACAGCATACAATGAGTATAGCGAACAAATTTTCTTAATGGATTAAGCCATATCCTGAACTGGTAAAGGATGGCGACAAAATATTTTGTCGAACCTGCAGTAAACTGGTAAGTTTAATTTTATAATTTATAAAGCTTTACAATTGTTGTTAAATTCTTTAACTTTCGATATAAAATGACAATTGTTGTTGTAGGTGTCTTCTGAGAGAAAATACGTGATTGATCAACACGCTAAAACTCCATCACATATTGGAAAATGTGAAAAACTAAAGCGATCCGCATGTGTGCAGCAATCTATACGTCAATGTGTAGCATCAACTTCACGAAACTCAAAACAAGAAGAATATAATACGGATCTGTGTAACGCATTAATTTCGTCTAACATACCATTAGCAAGATTAAACAATGTTAATTTGAAATCATTTCTTTCTTTCAATATTGCAAACACAATATACCTGACGAAAGTACCTTACGAAAAAATTATGTCACATCTTGTTATCAGCAAACAATAGTAGAAATTCAACAATTGGTAGAGAATAATTTTATTTATATCATGGTAAATGAAAGTACGGATAAGTGTGGCCGTTATATTGCCCATTTGTTAATAGGAATTCTTCATGAAGATATTGTAGGTATATCATAAACAAATAATGTGACAATTGCCCAATTCGTTCAAGAAGGTTTATCAAATTTATTTTTACCTGGAAGTATACCTTGTGAAAAATGTTTATACATGATAAAAGCCGCCCAAAATTAAAAAAAAAAATTATAGTAACATTATTCATACCACTTGTTTACCTCATGGGTTCAATCGTGTAGCCGAAGACATTAGGAATCAATTCCCTTTGATTAATGATTTAATTAGCAATGTCAAAAAAGTATTTTTAAAAGCACCTTTACGAATCCAATTTTATAAGGAGCGACTTCCCGGTGTTAAGTTGCCTCCTGAACCGATTATTACGAGATGGGGTACAATTTTTTTCGCCGATAATTTTGAAGGAATAAAAAATGTAATTCTTGAAATCACTGCTGACTGCATTGCTCTAGAAAACTGTAAAAAGATAGTAACATCAACAGAATTGCCACAAAACCTTTTGTATATTAAGTCAAATTATAGCTTTGTTTCAAGTTCCATTCGTAAACTAGAAACGCAAGGGATGTCGCTCTCGGAATCAGTCGAAATAGTAGACGAATTTGATAAGGTTAAGGGTGCAATAGGTAATTCAATATACGATAAATTTAAAAAAGTGATAAATAAAAATGCGGGGTATTTGAAATTGAAGAAAGTTAAGAAAATTTTGGAAGGTGAAACAGTAAACGATTTCGACTTTAATTTTAGTTTAGAATGTATTGCAAAGTTAAAAAATGCACCAATTACATCTGTGGATGTTGAAAGAAGCTTTTCTATTTCGAAACATATGTATTCTGATAGAAGACAAAACTTTCTTTTACACAATTTTGAAAAATCTTTAATTAAAAATTGTTTTAGAAATATGTTGTGAAAAATTTTGTGCAATAAAGTTAATGTTTAAATTTCTGCACTTATTTATTTTATGTAAAAATTTTGCATATTGTCGCAATGTTTTTGCATATATGCCCAAGGTTTATGCATATTTTCTCAAAAATCGATGCATATATATGCGCACATATTCCAGTTTTCCTTTGCATATAATCCGGTCTCTACATATAAACATCAATTAACATGGCTGCGTTAGTAAGCGCTCGACTCTTTCCAACTTACAAGGGGTTGCCAGGTCAACATATTGCCGATCGACCTTAAAGAAAAAAATCCAAAAAGCTCCATTTGTACTCCTGTGACCGCACTCTTATAACATCAGTAAATTGTAGTAACAAACAAAGAGCCGCCTGGTGTAGCGGATAGCGCGCTCGATTTCTAAAAGTAAAGCCTGCTGTCCTGTTAATTTTTTTCTTTGTTAATAATATACAGTGTGTTCACGGGAACATTCTACAATAGCTAACTTGGAACTAGGATGGCGCCGATGTTTATGTAGTGTGCATGGTCGGTGCTAGCTGTTTGCGTTCATAGAATATGTATCTTTGGCGTAAATGGCTAGAGATGGGCCACCTATACATTAAGACTTTTGGATCGTGTGTGATTACAGCTGTTATTTAATAGTTTCTTTACCTTTAATATTCGGTTACATACCCTATATTATAGTTTAGATGCCGTAACTAACGTATAAAATAAATTAACATCTTCATTATTAATATTACGTACGTCAATCGGGACAAATATTCACTCGAAGGCCGACTTCTGACTCGGCTCTTTAACCATCACGTTTGCGCATTGTGTAAGCACCGCCGCATATTGATTATTATCCTACGGAAAGTGTGGTGTTGTTAGATAGCTTTGATACCACGCACAATACGAACATGAACACAGCTAGTTATACACAGGGTAGTCAAGGAAGCACGAACGCAAACAACCACGATATTGTACAACACATATTACAATTAAATATCTCCCTCTATGGAATTGGTGGAACCGCCGGGTTGTTCACATTTCTTTCTAGCCTGTACGAGACAGGGCCGTTGTATTGTACGGACAGCTTCTTCTCGCTCCCATTGTGTTACGTTTGCCTCTTGTATTCTACCAGCATAAATAAGAGGAATTTCGGCGCTTTTGCGATGAGCAAAATAGCGTAGTAGTCCTTGTTAACATCCTGAGCAGGTTAAAACACTTTAATTATGTTAGAATTTGCGCGATGCTTTTAGTCTGTGTTTAAGTTCGTGAGACACATTGACTGCCAACTGTGTTTTAGTGAATACTTAAATAGCTGAGAGGAAATACTTCAGACATGGGCATTTACAACAATTACAGTAACAATAGAAGATAAAATTGAATAAACTGTAACACCGCGTTACAGAAAAGGGCGGGAAAGAATTAAAAAGTTGTGCGTCTAGATATTGAGTGATTATAATTGTCTATAAAACTCATTAATCTTGGGATTTTAAGGTTCTAAATATTTTTTTTTTTTCAAATCATTTATTGTTTTTTTTTAATTTTAACTTGCAACGTTTCGTTGTTTTTTAACATCTTCATAGGCATATAATAATAAATCTATCTATAATAAAGAAACAATAAAAAATTACAAAATAATAGAATTTTATAATATCTTATTGAGTTCTCACATGTATTTTTTTATATATATTTAATATAATATTTAAAATATAAATCATTTTGAAACGTCGAAATTCTTTTTTGCATTATGAAAAAGTTTTACCAAACGTAAATCAAATAATTTAATACTACGCGTACACAAATCACATGTTTCACTAACAACATCAGACGCACATACAGGGTATTTCAGACCACTCGTAACACACCGTCTTTTTCTCGCGATCTATTGCAACTAGACTGATGCCACAAAAAATTTAATAACAAAACCCTACCTACACCGGAAGTTTATAGCAATTTTCTTATTTTAAATGGAATCATATGTTTTCTTCTTATCTCAATGAATTCTACAGATTATTTGAATACAATTTTCACTAAAGTTCTCTATCCCTAAATTCAACCGTTTTTGAGATATCTATTATTTTGTCAAAATTTTGACATTTTCACCTCTTTCGAAAACGTACCATATTTTGCAAATCATTAAAGATAAATGATGTCATTTTTGAAAATTGTATTCAAATAATCTGTAGAGTTCATTGAGATAAGAAAAAACATATGATTCTATTTAAAATAAGAAAATTGCTATCCACTTTCGGTGTAATGGAACGTTTCCGGAAGTTAAAAATATTTTCGCATGATTCTTTAGGTGAGGTTTTGTTATTAATTTTTTTGTCGCATTAGTCTAGCTGCAATAGATCGCGAGAAAAAGATAGTGGACGAGTGGTCTGAAACACCCTGTATGTGAAAACCCAACAAGACACGAACTCTTCGACCAGATAAACAAACCTTTTTTTTAAACTATATATTGTTTTTTACATTTTAGGAGAACATATTATGGTTAAATTTTAGTAAATTTTAATTTCAATTATTTTTTTTTAATTAAAGTGTTAAGCTATTGAAGAAATCTAAATAGGTAATAGGTTAATATAAATACAATATAAATAGGATGCAGGCAACAGAGACAGATATTCAGGTTAAGTATAACCAAATACTACTGCAATTACAACAATAAATCATTTCGATACTGCTTGCTACTCCCAATAGGTTAGAAAAATGTGCTAGCATACTTATTGAGGTAAACTTTATTTTATACAGCATTTATGCTCTTATTACTGCATACGTTTTTCAGAACTACTTTTCGAGAACATTTCGTATAATAATAAAAAGATATATTTGTAAGTCTGGTAGCTACCGAAAACTTGCGAAAAAAATTAGGGGTGCAATTTAAGCAAAAAAATTGGGAGATGGGTAAAAAGGCTATTTATATGGGGTGTGTTATAATGGCAGACTTTGATGTACAATATCGCCTAATTACTGACACTTCCTTAACTCATATCCACTCTTAATTTTATTTTACTCAAAAAAATCGTCGAAATTTAAAGCTTAAATTAGATCCATCACTTTGACATATGGGGACTTCATATTTATATTCAATAGATCGAATAAGTAAATATATACGCTGGTGGGAAAAAGTCCCATGCACAGTAAAAATTAGTCTACATGAGAATATCTCTTCCCCAGAAAGTAAAAATTCTCTGTACTGCATTAGTTTTACACCATATTTTGTACTTTTACCTAAAAAGGCATTTACCTTGCAAAATTACCCCAGTTATAGGGTATTTTTTACCAAGTTGTAAGAATGTACCTGAAAGCCTATTGACACTTTTTTAAGTAGGTAAAGTTTTTTGATTTTTTTTTGAGTAAATAATGAATTTAGAAGATATATTATGTTTAATTTGTTATATTAGATAACTAACGATTGATTTCAACAATGTTGAAAGCTTTTGTATAAAAAATAGGATATTTGTATTATTTTATGAAGGTATTTATTTTTTCATTGTGCCAGCATAATTGTTAATAAGAGTGAAACTGCACTAAAAAAACACTAATTAATTAATTAATTTTACCTTAAAACAATAACAAAAAAAAAGTCTAATGTTTTATTTTATTCCATTCCAATACATTTTATGCCTGCCCTTATCTTTCAATATCAATTTATTATCACGTTCCGCTATTCTGCCTCTAATGTTGCCTTGTTTTTCTCTCGACGAACAAAAAAAGCTTTGAACCCGCAAAGCTCTAAAAAAAAATTAATGCTTAACCAGTTGTTCCCTCGACCGTGTCGGACGATAACACAGGGAATACGTAAGTAGGTTTCTGTGTAGCTGCGCATCAAGAAGAGCCTCGTAAAAGTAACAAAAAGCAGCGCCCTGCGATTTGGCGAAAGCGTATTTGACATTTTTACGGACTTTGCCAGCCGACTTCTGCGGTTGGATCCGAATAATTTTAGCGATGTGGCTTCGTAATCCTCTGGATACGTTCTAGTGATTGAATATTTTCATTTTGATTGAATATTTTTTTATGGATGTAAGAATTTTATTAATTTATCTGCAAATGCTTGGGGATCTTCTACCAATAAGCGTATTGCTTTTGCTTTACAAAATACTTGAGAAAGTATTGGATATGCCGATTAAACAACATTTACATGCTAATGACATTTAGCCTTCACTGGAATCTGGTTTTAGAGCTGGATTGATAATATTTTCCATGGTCTAGAAAGCGGACAAATTATAGCTTTGATATTACTTGAATTTTTCAAGAGTATTTGATAAATATTTGATAAATTTCAACATGTTGTCTATGTTGCATTCCACAGGCTTTGGTAAAAATACTATTCCACTTTGATTAATTTCAAGCAGGACGGCTATCCGGTGAAATTTCGTCTTTCTTGTCTCTTGAGTGTGGGGTGCTACAGGGGCCCATCTTGGGTCCACTGTTGTATACTGTACATATATACACGTCTCAAATGGGTTTGCACATTTTGAACTGCAATTCTCATATTTACGTTGACAACATTCTGATATATAGATCTTTCGAAGATACTTTTGCAGCTTCTGAAAAAATAAACCAAAAATCTGCGCAGATTAATTGAGTATATTGTATGTTGAAATCCATTGAATGTGGTTAGTGAAAGTGTATATGAAGATAGCCTCCTTACATTTACAAAAAGTGTTTAATATATTTTAAGGCTACATGTTTCGGCTATGGTACGCCATCCTCACATATTAAAAACGTCGAAATCGCAATTTAAAATAAAAAAAAAACTAACAAAACAAGGCAACGCATTAAAAATGGGACAATGCCAACGGATATAAAACCAAGACCAATCTTGGAGTAAGACTGGTCTCAGAAACGAGAAGTGATACCGATATCAGGTAACGATCAAATTATACCTTGTTAGTAGCCGTACATTTTAGGTTGAAAAAAGAACAAGAACAGTGGCGCGCCCACGGGTTGCTTAGGGGGTTAAAAAATTTCTTCTTTTAATCTTTAAAATATAGGAAGAAAATAAAGATTACGTGTTTTTAGATTTTTTTCTAAATGTTCATTTTAGGAGGTTATCGTCATTTCTATGTACAGTCGCCGACATTATTATTTAGCACTCGATCGAATGGCTCGAACCTTTGAAGGTGCTGAATATTAATGTCGGTGATTGTACACCCATAGAAGAAAATTTCTCTTCATATTTTTGGTATTAAATTTAATATCGCATTGTATTTCAATTAAAAATCGTTTGTTATATTAAAATATAAAAGAGTAAAGTGACACGTACAAATAATTATGCCAAAAAATGTTCGTGCGTTGTTGGTCATCTCGTAAATATTATTTCACGTATTGGCAAATCAATGTGTTTATGAGTGCCAACGTATGCAATTGATTTTAAATAAAACTTTAAAAATAAAATCGTCACTACCTTTATATAAGAGTGTGGTCAGCTGGCTAAAGTATATTATCATGAAGTGTTTGGTTCCATTTGTTATACTTACAGTTAGTTATCAAACGACGTAGCCAGAATGGCATTTTTTGTGTTAAATATATTGAACGTCTTGACCGTACAAATCTTTTCTATATTGGAATTGCTATAAGAACCTACCAGATCGTTTCAAGATTGGTAAATCCTTTTTTGGTAAATATGTAAATCTTTTTCTTCTTGACAATCATTGACTTGTGCAAGCATCTTTCATCGTTATTCCTAACATTAATTTTCTTCTATTTGGTCTTTGTTATTGTCTGTTGTGTAAATATTTTTGTAGTAAAGCAGACATCTATATTTTATGACTGAAATTCGCCACATTTCCAATTGTATTTATTTATATATTGTGTTGTAGTCCAATATAAGTTCAATAAAAACATATTGTTAGTTTCTTTAATTATCTTAACTGTGTTTTTTTTATTGCTAATGTTGTTACTATTACTAATATATTTTTTTTTTATTTTGAGAATATATCAACTTTATTTTATAACCACAAACTTTCAGCAACTTCATAACAAACTATATTTAAAGATAAGTACTTCAGCAGTTAGCGACATAAAACAGTTTCTCCTTTTAACAACTAACATCGCCTCCAGAAACTTTTAAACACAATAAATAATCTCGAACGCTCAACAAAAAGAGGAGAACACACATACTCACCTCCATTACTACATCTGGCGTTCGCCGTAGTCAGCCAGCGACGAAATACCTTTGGCTTCCCAATGTGAAACAGCAGGCCCATAATTCAAGTAATGCGACCGCAAACTTAATACGGCGAAATATGACGGTCTTAAATCTCTTTCGGGTAATATCACATACACTTGTGTTATGTGACATTATGTGGCGCGCCCGATCTAGCGAACGTATATATATAACAAAACAATTTCATAATTTTATTTTTGTGCGTTTCCAACTCGATAAATGTCGAGAGAAATCTGATAAAAGTTTTATGCCTATGCCATGTAGAAGTTTTTTAATGTGCTGTTTTATAAATAGTACACGTATAAAGTTTTATTATAGGTGAAATGTTGGGGTTTAGTTATAACCAAAAGCTCTTCCATGTAAAGGTATTTTAATGGTATATTAAAAAGCTACTTTCATAAGTCACGTTTTAAAGCACGAATTTTTGGTTTAATCAAGGAGTAACGAAGGAAAGAGTTATTTTAATGAACGAATATTTGTTTGCTATTTTTAATTATAAGCGTTTTTAAAGTTTTTGTCCGTTTTTTTGAATAACAGAAAAACATTAAATAAATATATAATACAGTGTTCTATTTAATAAACAATAATTATAGAATAAGATATTTCGCTTTAATTTTGGATAGTCTTTAATAATAATATAAATTACATAACTTATACTAATCATTTTGGTAAAATTTTCAAAATTGACAAACTTCGGAAAATAATTATTGAAAAGGCTGTTTTTGGAGATGATTGGTTGTTGGGCGAGATTAGTCTAGAAAAAATTGAAATATAGAAGAATTTTCGATGACAGAAGTCATAAGTATACAAATTATTAAGTTTTTTTTTAGAATAATAGATATAGAACATGTTAAGGAAGTAATCGTAAACAAAAACACATTTTGGAAATTGAAAATAGAAAATAAGAAGAGATTTGAATGGGGAGTTGCAACTTCATGTCATCCTAAGTGTGAATTCAACACTTTAAGATAAAAATTAATCAAGACTGGAATATTTGTTAATCATTGGGCTAGCATTAAAGAAAGAATAGTAACAGAAATAGAAGAAGAAGAAGAATAACAAAGTTTTTATTAGAAGATTATTTAAGCTTGGTCTTGCTATGTATTTTGGCTAAATATTATAACAATTCCGATATCGTCTGTATATTTTTTTCTATATTAAGAACTCACGTAGTGTCATTTGACATAAGTCAAATTGACACATAACAATAAATACTATGTAGCAGCGTTTTCTAACATCTATAATAATAAGAATAATTTTCAATTTTTGCTTTTTTTAATTCGATGACATTTCATTTACAATTGATCTTAAAATAAAGAAACATTTGAATGTATTCATCTCCCTGCCCACTTCTTCCATGGCGCTGGAAAAAATAATGTTGCTGGCGCTGGAAAAAATAATGTTGCTGAAAAAGTAATTCCATTTTCTTCTCAGAATAGCTAAACAAAAACCTAATGGCTATAATCATTTAAAAGAAGGCAAGCCGTCCTCATCTACAAATCTCCTTCACCTGGTGTGGCAGAAAAGTCAATGGCTTCAGTATCTTTAACCATACTAACCCAAATGACTTCTGCGTCTATTTTGGCCATAGTCTCCGCCTCTTTTTTATGTCTAACTGTTCCTAAATTAGAGTACTCTTGGTTCATCTTTCCAGATCTACACCATGACAGTCATATCTATATTATTGCCTTAGATTGCTCTTCAGATAATATCTTGTTTGGAAAAATTTCCATTACTACAGCCATCTTCTCAGCGGTTAGGACTTTTGTTTGAAGGTTGCTTCAGTTGTACCTTGTTGCAGTGACTATAAGAAGACCCAGCAAGTTTATGAAAAAAATGTGTTCGTTTAAAACACAACGAGTACAAACGATGCTCTTTCAAATGACTTTTTTTGAATATCTTGTACTTGCTTGCTCAATTTTTTTCTAACCCTTTCTATTTTTTTATCCTTTGAGGTACAAACGAATCCGAAGGTGGTACAAGCAGGTATTAACGAAGTACAATCGGACTATTATACCTTTTTTTCATTTTTAGTCAAGTTACCTGCCAAGTTCACACTGGTGCAATGGAATGCCTCCTGGGCCTCCCTGCGCTCCATTTGGTGATAAGGGATATTTGCCATCATGTGAAAGACAATCTTTTAGGAATGACATTAGACCACGTGATTTCGACATATCTTTTTAACAGAAATTCCGAGATGGATCGGATAAGCTGGAATCAATCCAATTACAAAGACAGGTTCGGAGAATTGATCTGGTTTACAGACGGCTCAAAAACCGAATACGGGATTGGAGCAGGAATCTACGGTGGGAGGGGAAATACAATTAGTCACCTTTCCACTAGCAAATATTGCATTGTGCAACTGAAATCAATCATATAGTGAACTCCAAGATATAATTAAAACTGATTTGGGAATATATTCGAGAGCTGAACTGCTTGATAGACCGCAATAAAGTGACTTTGCTGTGGAGGATCGGGGATTCAGCAATGGCAGGAAACGAAAAAGCCGATGAGTTGGCGAGAAAGAAATCATGCGTTTCATACATACACCAAGAACCTGTTTTATAAGGGTTTAAAAACACAGCACGAGAGCAGGTAAGGTGTTGAGTCAAAGAGAAACACAAAGATCACAATGCATGGTAAACCTTTATTACGGGACTATAAAAAGGATGCCTTTATTTATGAAAAGCTAAATAACTACAAATCATCCAAAACTAAGTATTACTCCTATATATTCCATAACAATTGAAATGTTCCTACTCTAACTAAATCATAAAAAAGGAACACTAGAAGAAAACTGCTGCAGCTTAATAGGAATCATGGGACACTGTACACTAAAAGGCGAAGCTCTGAGTGCAAGGAGATAGGCAATTTTGGGCAAGTCAAAAATGAATCCAAAAGATTTAGAGGGGAGTACTTAGATCTTGGAATGACTGATATAAATTAATGGGTAAAAGAAAAGGGAAACTAAATACAAAACGCCCAGAGGCTGCAGTGTTTTCAGAGGCTACATGTCAGACGACCCCTACAACAACAAAAAAAAAAAAAATCTTTTTCTGCTGCAATTTTGATACGCAAAGGCGGCCATTTGCACTAGACTGGCTGACCTTTTATCACGATTGATTTTTGCGTTTTCAAGTCTTCTAGTTCCTCTAACAGCAGCCACGACTTCAATTGTTAACTTGTATTTTTTGTTTCCAGATATTACAATAACTTACGAAACCATAGATAATTTAAAACAACTCATTTTTGCAATCGCTACAATAATTTCAGAGCCTACTTGGACCAACAAAAGAAAAGCTAATTAAAAGCAAATAATTTTCACAATTTGCTTTCACAACATGTTTATCTTAATTGCATTTTTCTTTTTATCCTGAACAAACTGTTTAAATTAGTATCGGTAAACCGATTAAATTCATTCAATACAAATAAAAAAGTCTGTGCGTAAATCAAGTTAGTAAGTACTATATGGATACCACTGTAAGAGATTTTATTATTGATTGTAAAATCTGTCGCGTCAGAATTTATATGGGTGCATTGGCGCCACACTTTTATAGCTTGCAGTTCACTGATCCATTCAGACACGTTTGTTGAATTAAGGTGTGGAATACAAGTATCGCGTCTAGTCGCTTTTTTGTTATTTTGAAGGAGTAAATCTCTTTTTATATGTGATGTTAGGGAGGGGGGTCGGTGCTCATTGTTATTTACTAGGAAAAATTGTATTCTTTATGTTCCTTTTCTCAGCTGTTAATTAACATATTGTCGATTTTCTTTTTTTAATATGTACATAAGCGCATCAGGTTTAATTAAGTCTGACACCTTTTCAAAATTTATTCGGCAAAGCCAGAAAAAAGAATTCGAATTTGAAAAAGAAGAAATCTATTTTTGAAGTTTTGTAACTTCTCTTTGTCAAGAGTTTTTTTTTTTTAATTCTGAACTATAAATTATTTTTTGATATCTAATAACAAGTACGGAAAATTTGAATACATTTGATCCAGCGGTTTCAAAAAAAAAAAAAAAAAAAACAACACAAAGAATACTATTTTTTCTAGTAAATAACAATAAGTATCGATCCTTTTAAGTAAAATAATATAATTTATTTTACAAGGTTTTATTTATTTTACAGAAAAATGATTGCTGGTTTTTGATTTTTTTTTTAATTTTAATATTTAGAAGAACACAATCAGAAATATAATGAGCATAGTCAACAGATAAATACTAAAAAATTACAAAATTTATGTGTAATAAGAAATTAATCAGGCTCTTAGTAATATGGTGTCCTTGTTCCAGTCTGCAGAAATTTAATTAATTATAACCACTAAAGTGGTACAGATTATTAAGATAATTATAAATTTTCACCGAATACCCTAGACAAAAATTAGTGAGGTCTTTTAAAATTTATTGTATGAATTTAGAGTATTTAATTTTCCCAACAATACATATATTTATTTTATTATCATTATTATAATAGGCTAATATAATAATCAGAGAAGAAAGAATTTAAGTTTTTAAGATGTTTTTCTTTTTGTGATGGCAGGTCCATATTTAGACCAAAAAGGTGCATTTTCACTACGACCTTGACGATCGCTATTTGTTTTGGAAAAACCGAGTAGCTATTTTAACTAATTTACTTCTGCACGTGTAATCATAAACAACACCCTAGAAACCTAAGTCCTTTCGTTTCTGATAATAAATGATGAAATATCCTCAGAATGAAATATTGAAGTACTGTTTATGATATACCTACCAAATAATTGATACATGATCAATTATATTTCAATGGGATATTTTAACTCTCATCATAAACTAGTTCATTTAAGTTCAATTGAAGGTACAAAGTATATTCGCAGTGCCAACTCGCCATGGACGACCTAGTTAGTTAATATTACATATTTATTAGCGATAGTATTCATTCATTCATTCAAGTTAGGGTGGGCACTTGATGTCCGGGCACTTGAGCTTGGTGCTCATTGTACCATCCGTATTGATTCTCTTATTTCCACTCGAGCAGCTTGGTGTTCTCTATAAAGCCCAGTATCTTGCCCAGTGGAAACTTGAGGACCTTCGAGGGCTCCAATAGATCTCTCCCGAAATATTTCTGCCTGAGTGCCTTCAGTTCTTCACATGTGCAGATTACATGTAAACTCGTTTCCTCCTGTAGTTCGCATATTCTACACCACGGTTCGCTTACACGGCCTGTGTTGTATAGATGCTTTTTCAGAGGGCAGTGTCCAGTTACCAACCCAGTAATGGTTTTAACTTCTTTCTTACTGCGCTTGAGTAGGTTATCAGAGAAACTACCATCCCCATCCCCTATCAGCGTTTTGGTATGGAGTTGACCTTCAGTCGACCTCCATTTCTTTGTACTTTCTTTATCTAACCAGGTCCAGATCTCCCTTCTTGCGGAATCCTTAGTAGTCCCACATACGGGCTCTGGACCCATGAAGTGTCTCTTAGAGCCCTCCTTGGCTAGTTCATCGGCTATTACGTTGCCCTTTATATCCTCATGTCCCGGCACCCAAATCAGAGACACCGTGTTGTCTCGTGCCAGTGCATTGAGGGATTGTTTGCAGTCCCTAACTAGTTTTGACCTAGTTACAGGGTTTGAGACTGCCTTAATGACAACCTGGCTGTCTGTCATTATATTAATTTTCCTCCTCATGTAGCCCCCTTTTGCAATCATTTCTGCACAGGCTGCAAGGGCGAATACCTCTGCCTGGAAGACCGTTGTATGTTTCCCCAGGCTTATGAATATCCTTTGATTAGGACTGGGTCCACAAATACCGGCACCTGAATTTGGATCCATCCGTGTACCAGTTTTCGTTAGCAGTGATCGCACTACGTGCCTGGTCTCTGTTCGGTATGGAGATTTTCACCTTTTCAGTGAAGATAATTTCGGGTGCCATGCTGTCCGTGGGCATTTGTAGCAATGGCCCGTCCAGCAGTGTGCCCGTAGTATAAGTGTGTCCTCCCACCCTGAAGTTGGGATGCCACAGGTTGTTGGCATTCAGTCTAAGGATCGCATTCATTGTCTCCGCTCTCACATAGAGTTCCAGCGGGGGGAGGCCCACAATGGTCTCCAGAGAGGCGGTCCCTGTACTGTTAGTTGCACCAGTGATACCCAGCAATGCCTGTCTCTGGACAGCGGTTAGCAGCTTCGCTGGGGCGGACACTTCTGTCCTCCTCCACCAGACTACTGCCCCGTAAGTTATCGCTGGTCTTATCACGGCAGTATATAGCCAATGGATCACCTTCGGCTTTAATCCCCAGGTTTTGCCAGCAACTCTCCTGCAGCGCCAGAATAATTGCGTGGCCCTGGTCGTTGTTTTAACTAAGTGATTTTTCCAGCTCAGTTTCGCATCAAGGGTAACACCCAGATACTTTACTTCCTTGGTTAATTGTAATTCCTGCCCAAACAGTCTAATGCCGCCTAGGTCATTGAGTTTTCTCATGTTGGTGAAGGCCACCAACTTTGTTTTTTGTGGATTAACTGAGAGTCCTTGTGAAAGGCACCACATTCCTCCACGCGATAGTAATAATCTTGTTATAACCGGTGTGAACTTGGCAAGCAACTTTATTAAAAAAAAATAAACGTAGTACGGTTCGATTGTACTTCGTTTGTACCCGTTTGTACCACCTTCAGTTTCGTTTGTACCTCAAAGGTTAAAAAAATAGAAAGGGTTAAAAAAAAATCAGCAAGCAAGTACAAGATATTCAAAAACGGACAACGCCATTCGAAAGAGCATTGTTTGTACCACCTTCGTTTTCGTTTGTACCTCAAAGGTTAAAAAAATAGAAAGGGTTAAAAATAAATTTAGCAAGCAAGTACAAGATATTCAAAAACGGACAACGCCATTCGAAAGAGCATTGTTTGTACCCGTTTGTACCTCCATTTAAATCGTTTGTACTTCCACCAAACCGGAAGTAGAAACATTTGAAAATAATTAAGTTGGCGAGATAAATTTCGCCCATTTTTGAGATATCGGAAAACGGCCAACGCTATTCAAAAGAGCATCGTTTGTACCCGTTTGTACCTCTTTTTACATCGTTTGTACTTCAACCAAACCGGAAGTAATGACAATTCAAAATATATCAAAGAGAGAAATTTGGGTATTTTTTGAGTTATCAAAAAACGGCCAAAGCTTTTCGAAAAAGCATCGTTTGTACTCGTTCGTACCTCCTTTTAAATCGTTCGTACCTCAAAGGGAACCGGAGTAGAGACATATGAAAATACGTCGGACAGAGAAATGTTGCTAATTTTTGAGATATCGCAAAGTGGCTAACGCTATTCTATAGAATATCGTTTGCAACCATTTTTGAAATCGTTTGTACTTCTCGAAACCGGCAGTAGTCTTTTCAATGTTTATGTTACATTTTTTCTTAATTGACCAAGGTTCCCATCCCCTATTTTAGAAAACATATAAATACAGATATTCTGCATTTTGCCAAATTAGGTCAGACAACCTAGTAATGTGACCACTATTTATTAATTAACTATGTATTTAATTTTTACTTTGTGAGACCTTTAAGTATATTTTTAAATATGTATGTTGTTTTTAAACCATCTCTTATTATATATTTCTATATCTTTGGTTGCAGATATCGGTTGTAAATGTATGCATTTAACACCAATTATACTTTTCTTATTATCTAATTATTATAGACCTCTGCTAGGGAGATTATAAAGAAAGATATTCAATTGAGTCGTGTAGCGGCATATTCAACGCATTGAATCAAATGACATTGCCCGTTGTGCGATATCTCAAAGATTAGCGAAATTTCTCTCTCATATCTTCAAATGCTTCCGGTTTGGTTGAAGTACAAACGATGTAAAAAGAGGTACAAACGGGTACAAACGATGCTCTTTTGAATAGCCTTGGCCGTTTTTTAATATCTTAAAAAAACCCAAATTTCTCTCTTTGACATATTTTGAATTGTCACTAGTTCCGGTTTGGTTGAAGTACAAACGATGTAAAAAGAGTACAAACGGGTACAAACGATGCTCTTTTGAATAGCCTTGGCCGTTTCTTGATATCTTAAAAATACCAAATTTTCTCTTTGAACATATTTTGAATTGTCACTACTTCCAGTTTGGTTGAAGTACAAACGATGTAAAAAGAAGTACAAACGATGCTCTTTTGAATAGCGTTGGCCGTTTTCCGATATCTCAAAAATGGGCGAAATTTCTCTCGCCAACTTACTTATTTTCAAATGTTTCTACTTCCGGTTTGGTGGAAGTACAAACGATTTAAATGGAGGTACAAACGGGTACAAACAATGCTCTTTCGAATGGCGTTGTCCGTTTTTGAATACCTTGTACTTGCTTGCTAAATTTTTTTTTTTAACCCTTTTCTATTTTTTTTAACCTTTGAGGTACAAACGAAACGAAGGTGTAACACAACGGGTACAAACAATGCTCTTTCGAATGGCGTTGTCCGTTTTTTGAATATTTTGTACTTGCTTGCTAATTTTTTTTTTAACCCTTTCTATTTTTTTAACCTTTGAGGTACAAACGAAAACGAAGGTGGTACAAACGGGTACAAACAATGCTCTTTCGAATGGCGTTGTCCGTTTTTGAATATCTTGTACTTGCTTGCTAAATTTTTTTTAACCCTTTCTATTTTTTTAACCTTTGAGGTACAAACGAAACTGAAGGTGGTACAAACGGGTACAAACGAAGTACAATCGAACCGTACTACGTTTATTTTTTTTTAATAAAGTTGCTTGCCAAGTTCACACCGGTCTTGTTATATATGCATATATTATAATATTAATTTCAGTTAAACAGATTCAACTCAGTATATTTCACCATCAAACAGGAAATATGGTGAAAATTCCATGTCAGCCACATTTACATATTCAACAATATGTTTCATCTTTATTTAAAACCGCAATATGACCAATGGGACACCCATTTCTATCTATACCTTATATAGATCACTAAATTCAACAGATTCCGTACTCGTCTTTTGTGTGAACTTATATTGTATCAACACGCTAACAGGGCATGTTTCTCCTTAAATACACCCTTTGTGCGTGCTGGGGTATCGGTCAGTGTGTTTGTATTGAGGTGGTGCACCTTTGTGGCTCGACATGATTAATGATGCACACCTATTTGGAAAATTAATGTCGCTGCCGCATTTGCATTAATCAATGTAGCGCGGCTTGTCGCTTCTGGAGATCTTTTCGCGCCTTTCTTTTGGTACGGTCGATTTCCTTGGCGTTCGCTCAATGTTCGCTTACGCGAAAAAGCATTTATCTTAAGTTTCCCGTATGTTAGAGATATCAGTTATATACGGGGTGCAACAATAGCACGTTCGGCTTTTATTACTCAGGCCGCATTCTGGATAGCGAATTTGGTATTTTGGAGATGTAATTTAATGTCGTTTGTGCATCTTTTGAAAAATGTACCACGATATACTAAACGTTTCACAAAAACAAAAGTTATCAAGTGTAATTTATTTTGTAATGGAGCACCCTGTAGAGTCTTACATTATGAAATTCTATTCCTTTTCGGATTATGTAAGCCCTGTTTGTATTTGTTTTGTAGTCTTTGAGTTACAAGTGTTTTTATTCAAACATTAAAAAAATACTTATCCTAAAGGAAGTATTCTTACGTCCAACGCTTTCAAATTTATAAAATTTATTGCATATATTGAGTAAGATTTAGTGAAAAATACTGCTTTGGATGTATACAGCGATAGTGAGACCGATCATCACCTATGCATCAGTAGCATGGAGCAAAAGAACTAATCTGGCCACCGCGAGAATTAACCTCTCGAGAAGTGCCAAGATTAGCATGTGTATGCATAACGGGGGCTATGAGAACCTGCCCGACAGCAGCTATTGAAGTAGTATTGGATCTTGCCCCCCTCCACATTGTAGTGGAGGGAGTGGCGAAAAGAACCGCACTAAGGAATGGTCAAGGAAGGAATGATTAGGCATAGGCTCAATCTCCTGACGGTGATCAAACCTGGGATATTGCCCCGGGATGACATGTTAAAGAAATTTTAGCTTTATGAAGGAATTCACCAAAAGCTAAGTAACAGGAGCGAGTGGGTCATAACACCATCTTGAATCTTAATAGTAGAATGCCATCAAATGGCTACTTGATGGCTCCAAAACGGCAGAAGGACTGGATGGAATTATACGGCTAGAACTACATATTCGAAAGCTTGGGAATTACCCAAGTATATTTCAGGCGGAATACACGTATGGAAGATGGTGTTCAGTTCAATATGGATAGGAACTATCGGAAACAGGAGATTATCATCATGTCTGATAGTTCAAGCAGCCATCAAGGCGCTAGTTCATATGAAATCAGCTCCAAGAGTGGTTGGGAATGCCTAGGGAAAACTAAATGAGCTAGGCAAAAGGAAATAAGTAAGCCCTCCTGTGGGTTCCGGGTCACACAGGAGTGGAAGGAAACGAAAAACGGATAACCTCGCGAAAAAAGGGGCTGGAATGCCTTTCGTAGGCCTGAACCCTTTGCGGGTTAAGTAGCATACAATACTGAAGAAACTAAAATAAGAAATGAGCAGAGAAAATCCAGTACTGGGAAAATCTCCAGGAATGACGCAGAGTAAAAATTCTTCTGGGTAACTTATAACCAGAAGAGGTTTACAAATGCATCAACCTGAGTAAGAACAATGTTTCGCATATTAACAGGATACTTTCAGGCCATTGTAGACTGAAAGGACACCTGGAGTAAGCTTGGATTGGAAAAAGATCCTGAATGCAGATTTTGTGGGACAGGATGAAAACACCCATTCCCCTCCTCTCAAACTGCGTAGCACTGTGCAACCCGAGGGCATTGTACCTGGGAGCATTGAAATCGAAGAGGGAGATTACCTAAACTGGGGCCCTCTGAGATCCTACACTTTTTAAAAGGAATAGGTTGGTGAGGCCAACTGTTTAAAGCAGCAAGAAGGGGGACCCAAATAGATNAGGTTTTGTCACCAGTATCTGTTCGATTGGCAACTATAAATCAATACCTTAACCAAAATATCACTTCCCGTTGACGGAAATGTGTCAACTTTGTTATTTTAAATAAGAATGATATAATTTTTATTCATTTTTGGATATTCAACTATAAATCCGTCAGTTTTCACCATTAGCTATTCCTATAGCTACATGTTGCGTTTTTTGAGTTATTTAAGTTTTTCTTTTTTTTAGTCATAATCATTGCATCATTGAGAATTAATATCTCGGTTAATACTGCAAGTAGAGTCCAAATTTGCTATGTTATGAATGTAGATATAACTCTAAGAAACGGTAAGCACACTTTACATTCTAACATACAGGGTGTTCAAAATTGAGGAACAAAGTGACATATTTTCAAATTCAGAAAACTCATTTTTTTTTAAATAGAACACCCTGTATTTTAATTCGGAATTAGGAAGTAAATATCATCCCCTACCGCTTTATATGAGCATTCCCTATACCTATCTTTAACAGATTTTGAGATATGAGCGACTTTTTGTTAAACAGACTAAGTATTCTTTTTTTTAAATAGAACACCCTGTATTTTAATTCGGAATTAAGAAGTAAATATCATTCACTATCATTTTATATCAGCATTCCCTATACCTATCTTTAATAGATTTTGAGATATGAACGACTTTTTGTTAAACAGACTAAGTAGCTCTATCTTTGCGTGTTTGTAGCTGGCTCTGAATAGGATTAATGTCAAATTCATTGACTAACCAAAAGTGTTTATGTATATCATTGTAATTAAACTTTCGTTATAGTTCCAATCGAACAGATACTGGTGCCAAAATCTCAAATATAAGTAAATAATAGAACATCATAAACTTTTAATGAACCAGTTACGTGGAATACCCTGTATATAAATATTTACACCGGCCGAAAGGGCTCTTCAAACAGTGTAAGTGCGCTATTGAAACTTTTTTCTTCTTCTATTTTTCACAGTGTAAAGGATATGTTAGATAAACAAAATTTTGGTCGAATTTCAAGGACGTTTTACACCCCCTAAAATTGAAATTTCACCGTCACAGAAAGTGTCCTTAAATAAACAATCGATGGAGTCCACAAACTGACAAAGTTTCATCAAAACCTGCGACAGTGACAGTTCGTGAGATTCTTTGAATATCTTTGAATAAATAATCTAGATATTTTCTTCAGCTAAATGATCATCTTGAACAATTTTATTCGCATAATGCTCAACTATGTTTATACAATCAGGTTTATTCCGTGTCACATCGTAAACATTTTAGCGATGATCGTTAATTTTTTTCAACGATACGTTTTCACGTATTAAAATGTAACTATATTTACAATGCGATACGAAATAGATCCGGATATCTAGAAAATTTCAGCGTCTGCCATTTCCGTTCAGTCAGTAGAGGCGCCCGCTGTTCTAAGAAAACGAAACTTAAGCTGCTAACTGTTCTGCTATTTTCACCAAACTGAACTTATTGCTTTGATAAACAAGATTCCTCGCTTATATAACATGCATCTACGTAGAAAATAACGTAGACAATGTAGGCATTACAATTAACGGAAGTCCAAGAAGGATATCGTATTCATAATTAATTCAAATTTTATATTTCATTGGAAGTGAACTGAACTTTTCTAAAATATAATCATTAATCACCAATGTTGCTACTTCTACCTAAATCAGGCTAACAGCCTGTATTTTTGTATTTTATTTCATTATATTTTTGTCATTATTAATAATAATCACAGGAAATTATTTAATTAGATAGAGTAGGAACATTTAAAATTGCTGTGGAATCCATACAGTACTTAGAATATATAATAGCCTCCTGTAGTACCTTTAGGTGAAGCAGAAAGTTTAGAATGAATTGTAATTATTTAGCTTTTCATAAATAAAGGGATTTTTTGTTATTACTAGATTCCTTTGTAACATTTGTATAACTTTTGTATTTACTCCCTTGTACCTATCTTAAAGAGTTTTCAAAATAAAAACTAACTTTTTTTTAGAGAAAATTCGACTTCCTTACAGAAGTACAGATATCTTTGCAATTGTACTAACTAAGGCCGGTTTGACACGATACATTCTTCTGTACCTACAGAATCGCATACATTTTCATGCATAAGTTTTCAAGGTCACTTTTCTGTGCAGAAACTAATGTATAAGCTATATACAACACATGCTATATTTTTAAAGCTTTATGCGTGCCTAACTTCATTATATTGTGTTTCTAATAAATCATAAAATGAAATACATGAACATTATTCTAGATGTTTTCCAGTTTTAGTTGGGTGCATATTTGTCTACTTTCATTGATTGTTTTTATGTGCCAGCATTAGGTGATTACCGGGAAACGCATGTTTTTGACTTGGGTAGTACTTGGAAAATATTGCGTGATGGGTGTTGTGCATGATGACATTGTGGAGAAGAGAGTATGCAATTTTACTCGCACTCATGATGAGGGAACCTTATTTTTTTTGAGGACAGCGATGAGAATGCAATTACGGTCAATGCAGAATAGTATCTGGACACGTTGGCAAAATGGGGCAACTGCTCACATTTCTATGACCATTCTTCGACGAACGTTTCCTGGAAGAGTAATCTCTCGTTTTAGAGTTGTCAGTTGGCCCTCTTGTTCACCAGGTCTTACAATTCCAGATTTTTTCTATGGGGTCATTTAAAATCTCGAGCTTACATTAACAAGCTGCGCATTTTACCGGAACTTAAAGAAGCAATTCGCTAAGAAATCTACGCCATTCCTAGAGAAATATTCAAACTATTCAACGTTGTGTTCAAGAAGAAAAGGCGCCATTTTGCAGATATAATTTTTAAAAATTCAAATCGAAGTTTTGTGTGTTCAAAATGCACACCTTATGCAATATATTGGTAATAACAAATAAAAATTTCGTTCATAATTACCTGAGTACTCATTATTAAAAAAAAAATGCGTTTCTCGGTAATCATCCTGCATTTAAGCCTAACCAACCTTATGTCGATGCCGTTCAAAATCAGTAAGTATCAGGCAAACAATACATAATGCAAGCCCAATGTATTTTCTGTACAGAAAAATGTATGGAAATAGAGCAGGTCCTATTTTTATGTAGTACATGAAAAAAATGCATACATTTTCTGTAATCCAGAATACATTATTTTTCATGTACTTAAAAAAAGATAAAATCCTATACACAAAAATGTACGGTACCGTGTGAAACCGGCTTAAAAATATAATTTATAAACATAGCTTATAGAAGCCTTGTCCTAACTTCCTAGAAGATTTAAATTTAACTATAATATACAGAGCGTTTCAAAAGGCACCTTTAAGGAATATGCATATAAAAAAAAATCGTTTTAATATATTTAAAAAAAACGAAACACTCTGTATATTAATATATAATAATATTTTTTTATAAGCCCAATAAATTTGCTTTTCGAAACTGTGTAGTGCTCCTATACTTATATATCTGCGATTTTGAGCTATAAAGTATTTGTTTAAAAATGATTCCATTATCTCCTTATTTTTAATTTGATGTAGGTCATGAACATACATGATAGTGATACCGAGTGATACATATTCACTATATTTTACTGATTTATTGTATTTAGCTGCGTATTATTGGATAAATATTGGAGAAGTATCATATAATAAAGTTATTATGAATGTAGGAGTTAATTTAGAGGTTATGTTTGTTTATAAATGATTTATAGATGTTACCAGCCATTATCTAACACCCTATATTAAGCCCGCTAAATTGCGAACTGTAAAGCGGGCTTTATACAATTTCTTTTCTCTTATTAAAGAAAGATATTATAGGTAGATCCTAATTACGAAAAATAGCTCAAAAAAACATACTTGATAACATTTACAGCAAATTGAACTTGAACTCTCGTTTGTCAAACTATTTATAGGATTAACTAACTTTTTTAATACACATACTATTATGGTATTCGCACAATTATACCTTTTATTTATTTAAAATCTGATACATTAGAAAATTGTCACAGAAAATACCTGCAAACTGATTTCTTTTAATATTGATTAGTTACTAAGAGCAGTTAGCATTTACAAAATAGCAAATTGTTTCATCATCACTAGCATTGAATGTGTCAAACTTCTTTTTTGATATTTTTTTCGTGTTTGCTCAATTTGTCTCTTATTTGTGATTTTACCAGACAAAAAATCTATTCTAAAATTTTAAACATTTCTATATATATTTTTACCTATAAGTTTGTTACGATTTTATATTTTCTCGATTAAGAGTTTTAAATGTTTGCAATCTAGACTGCCGTGATTTGATAAAAAGTATCAACATTACATTATAGGAAATTTATAAATATCTTTGTTTTCTCCAATAACTTGATTGCAAATTGTACACTTCGCCAGAGTTTTTACTAGAGTTGTTAATATACCTATTAACGAATGATATTTATATGAACTTCACATAAGAAGAGCACTTACAGCCCCTATTCCTCACCCTCATTCTCTCAGCAATGTATGTTAATACATGTTTAAATGTCTAACACACTATATTGGCACCACATTCAACATAGTTAATACATCTATCATGACGATTACCTTTAAATCCATCGAACAAATGAGGTAACGATATAAGAAGTTTCGGTTAATGTATATAAAAGCAGTCACACAAGCAATAGGTTTCAACTTCAATTGTATGGTACAAGTTTTTCGTTTTCAGTGATATCTTACCTTCCCAGCCACACACAATAGATCAAATAACCTACATTGTCAACATTATCTACACGATAAATAAAAGCCCATGTAGAAAATTGTTATTATCTGCATGTAGAACATCACCTAACTTTACCAGAGATATCCTACGTTCTCATAATTGAATAACATACACCGGCACTCTGCGATGGCGAAAAAAAATTAGGGAAAACATTCCAATATGAATAACTCACCACTTCCGAGACGCAAGCGGCCAATTTCGTTCTGATGGCGTCGTTTTCGGGTACGCTCTTCGATAAGTCGATCAACGATTTGTCATCTTTCAGACACAGATGACAAAAATCCGATATGCAATACATGGCAGGGCGCGAAAGGCTGCACTTGTTTTCCATTCCGCACTTGTCAACTTTTTTACGCTGTCAAACTAAATTTAAATCGGGGCACGGAATCATGGGAACGCGTGCGAATTTAGCCGCGTCAGCGGCATTCACGGCGTAAAAATAAAAAGGTTTATGATATAAATAAGTTTTTAAAGTGTAATCAGTCGTTTGGGCCGTATTCACGCCACATTCACGCTGCCTAAATATAAATCTCGTGTCGACGATATATTAGTGGTGCGCTAAACGGTGAAATCTTGGTAACTGGTTACTAAGTACCGCTAGAAATAACGTGTTTTAGTAATAAGTGATTTCAATAACCGGTGATCTGGTTTTAGCTTTATCCCTATCACGTATGTGTCGCATGTTTTAAATATGCTATATTTTCTATGTTTAATATTTGTCGCTAAGTTCTACAATTGCAATTTAATTGCACTCGCTCTAATCGCAATCGTTCTATAAATGTGTAGCCGCGATGCATTTCGCAGATGCGTGCGACGTGATAAATTTTATTAACCAGTTTCTTGTTTTGCTGGAAATAATATATAAATAAATTTGAGATTGTAGCGCAATGTTCTTTAATATTATATACCTAATCATAGGGCATAAATACAAGAAATAAAAAAAAAATATGTATAAAAACGCGGCAGATTTGAACCCTATTATAAAAATAGCTGTTCACAACCTAATCAATCTATTAACGTACTACTGATCAATCTATTAACTATTGACCAATGACAACAATTAGCAATGCAAAACCTATCTCTATGTGAGTACAATAAAATATAAGAGGCACTATCCCACTCCCTTTCCACCGCCTCTCCCACTCCTCCTCCAGTCATTGAAAATTCGAAGATTGGTAGTCAGAAAGTGATTCACTTGTTTTCGGTAACACGTTATAGCGATCGCAGTTAGCTACTAGTAACACTTGTTATTGTTACGGTGATGCGATTTGGACCACATGTAGCATTGCATGCTCTATACTGTAACTGTGTAGCACGTGATATCAAATAAGACTGTCCTTATCCAACTGTAATACTTTCCGCGAAGTCCATTTCAATATTTACATCCACTGTTCCAAATGAACTTGGCCAATAAAACGAAATATCGTAGTTTTGTTTGATGGTGCCTATGCAACTTAATAAACATTAATGTCAGCGGGGTAGTACACCAAAATTGCATGTAAGCATGTGTGCCTTCAAATAACTCCCACTCAAAAATAAAGCAATAAAAAATTTACAAAGCACTATATTTCTGATAACAAATACAACCAGGTTTAATTAAAAGTATAAAGTTTTAAAGAATATGTATTGAAAAAATACACATTCATATCGTAACTTATATCAGACATTCTTCATAATTTACACAAGTTACTAAATGGGCAATAACGAATAGATGGTTTTCATAGTCATAGGTTAATCTACAACCAAAATATAATATAAACTAAGAATTTTGGAAGATGTTTTCTTAACGTACCCACACAAATCTAAAACGTAGTGATTCCTTAAATCTGTATTGAACCGATGACAATATTCCATACGGTTCCAAAATTTAATGACAATAATTGCTGCGCAACAGAAATTTTAGGCGGATAATAATGATAAGTTTCTGTTTTATTGCTTTCTGAATTGATCCCTACAAAAAAATCATATTACTTTTTATTACACCATTTAGTATGTGTATTTCTACCAGCTTGTTGTACAGTTTGTCGCAATGGCTTTCCAGGGCTGCGATCAGGTGATTTTCCCTTCAAAACATTTGCTGTTTCTCTAAAGCACTGAACAATCCCATTAATGTGTGGAAGGATAGTTTCATTATAATTTGTATCTCGGCAAATTTATTTCTAATAAATTCTTCTAAAACATTCGTTGTCCATCACCACCTCGTTAAAACCCTTTTGAAAATATGCCTCCAAAATAAACGTATCTTGTTCTAGTGTAAATGACATTTTTCAAAAAAATAAAAACACGTTATACACTCAGTGTGAAATGAAGGCGTAGACTTGAGAAAGGCAGCATTAGAAAACTAACGACGAAAACAGCAATAAGCAAAATTTATACACGAAACGCACGTCAACGCGGAACATACGTCAATTTTGACAGTAAAACTTTAGAACATGGCTGTATTACCTACTAATTTCATAGCGGTATTTGGATGTAAATATTAATTTGCGCATCGCGGAAGGTAGTGAATATCAGAACAATCATTCTAAATCCCATTGCATGTTGGTGCTTATAAATATACAGTGGCGTAAAAGCGATGTGGTATGTTTAACGAGCATATGATAGAGCTATTACTGGGCGGGGATAAAATTTAAAATGAAATAATTTCTGTTTATTGTAAAGAAATCCAGATAAGTTACTAACCTGTTATCAAAACATTCCTTGGAATTAATAGAAACCTTATAATTCTAAATTTCGAAAAATGAGGTTAGATTAGAGATAGAAGCCGAATTATTGTCCCAAGTATGGTGGGTTGCCTAGTAACGACAGTGTCTTTCGTAGGCTCATGCAATTGTGGGAAATAAAATAATAAACTCTGTGTATAGCGGCTATAATAAATTATACAAAACGTACAAATAATTTATATATGATTTAATGCTACCAATTAAAATAATTTATTTTCAATTGTAGAATAAATCAGGAGGTGGCCCACCCCCACCCCCTGTACCTACAGAAACCAAAGGAAGTTCATCTTTACCAAAGAAAATAGATAAAGAGCCAGATTACGAAGTTATAGACTTCAGTGGCGGGCAATACTACAATGCGCCACCATTGCCAGCTAAAAATCCTCAACGTAAGTCGATTTAAATCTATATTGGCGTTCATTTCTGAATTTGCAATCCTTAGCGAACAAGAAGAAGGACGGTAAACACTGCGAACTATGCGGTTCCTCTTACCCGTCAGTGGCGTGCGAACAGTGCAATCAAATATTCTGCCTATCATGCGACGATATGTACCACCGACACCCCAAGAGACAAACGCATACCAGGAGGGTACGTCAGAGGATTGATTTCACGTGATTCGCTTTAAAAAAAAAAAAATTCTTTAAGAGTGTGGACCACAGCCGCGCCCAAATCCGGCCGCCCCTTCCGCCGAAAGGGGAGCAGTCCGCAGCACCCGTTCCACCCCCTCGTCGTCACAGGAGAGCCGGTTCGATTACCCCCTCGCCTTGTGCAAGCCCCACACCCTTTCAGGTAAAAGAGAATACGCGTTATCTGTCAATTTCATTGGCGTACCGCTCCAAATTTTATATAATGTCTCGAATCAAAGCCTTTATTGCAGGTTTAGGAGTAGATTTGTACGTTTTAAGCCAACGGGAGGTAATTTTTCTCTGTGTTATAGAACAACGCAAGTTCCAGGAAAGATAGCGTATTTTCCTTCAGGGATAAGATGGGAAGTTTGAAGCGGATGATGACTAGGCCACTCCCACCAACTCCCAACTCTCCGAGCGGGAATTGTAAGTGTTTAAAATTCTTCAATCACTATTATTAAAAATTAAAATTAATGTCGTCAGCTCCCGATCCGATTTTACAAATTCAGAGAGGATCGTAGGGCCCGATTTGACCAGTCCGTCTTTGCAGCAGAGGTACAGGCAGCATCAAGCGATTATGAGGGGGCACTACGCCCAATATACCGTTGTCAGTTTCAAATTCATCGAATCAGGTGCGAATCTCTTGCGAATTTTAAATTTCCATAATGTTCTAGTCGATATTGCAGAGTTCTTCCAATTTAAGCGCTGGTGACTGGTCCAATAGGATGCGTTCTGGCTCGATTTCCGGTTCTGACGCCGGGTATCCGTCCAGTAGGAGATTCAGTAACCCCGCTGGTAGTCCTAGGATTCCACACAGCACCTCAGTCATGGATCTAAACGCTCATTTCGTGCCACATCAGCATCAACACCCTATGCATCCGTTGCAGGTAGGAATAAGTGCTCGTGATTTCTTTGGGGGAAGGGGGTAAAATTCCTTAAGAGGGGGCTTTAAAGAGGGTTTATAAAAACAAAAAAAGAAAAAACGATGGGGACAATGCAATCGTTTAGAATTAATTGTCAGTCGTTCTTATGCAATGTTATCCCAAAAGATGTCGCTTTAAATTTTTAAATTGTACAATAACGGCCGTTTGCACCGTCTGTGATTAACATTTTAATTAACTAATCAAAGATTAAATTTAATTACGAATTAAATATGAATAGGATTGCACGGAACAAATTTAATGAATGATTAGTTAATTAAAAAGTTTGCGATAGAAATATAGGTTGGTGGTGCGTTAAGTTTAGTTTTTAGTCAAAAATTGTATTTATATTGGGAACACTGCTCCATCATAATGAAAATTGCCGCTATGCGAATGCGCGATTTTAAGCGGCATTTGAAAGTTATTGGAATTTAAGCTGAAGAAAATTGCTACAGAATTAGATATTGAAGTAAAAAAAGTTGAGTAGTAGTTTTAAAATGGAAATTAATATGTGAATGCAGGTTTTTTTTTTCATTATGCAATTCTTTTATTTGTTTGTTCTGCAAATGCTCCAATTTTTGATACTTTATTTAACCTCTGCTATTAATTGTTAGAATTATTTGTATTATTACCACCATTCCCTTATGTGTTTCGTTCCTTTTATTTAATAAATAAATAATTAATTACATACACATTTCTTTAAAAAAAAATCAAACTGATAATGCATTTAGAGTAAATAAAATATATTTCGTTTATACAAAAGCCAAAGAAAACAAATACAAAAAAATGTTCAAAAGTTAATTTCTATATAGCAATGAATTACAAATTGTTGAAATAATCATTAATTACTAATTCCTGTGTCGCAGCAGGTACATCATCAACAGCGTCATAATTAATCTCATGAAGTTGTCCATTTAAAATTTCTTGATTTCATTTTTCTTCATTGTTTTCCTCTTCACCCACATTTATGGCTATATTGTGCAATACCAAGGTACCAACTATTACTGCCATAAAGGTATTCAGCTTTAAGCGACAACCATATGCCAGTATTGGAAAACATTCTTCTTAGAAACATGCTTCCAATGACATTCCATGTTGTAATATGGCTTTCATTATAACGATTTTTCACAACTGTTTCAGAATTTAACAGTAGGGTCAATAAATATGTTTTTGAGACATACCCACTGTCGCTTATGGAAAAGATTGTATCGTTAAAGTGTGTATTCCCTGACCATCGTACTACGATATCCATTATTTTTAAATTAGCATCATATAAAAATTATGAATTTATAGGGAAGATATCGTTTCCTATTACGAAATACCTCCGGGTCATTCCCATCTGAAACCACGAGTAATCCTCAAATAAATTTATTGTTAGTTTTTATTTCGGGAATTAATTTTTGATTTACCTTGGACTTTCTAAAATCCTGCCAAATATACACTTCTTGCACGCCGCTATTCCTTGTCCTAATCTTCAAAGTGAACTTTATTAATTAGCTAGCTATTTCAATTTACAGTCACAGATATTTGTATTATAACCAAAAACCGCATAACATAACCTATAATCGCCTATAAACACGATTGTAAACAAAGAAACTACGCTTGCGCCAACTTTAATTATGAGTTAATTCGTACCTTGGGTACTGATTAAAGATAATCACGAATTAAGGATTTAATTATTAGTTAAGCAGTCGGTGCAAGGGAATTTAAACTTTAATTATGATTAAATTTTAATTATAACTTAATCACGAACGGTGCAAACGGCCGTAACTGTCAAATTACGTCTGACTAGTTGTGATTGCGTTTGATATGCTCCACGAACGAAGCTGTTGTTTCTGATTTTAAACACACAGCCCCATCTATTGATCCTCGCCTTTTAAAGCGCCCTCTTCATTTCGCAGGCTCAATCCATGGCACAGTTGAATTGTCCAGCCTGTTACCAAGGGATGTGGGTCGACCAATGGGGCAACGTCTGCGATCCGCACATGGGTAGCAATATGAGTCTGAACGTGCCTCATGGCGGATATCCGATGAATCCTATGTGGATGGGGACGTGGCACGGACCTCCGCCGTCGAACGGGATGTTCGGGTATCCCGTGGGAATGCCTCCAGTACCGCACGTCCACCGCTCAAGGCCCGCCATCACCCACTCACAGCGTCAAATCGAAAAAATCTCACCTGAGCAAGCGCAGTTATAGGAAATATAGGAAGAGCGATGATACAGATGACGAAGATGATGACGTGGAAGATAGGAGGTCGGTTTTCAGTCACAATGAGCGCGGCGAGAGGAAAATCCGAACCAGGGAAACCTCCTCCATGCCCAGGGAGATAAAGAGGCGATCGACTTTGGAAAAAGTCGAACGTCTACCCGGCAGATCTAAGAAGAGCATCAAGGAGTCGTCCAGCGAGGAATACGACGCTGACATCGAAATACAAGAAGCGGAAGCTAAAGAAATTAAACCGCAAACCGCGAAGAAGGAGTCGGAGATGCCCGCGGGGTCGTGGGAATGCGAACATTGCACCTTCGTCAACGAAAAGGACACCAGAGTGTGTCTGGTTTGCTGCAAAACTCCCACGAATATATCCAACTTTCCCAAACCCGCTCAAACTGAGGAGAATGTCAAAATAGAATCACTAGCGCCATCTACATTGGAGCGAAGTAAATCCAGCGACGATTACAGCAGAGACTACAGCGAAACCGAATCGGTATTGAATAAAATGGGAAAATTGAAGATAGAAGATAATCAACCGGTCAAAGAATCTTTGAAAACCGCCACCCTCGATGCTAAGAAAGGTAGGGCAAGTAGAAAGATCTCCTTTTGGCCCGGGACCAAGTTTGCAACCCTACGCAAGTAATCTGGAAGCTTCTGTCTCACTCTGTTTACGCACCTAAACCCTCACTAAAACAAAAAAAAAAGAATTAACTCACCATCAACGTGTGTGTGTGTTTTGTGTGTTTGATTAAAAACAAAAAAAAAAAAACAACCCACCTACACATAACCTAAATATGTATGTACATATATATACAAGGACCGTGTGCAATTTTGGCGATTTCAAGATGTAATTTCTCCTGTTGTTACAGGAAGACGATCGCCCGGTGCTAGTAGTGAACCTGAGGAATACCCGGGCAGTGCGTCGGTGTCTATTTCGATGGGAACTCTGAATTCTAGTGCGGATAATTTACTTTCGAGAGTTTCGAGCGAACAAGGCGATATTCGGGCGCCCTCTGCGGCCGTAGACGCGAGTGTCGGTGTTGGTAGTGAAGTGTTGACGGATCCGGACGTTAATAGCGCCGTGCCAAGTGTCGAGAGGAACGAAGAGGATGCTTCTAAAAGCACTGTGTCGACGGGGACGTCACCGCCGCCGCAGAATATGTCAACGCAGGTAATATTTGGAAATTTAATTGGTGATTTATTACATAAAATCCATTATGAAGCAGGTGCCGCCCTCTGTTGGCTTAATTTGTAGTTAAAAGCATCCGAAAATTAAATTTTAAGAGTGAATGATATCAACTGACGCCTTCCACATCAGGGGATAGAAACTTGACATTGCGCGCCCTCTATTGCTGCCACATTAGAAATAATCAGTGTGTGTCATAGTAGAAATCTATATCTTATCTTGGTGTGGGTCCGTGATCGTTTGACATGGCGAGTTGTGACGTATAGTTGTTGACGATTGTTGCGAGCTACTTATTCTGTTTTCCTTTGAATTCCCGAACTTTGTTTGTGGTGTATTTATCCTATTTAACGTTTAACGTGTGTTTGGTGTTTTATGTAAGCGTTCTCTGAACTATTTCATTCCGTTTTTTATATAAGTTTTGTGTACATAGTTTTACAGTAGGTATTGGACACTTGTGCTATTTCGTATAGTTAAATATCGTTTATATGTTTTGTTTTTATTATGTATATAGTGTTAAACTTTTAGTTGATTTCTGTGTATTTCGAATGTGTGCAAATATACAGCCTTTAAAAAATGAAGTTACTTTATTTAAAAAAGAATTTCAAAATGAGTAACAGATAACACTACGCCCTATAATCGAATTTCCCGCCATGAGTGGTTAGGTAATGCTAGTTTTATGTGGCAGCAATAGATGGTGCAATCTAGATCGTGTGGTTTGTCAAGTTTCCTATCTTTCTTATAGTTAATCGTTGTTCCACATTCCTTCCGGCTTCGTTTGAACATAAAGACCTATGAAAGTGACTTCTACTAGTACCAACATACGTACATTTTGTATACAGTGAGGACGCGTGGGTTGGAACAAATTCATTTAAAATTCAGGAATTTGGTTTTTTGAAAAACGCTGAGGTATGTCGATTTTTGTTTTCAACCGCGGTTTTTTATAAGTCACGACTACCAACTACATTTTTTCAAATAGAAACATCTATTTTTTATATACTTTTTGAAATCTGCATCGAATTCTAAGTATGTTTCATGTACAATTTCCTATACCTAAACTTAACAGTTATCGAGAGATTTATGATTGATTTAATTAAGACCATATTTCTGGGGATTTTTTTTTTGTATCGGTATTTTGGTATTTTCGATAGTTGATTTGCCACTTGTCAACGTATAGTGACATTTCAAGTAAAGTATGTAATTGTCAAGTGCAGTTGTAAAATTTGAATGAATAGTATAATATTTTTGCCTGTGGAGTTATCTGAAATACAAAGTATACCTCAATAAACAAGAAAATATTGAAGAACTAAAGAATAGAATTAGAGTCGAAATAGAACAAATCCAGCCGCAAACTTTAACTAAAGCGTTACAAGAAACTGAATATTGACTTGCCGGAAGTTAATAGTCAACAATTTGAAGATTTAATTTTATTTGTTGTTTTTTTTAATAAATTTACAAAAAAAACAAACCCCTGAATTTTAAATGAATTTGCTCTAAGTCACGCGTCCTCACAAATTTTGAAAAAAGCAATCGTAAATTCCTCGATAATTGAATTTAGGTATAGGACCTAATACAAGAAACATACTTGGATTTTAATGCAGAATTCAAAAGAGAAATAAAAAACGTATTTTCATTTAAAAATATTAGTTGGTAGTCGTCACTTATTTTTGGCTCATACTGTATGTATGAATGTACCATGAAGAAAAACCTCAGCCAGAAGTAAAAAATCAATGGGTCCGAGCGTTTCTCCACAAAACAAACTTCTGAATTCTAAATTAATTTTTTCCAATCCGCACGTCCTCACAAATGTTGGAAAAAATAAATCGCAAATTTCTCGAAAATTGTTGAGTTTAGGTATAAGACATGGTACATAAAACATTCTTGGAATTTGATGCAGTATTCAAAAATGAAATAAAAGATAGGCGTTTTCATTTACGAAAATTTAGTTGGTCGTCGAACTTATTTTTTGGGCCACACTGTATATAGGAATTTACCATAAAAAAAAACCTGCATCCAAAAATAAAAATTGACGTGTTGGAGTGTTTTTCTAAAAAATAAACTCCTGAATTTTAAATGAATTTGTTCCAATCCACGCGTCCTCACTGTATGTATATGAACGGTATATTTAATGAACTAAGAAAAACGTATTATTCGATATAGTAGCTATCTATATTCAACAATACATACGCATATAGATAGTTAAAGCTTGGCAATTGCGTGCCGTTTAGAATTCCACGGAGAAATAGATGATGGTATCCCTAATAGCCAAATTTAAATTTTCCGCAATTATTCTTAGTAACTTCAACTTTAAAACATAAAATTACCCATCATTTCGTATTATATCAATAGTTATTTTAATGCCTTTACGTTGAAATCACTAAAAATTTTGGCGGAGAATTTAAATTTGGCTATTAGGGTATATGTGTTTGATTTTAACCATTTGCTGTAAAAGGCGCAAAAAGAGATTCAATATGAATTTTTACTTATTATGTTATTAAAATAACATTAGAATAATTTACTAGAAGTAGAAAAAGAATGCTTACAAGGAGAATATTTTATTTCAGTATTTATTAACATTACTTACGTTTGTAAATCAATATTTTAGTCATACCTATGGAAGGAAGCGTGAATATTTATCGTTATTTTGAGAAAATGGCACAAAAATGCACTATAGCACTTTATATACGCATTTACTTTACAAATAAAATTCGTGGGTTGACTTACATCGCTCTAAATCATCCATTCATTTCATCGGAACAAATTTGAACTGCAGTGAGTGGACTAGAAATTTAGCTCAGTGTAAATGAAAGAAACATGATCATTGACTGTGTAATGCCATTCACATTTTGTTGTCATTGTACACACGCAACACAGCTAATCAGAGTTGCATTAAGTTTAGTCTTTGTCTTATATAAGTTGACAAACACAATAAAACTTGCACTTTTCTTGGGCTTTTGTAAACCAACCTCTACACCTTGTACCAAATATGTTTCACGCAGTAAATGAGCACACCTAATGAATGCAACGTTCAGTAAACAGTTATCTAGCAGGTCCTCAGATAACTTCCGGTGCAAACATCAAATCGAAAATACATTACAACAAACTTCTGCAACCACATGTGTGCACATCCATTTATTATACATTTTAAAAATAGCACAAACATAAAACCAATACCTATCTATCGTTTGGTTTTTGTTATCGGTTGAATTCTTTGGCACATACCCCAATAGATATTCTTATAAAATCAACTCGGTTCATTTCACTAGCAATATAAACACGCCCAAATGCTGCATCAAGTGCCTTTATCAGATTATTGACGTTAACTGATCCTTTAGATTTGTTTCAGACTGGGCGGTGTAGTTGATTCAACTAAGTTGCAATATTGATATGAACCCTTTCACATGGAGTCAACTTGTCCGCTTGGGCGGCATTAATAGGTCTTCAATGACAATTAACTGGTTGAGACGTTGAGAGTAAACCAGGCAACTTAGTTGAATCAACTAAACCGCCTCGTCTGAAACAGGTTTTATTTTGTTAGATCAGGCAGTCAGGTCCACAGTCACGTCAGAAGGTTATGTTGTGTTTAATGTTGTGCGACCAGTGTTGCCAATTGACAGAAGACATATTTCACTAGATCGGGATTATAATTCCACCAGAAAATCACTAGAATTGGGAAAGGAATTACTTTATGAAGTATTTTAAGAAAAGCAAAAAAAAAAATATTTTATATATTTATGTAACTAATAGTTTTTCTACTATAAATCCCCTTTTATTTTATTATTTTTTATTTATTATAATTTGCACACTGTTACTCTTAAAAACTTATTACACAAAGTACATTTTATTTTGTCTATTATATTTGAATTTAATACAAGACTTATTAGGTAGTCGTCAAATATTAATAATTTACCACAATATACAGTGGAACCTCGTTAAGTCGAGCCTCGTGAACCCGGATCTCCAGATAACCCGGATCAATTTTGACGAATAGTTTTTTTAGAAATGGGCGTTGTATCAAATAGTTTTGTCCTTGTTGTTTAAAATGAGTTTAAAAATATAATTGATCGGTTTGTTTTGTGCGTGTATTTGTTTATCTACGAAATGAGCTCATTTTTCTGTAGGTACTGTCTTATTTTATTTTATTTTTTTAGCCTAGTGTCCGTGTAACCTGGATCAGTTCTGGTCCCAATTGATCCGGGTTAACGAGATTCCACTGTACAACTATAGAACTGTAACCGTGTTTCATAAAGTCATAATCATATCCTTATTCATTTTATTATTTACATATATATGTATATGTAATTTAGTCTTCGTGTTCAATGAATTCACTAGATTTATTACTAAAATGAAAGAAAATCCACTAAACTTTTCACTAGCCACTAAAATATGATTTGTGTACACCAGACGTGCTTTCAATACACCAGATTTAGTGGAAAATTCACCAAGTTGGCAACACTGTGTGCGACTTGTGCGCAATTTCTGCACTGTTTTCGTTACCAACTACCAATTGCTACCATGTGATTATTTTTACAACGCTGCCAATTGAGTGAAATGTTACCACAGAGGCGGCATTTCATGACATTTTTTTCTTTTTTTGTAATTATTTTCAATAGTAGGGACGGGTTTAGGTTAAAAAAAATATTTTTTTGCATAATTTCAAAAATTATATTCAAACATATCGAAAAACAGGCAATATTTTAAAAATTACTTACAGTTTTCGTTATAATTTTTTCCTTAAACTGACATTTTGATTCTTTTTTTGTTATTGTAAAAATATACATTCTGATCTTTTGAATTTAATCCACAACTTTTCGTATGTTTAAATATGAAAATATGATCTATCGTAATGTCTATTGTGGATCTATCCTTCCAATAGTTAGAAGATTGTTTATTATGGCCACCTGCTGGACATCATGTGGTCATTCCCTAATGGCCAAATTTAAATTTCCCGCAATTATTCATAGTAACTTCAACGTTAAAACATAAAATTTTTGTACTACATTAATAGTAATTTTAATGCCTTTACGTTGAATTTACTAAAACTAATGGCGGGAAATTTAAATTTGGCTATTAGGGTTATTTATTTACGGCCAACCGCAGCAAGTAGATTTTTTTTTCTTTTCAAGTGCGACAAATTTTAAATTAAATTAAGTAAATCATAAAAACATGTTTTTATACGAAATATGTATATTTATTTTAATCAACGCGATAAATTCGATCAATTTTATTTAATAAATTTAGACATGGTACATTATCGTTGTCCTAATTTTTATATTGAATGAATGGTTCCCTCATCACGTTTAAAAATAAAAATCGCTTTAAAAATTTGGCAAGAGGCCAATATATACTATAACCAATATATGTATATACATAAGAAAGTTTATTACGAAAACATTTTTTTTTACTCTAGAACTATGTTATTTGAAGGGATATAAAATCGACATGTATATTTTGGATTGATTTTATCGATTTCCTGGTAATAAAAATGCTTTTGGGAGATAAAATACACATATGCAATATTCATAGTTCAAGTTTAAACAAATTCTATATAAATACACTAATTATATTGCAAGCCAGTATTTAATGTGACAATAACAATGTGAAATTATGGTTAAATTGATTGTCAGTAGCTACTTTAATTATATTGAACATATGCAAATATTCTCTTATTTTAAAATAAATGATGTTAAGTACATATAAATCTCTGTATATTGTCAAATTCATTCATTCATGGCATTGAGTAGAACTTTGTAAATGAGGTTGCATACTTTTAATTGTGGTCATAAAAAATCCATATTTAGCCAAAATATATTTAAAGGAATGCAGTTGTTTTTCTAATTGCAGACATACGATTATATCCAAGTCCCACCACAAGATCAACCCAATCATCATGGGAAAGGACCGCCGTCCAGGACCGGATCCAGTGCACGCGCAATAAAGAAAAGAGCACTGCAGAGATCTAACTCCTTACACATGGGTACCCAAACCCCAGAGCTCGATTGGGATAGGAGTTTGAGCAGACAATCTTCGTTGGATTCACAGGTTGTAGTTCAGAATCTAATTCCGCCGGGAAATTTGAATGGTCTTCTTGCGTATTTTAGAGCTTGTCCGGTTCAAGATCGCACGTGAACGCACCATACGAATACCCGAGTGAAAATTATCCGGATCAACGCTACTTACCTTGGAAAAACTTTAACAGGGGGCGCTCTCACAGCATCATGGACTTTAGGAGGCTGGAGCAGGGACATCGACCTTCTCATGGGGATTTTGGCAATAATTGGGTGTGATATAATAAGATGTGATGATCTTTTTATTTTTATTTTTGCTAATTTTCCATATTTCATTTGTTAGTAGGTGTGCTAATAGAATGATGAAGACGAATCGACATCATCTTATTAGTGTAACTACATTTTATCACCTTTTGATTTTACCATCACTAAAAAAGGCTTTGATTAGAGACACTGTAGGGCTGTTCTTTAACCGCTGTTTTATCATTTCTTCTTTTATAATTCAAAAAGAAGATAATTTTTCTCGAAAACCGAGGTTAAAATTGATTTATATCTTTTGCAGAATGAGCATCCTGGCAGGAACAGATCAGATTCGATGCACATATTCAGGGATGAGTCCCATTTTGCTGATGCCGTTCCTTATGGCCACGACACGTTGAAAAATCAAGGTTGGGAGCTGGTGAAGATGTTAAGGGTATGTTATTCGTTGTACCACATAGTGCTTTTGGAATGAGAAATAATAATTTTTACTGATCGACTTGTGCGGAAATTAAAAGTTCAAAATTCCATGGTTTAAAACAAAAATGTATTATATGTGGTTAAAATTATAATTATTAAGCAAAAATAATAATTTACTTCCGTCTCGTTGTTGTAGAACTAATTTATTCAGTTAAAGAGAAAAAATAAAAAAAAAAAATGATTTTGCAGTAAAATTTATTTTATTAGTTTACAAAAAAAAAAACATTTCTCTTGTTGTAACGAAATAGTCATTCGTAAATGTTTTTAAATCTGCCTTTCTCGGTGTTACAAACAAAAAAAATCACATTCAAAATTTAAGTATTTAAAAACAAATGATTCCACTCCTCTAGACCGGTATCAGCGCTGCGGAAAAAAAAAACTTTAAATAAAATCGGCATTCACCCTGCGTTTTAATGAAAGAAAATCATCCCCCCTCCCTGGTGTTGCATTAAAAAAATAATTTAAAATTAAAAAAAAAATAAATTCGTATCCTATTTTCCGTGAAATTATTATTAAAAAAAATGGATCTGTACTTCCTTCTTGCAAATAAAAAGAATTGCTTAAAAATATTTTTAACATTCCTACCTCTTTCCCGGTGCAGTAAAAGAATAACATTCAAAGAAAATACATCCGCATTCAACCCCCGTAAATATAAAAAAAATAAATTTTTCACTGATGCTACGAGAAAAATAAATTAATCATTAAAAAAATTCTCACACCCTAGAAAATTTAATTATAAAGAAAATACATCCGCATTCAACCCCCGTAAATATAAAAAAAATAAATTTTTCACTGATGCTACGAGAAAAATAAATTAATCATTAAAAAATTCTCACACCCTAGAAAATTTAATTATGAAAAAAAACCAAACCCCCTCCTCTGGGGCTGCAAAAAAATTATTTAATTTATTTCCATAAAATGCAAAATTAATTCATAAATAAATTAATTTAAAAAAATTTAAAAAATACATCAACGTCCTATTCCTCACTGATTTTACGAGAAAAATAATTTAATCATTTAAAATAATTACCCACGCTCCAGAAAATTTAATTACTGAAAAAAAGCAATTCCCCTCTCTCGATGCTGCAAAAAATAATTAACTTACAAAAATTTTAAAAATAAATATAAATAAATAAATAAATATAAAAATATATATTTACATCCTATTCCTTGTGGTGTGAAAAAAAATTATTGCTTTAAAAACGTCTAATTCTACTTCTCCGATGTTGTAAAAAAAATAATTTTATCGTTAAACGTTGTACATTATGAAAATATAATTAAAAAAAATAATACTCCTTCCCCGGTGCTACAAAAAAAAAGGAATAGTGAATTTAAATTTATTTAAATTGATTTAAACATTAAATTCAATAGTATTTCCCTGATATATAAAAATGCATGAAATGCTGCAAAAAAAATAATAATTTTACAAAATTTTTATAAATAAAAATAATTGCTTAAAAATATTTTTAGCATACTCCCCTCTTTCCGGTTGCTGTAAAAAAAAATCATTTAAGTATTACAAAGAAGTACATCCGTATTCAACCTTCGTAAATATAAAAAAAATAATTGCTCACTGATATTACTAAAAAAATGATTTAATCGTCAAAAAACAATTACCAACATCCCAAAAAAATTAATTGTTGAAACAAAACCAATCTCCGTCTCTCCGATGGTGTAAAAAAATAATTTATTTAATTGACAAAAATTGCAAAATTAATTAGACTAAAAAAAAAATAATAATTTTATTTTTCCGATGTTTCCATAAAATTAATATAATTTAATTATTTTACAAAAATTGCATCTTCATTTCCTTCTTTTAAATAAAACAATTTTTCACTGATTTTACGAGAAAAATGATTTAATTATTAAAAAAAAATTATCAAAAAATATCCCAGAAAATTTAATTATTGAAAAAACCAATCCCTCTCTACGGTGCTGCGGAAAAATAATTTAATTAATTTACAAAAAATTAAAAAAAAATTATCAACATCGTATTCCTTGTGATATAAAAGAAATTCACTAAAAAGACGTTTAATTCCACCTCGCCGATGTTGTAAAAAAAATCATCGTTAGAAAAAAAAATATTCCGTAGCATCCTTTGTACCTACTATATGAAAATATAATTATTAAAAAAAAATAATGCCCCTTCCCAGGTACTACAAAAAGAAAAAAATACAAAATCAATTTACAAAAATTTCTAAATTAATTCAACCGTATTCCCGTGATATAAAAAATACATCATTAAAAAAATACTTTTCCCTTCCTGATATCGTAAAAAAAAAACCAATAATTCATCCCTTCCCCTCGCCCTTGCAGCGTTGAACTTTAAAACAGCCCCCTTTACTTACTTCCAGGAAGCAGAACATTACAAATATTCAGCAGACGAAGTCCAAGCGGCTATTTTGCATTGCAAAGATCAAAATCCCATCGATTGGCTACGGGAAAACTGGGACAAAACGATAACCAGCGTCCAAACATTAGCCACTCAGATGGGACGCGAAAGTCCTTTGAACGTGGTCGGCACTGTATCTGAGAAAGAGGCCAGAGATGCTCTAAGACAGCACAGGGGAAATGTCTGGGATGCCGTCATGACTTGCGTGGAACAGAGACAGCAAAAGGTAAGTAAACGCACTTTATTCGCACCTTAATTCATATTTTGCTCGAATATCCCGAATATTGCAGTATACGGAATTGGCTTCTAAAGGTGATTTCACCCGAGAAGACATTCTGACTGTCTTGACGGCACACGAGGGTGACGTGGAAGCGGCGTACACCGAATTGGGGAAGACCCAGATCAAGCCTTTTTTATTCCGGATCTGGGGTCCCCCGGTGGGGGCCGATAACGAATCGGGGAACGAGGGGGCGTCTCAGTTATTGAATAAGGATGGTGAGTGTCCCGATAGAGCTTCTAATTCAAAATTAGTTTGACATTTAATTTGGCTTTTACAGAAATGAACTTTGACAACGATAAAGAAACCGATCAAGCGGTGAGTCCCATTACTAATCCTACAATTCTAGCGCAAGATTCAAGCGAATCAATAGTTGAAGCACCCCCTCCTGCCGAAGAACCCAAAACTATAAACGAACCAGAAGCGCCATCATCGCCACGAATGCACGAGAGCAATATTAGGATAAAGTTGAAAAATGATAAAAAGAAAAATAAGGAATACATTCAGAAAAGCAGCACCGTGATTCAAGTGCTAGATCCTGGCAGCGAGGTCGCGCAAAATCCTCCTCCGCTGATAAAACAAAATTCTACCGAATCAGAAAGCACGGAATCTTCAAACCCAGGGGATTCGAACAATAACAACAACTCGAACGAATTTAAAAATAAGAACGTTAGCATGCTGAATATCGTTTTGCAAAGCACCAAAAGAGATGAGGTGAAATCTGAAGACGCTGAAGAAAACTCAATCCCCAAGAAAACCAACATCTTCCAAAACATAAAGAACAACATCAAATTATCAGTGAACAAGATGAAAAGAAGCAACTCTAAACGATTGAAAAAGAGCCCTCGAAAGAAGAGTTTTAGATTAGAAGAAGTGCCAATAGCATCTGCGGAAAGTATAGCTAGCACTTCAGCGGGATCTAAGGATGCTACTGAAGAAGAAAATGATGGCCAGGATGAAGGCGAAACAGAACGTAGAATTACGAAACCCCAATTGGAAATTATCGAAAATAAAGTGGAAGCGTGGTTGGATAAGCAAACCCTGGTGAGGGCTGCAGAAATAGCAAATTCGAATGAAAATTTAACTGCGGCACATGAAGATCAAAAAGTGATAACGCCGAGTAAAAGTAAGAAGGAGAAGTTAAAAGAGAAATTCAGCAAATTTAACATCACCAAAAGCCTTGGTAGGAAAGAGAAAGGATCGAGGCAATTGAGTATTGACTCGGTTAGCAGTACGCAATCTTTGGGTGTGGCAGAAGAGTCTAGAAATCCATCAGTGGAGCAAAATCGCCAGAGAAGGTGCAACAAACTCCCGCTACAGACCTTGGTAGTAGTAAAATTGAGGAAAATATTGGTAGCGAGGAACCAAAGCATCATGTAAAAAGAAAAAACGAACATAAGAAAAAGTTAAAGAAATCTGCGCAACCAGTAGATGAGTCACAAATAGTTCTTCGACCAGCAAATGAAATTCCAGCGAATTCCAACAGTGAAGAAGTTCGTAAACAAATTGAAGAAATCAATACAAGCATTGACAATGCTTTAGATACTTTAAATAATATCCCAGAGTCCACTAATAATAGTAATTTTGCTACCACATCCACAGAAAAAGTCTCTAGTGGAGCGGAACAATTAACTATAGATGTTAAAAAGATTGATAAATCTGTAAAAGAACCCGAAGACATCAATACAACTATAGATAATGCCTTAGATACTTTAAACAAGATCCCAGAATCCACTAATAGTAGTAATTTTGCTGGCACATCCACCGAAAAAGTCCTTAGTGGCACAGAACAATCCACTATAAGTGTTAAAGAAAATGATAAATCTGCAAAAGAAACTGAGGAAGTCAATACAAGCATAGATACCTCAAACCAAATCCCAGAATCTACTAATAATAGTAATGGTGCTGCCACATCTGTAGAGAAAATCCCTAGTACCACAAAGCACCCCACTATAGATGTCCAAAAAAGTGATGAATCTGCTAAACGAATTGAAAAAATCAATACAGCCGCAGACAACGATTTGAACACTTTAAATAAAATTCCAAAATCTGGTAATAGTGCTGCCACATCCGCAGAAAAAGTCTCTAGTAGCACAGAAGAATCCACTACGAAAAATAGTGAAAATGCTGAATCAAATTTCCAGATGATAGAGGATGCAAAAGATGCTAATGGTATATCAGAGAATATTGTCGAAAGCTCCTTTGTGAATAGCACACAGAATCAAGCAGGAATTAATCTGAAAGAATCAAAGCTTGTCGAAATACCAAAATCAAATATCTCTAGATCGAAAACATCTAGAATTCCTGTGTTTCGCCAGAATAGTCAACGCAGGCAGTCGACCAAGTCTTTGGGCCAATCGAAATCCGAGAGTCACATCCCTGTGAAAAGACCAGCATTAAGCAATAAAGAACAAATTGACAGGAAAAGAATAGAGAATACTGCTGAGGTTAAAGATACTAAAGGTGAATCGAAGAGTAAATCAGAAGTGGAAGTTTCGACTAGTGAAATAAAAACTGCAGAGTTGCCAACGTCGCAAATTAGCGAAATAGAAAAATCACCAGATGAAGATGAATTTGTTGAAGCATCTGAAAGTTTAGATGAGGTACAATCGCAGAATTTAGAGTATCCGCCTTTAGGTGAAACCCTAGATGTTGCTGATTCTAAATTTGATGAAATGGATGGTGCAGAAGTAGATACTCACGAAGACAAGAAGAAACTGAGACGTCAATCGAAAGTTGACTATGCAAAACCTAATATTACTGAAGACATCCAAAATGAAGACAGGCCTCAAAGCCCTTCGGAAGCTGACGATTTTTTTAACGGACCTTCTTCATTCCATCCAGAAATTGATCAGAGTAGAATTCCAACTATAATCAGTACGATTGGAGATTCACCTGAAGAAAACGTTGAGATCTTCATACCTCAGAGGAGGCCGTCTTTGATCCAAATCAAGAAAAGTTCGATTGATTCTACCGCCAGTTCTAGGCAGATGTCTTATACTAAATCTTTGGATAACGACAGCGATTCTTCGGTGTCCGAAAGCAACGTTGAGGAATTATTGGACATAAGTTCTGACGAGGAAAGCTATGGGGATTTCGAAGAGTTGGATGAAGATGAGATATCAGATAAATATGATGATGATCATAATGATGGTAAAGTGGAAGTGCAAATAAAGAGTGAAGAGAATCAGAAAAGATATGACAAGTATATTGAAGATACTTGCGAGACTGAAGAAGAAGAAGAAGAAGAGATTGAGGATAATCTTGAAGAGAATAGCACTGAGGTGATAGAGGAAGAAGGAAAAGAAACAGTGGTAACAGAAGAAGAAGAAGAAGAAAATGAAAACATTGAGGTTGAGATTAAACAGCTATCCGAAAGGGACATCATGGAGGTAAGGGAAGGCCGGCCACGTGACCACGTCATTACTAATAATAATCTTCATCACGAACTTTCGAAATAGAAACATTATAATAAACATATTTTATCGTTAATTAATTAAGCCATTATTTTATTCACTAAAAACTCAACAAAAATCCAAGTCATCATATATCTTGTGTACGCAAAATTCCAAATTGCTAGGTGATTTAAATTGTGTTCAATAGCGACAGGCGCGGAGATTCCTTGCCGAGGGTCACGTGAATAGTTACGAACAAGCGGAATTGGCCGTTAGTCTGCTCTCGATGCAATTCTCCACTGAAGAAGTATTAGAAGCCGTAAGAGAGTGCAATTCCTTAGATTCTGCGATCGCTTATTTGCAACAGGAGTGCGAATTGTGCGCTGGAAAGTACCATATGAACGAGGTATTGGATTCGCTTAAATATAGGCTAGTTCCCACTTGGCAAAATAACATGACTATAACGTCGTCTAAATGTTATCTTGTAACGCGAAATGTTACAAAAATATATACAATGTACCACATGCGGTAACATTTTTACGACTGTTTAATGTCCGCCTAAGCGATGTTACGAAACAATATTTCCCAGTAATGTTACTACGAGGTCTTCGAGTAACATCTCTTTAACATGACGATTAATGTTGAAGTATAGCTCTTCCGTAACATTTCTCATATGTTAAAGAGAAATATTGATACAGTGTGGCAATTAAATGTTTCTATTAATAATATCTACACTAATGTTTCTATTGAGATCTTTTATTTACTCCAAAAGTTCTTGCTGCATTATACAAGAAACATGATGTTGAGGTTTATCGAGAGGTTATATTAATTAATACAAAACGGAATCTCAATCAGTCTTATTGAAATTCAATGTTAATATTATAATTTCATGTTACACTCGATAGATCGGGCCCGTCTGTTGATACGAATTTATCTTCACTTACCTAAAAAGCTAGCGCATGCCTTTGAATAAAATTACAATATTAACATTAAACATTAATGCCAGAAAAATATAATGGATAAACATTTTTATAATATAAATTATAAGTCTTTTTTTTTGTAGTTATATTTACAGATACATTAAAATGGTCAATCATATACCATATAGTTCTATGTAAAAACTAAATAGTAATACTATGAATAATATTATAAATAGCTATTTAAGTAAACGAAATACATTAATAAATTCTTTCGAAAAGTAAAATGCTGCTTACAGAAGACAATAAAAGCATTTATTGATTAAAAAAAAGTACATTAAATTCCATTTTAATAAACTTCAGTATTGGAAACAGGCCGGCAGTATGGCTGAGAAGGAAGGGTGCATCATTGCCAATCTTGAAAGTCAAGCAGCAATATGCGGTACTGGTTGTTGGTTGGGTCACCATTCTGACAACACTTTTCAGTGGCTCGGTGTATTCCGGCACTCTATCCAAGGGCCTTCAAGGCCTGTAGTGCTGAGTTATTATTATTATATTGGAAACAGATTATGGGGCACATAAATTAACATGAAGGGAATCTAAACAATAACTCAAACATAAGAAAGACGCCCCGAATGCATTTTATTCCTTTGAACATTTTGCTGTTTTTCTATCAAATCTTTGTTTTGCATAACGAAACCATTCCATGACAGTTACTTCGTATTCTGTATCTGTGAGTACAATATTTCTTCTAATTCTCTCTGAAATTAAAAAAAAAAGACACCGTCAAAAATAGAGATCAGAAAAACTATTTTATTTATATGAAAATTGAGGATAAGCTGCATATTTTATATATAACACTGTTTATAATTATTGTAAAATTTGTATTTGATCAAGAATTACTATCAATTCTAAGAATGACATTACGTGACATTGCTCATCCTTAGGTAGGTTTTACTATAACATATATAGGTTATGATATACATAATACATATCTGTCTTTAAAGATCTTCCATGAATTTGAAAGGATCGACATACCTACTTTAGCATTAAAAATAAAACTTACCTGATACTGTTGATTCATTATTGACGGGATTTTTTTCTCATCAAAACAATTGCGACGCACAATCCTAAAGATGGTCCTATCCACGCCCTGTCCAGTCACGATTACCGTATATTGTGAAAGAGGGGGTTCACAGGTTCACGTCAACTCGTGTATGCGCGGTACGAAAAAACTTGTGATGGCAAGCGATACTAACTTTTATAAGTGCGCAATGCGCAACCACAACTCCACTAACAAGATTATTATAGGCTACAAAAAATGTTAAAAAATTTCATGACCATTATTTACTTTATTGAGAAAATTTGCTCCATTAGTTTTGTGTTTTCAAAATTCTAAATTTGCAGAAACATATATACGTACCTATCTTACACTTTATAAAATGTAAATTTTGTAAATATGGCAATGTTACAACTAAATATTACCTCAACATTTCTGACAACAAAGTCTTTGTTTTTGCAACATTGTTTTAAAATATTTATTCCTGATTACATTGAAATGTTACTGTAATGGCCTGCAATATTTCTATCATTATTTAATGTTGCTGCAAAATTTCAGTAACATGTTTTTGTTTAACATCGCTGTCTAGTAAATAATGTAATATTACTGGGATATCTGCAACATTACTTGCCAAGTGGGTTTATAATAGGTGTAAAGATTTTGACAGTTTTTTCAAGAGTCGTTTAAATCAAAAAATATTATGCCTCTTGGGTAGGAACTATTTCTTATATTTGCAGAACTACAACAGATTTTCATTTTGGTGAGAAGACAAACTCTTATCCATTTAAAAACCACTCTTTTTCGCACCTTTTTTAAAGTCTCTTGTTTTCAAGATGCAAAGTGTTTTACATCTATTATACAGGGCCTTCCAATTGAACTACCTCAAATAACTCTTTATTTGCTTTACCCGACATTTCGCAAAATTTCTGGAGTAATTCGTTGGCATTCTTCAACAATTTTTTGGCGTAACTCAAAGAGTTATGTTGAGTTACTCGCTTCAATTGAAATTAAATTTGCCTATATATATATATAAGTCATCCTATATAGTTAGATCTTAACGTTTGAACTTGCAGATAATATCTATGTTAAAATGTATACACCGTTGCTGTCGCGAGTGCGCCAAAAATTATTTCACGGTCCAAATAACCGATAGGAACATAATGGACTGCACCTGTCCATTTTGTAAAGCGCCCAATTTGACGGAGACCTCGGACGACGACCAATCGGATTATTTCGGGAATTTAGACATCCTCCTCAAGGGTATAGTCGAGCCCCAGGTGCACGAGCTCTTCCAGAGCAAACTGCGCGATAGAACCCTGATGCAGGACCCCCACTTCAAATGGTGCGCCCAGGTAACTTGATTATAATTCTGCGATTTGGGTCGAAATACGTTTTCGCATTCAGTGTTCTTCAGGTTTCATAGCGAATCCGCGCCAGAAGCGATTGATCTGTCCCGACTGTCGATCCGTCACTTGTGCCAATTGCAGGAGACCTGTAAGTATATTCCCATTTACATTGTTCCAAAATAATTAAAATGTTCTTTATTAATTAGATAATTTCCCTATAATCATCAATACCAAAAAAACTATAATAATAAATCAATCAAGTTTTACACCCCTCTCACGGAACATATCCCAAGTATTTATAACAAATCGGTCGGATTTTCCGCATCATTACGTCTTTAAATACTCCGCCTTAATCTACTAATCCTCTTTTTTAACCAAGTTAGTTCAGATGTCCGCCACGGTACCGAATTCCTAAAACTATTTTTATGCGGCATCGATTGGTTGCAAGCCCTAACAATCCTATCATTTCAATCATTATCTCTATCTAAATTAGTAATTCTATAATAAAAATTCCCTTAAAAGATTCCCAATTAGCTTTTTTAGAACAAAAACCCATCCTTGAACCGATAGTCTCGCATCCATAATCATTATTAAGACAAAATTCTATAAATTTACGGTCTAAAAACATTTCCTTATTTAATAAAGCCTAATGATTCATTAAACCGTATGTGCTTCTATTTGTATTTGTTATATCTATACAACTACTACTGCTATGCTCTACAGAATTCGGCTCCTAATTGTTAGTTAAAACAATTAGGCCTTTATCGTTAATTAATAAATTTTAATCTTCTACAGTTTTGAATTTCAACAGTAATAATATTCGGCGCTTTATAAATTTTAATCCTCTACAGTTCTGAATTTCAACAGTAATAATATTCGTATAACTTTTATCCTTTAATAATAACCCTCTTAATTCATTATAAGTAATTACAATAGCCCCTCTAGTTGGATTATCATCGTGCCCCATAAAAAATCTGTAATTTCCCATGTTATTTTCTTTGGAATTTAAAAGGGGTTCGTCTTAGGTCGGCAGTACATACGTGGTTTTTGTATGTATTTATCTTCAATTATTTTTATTACTAAACAGCTATGATACTATCAACCAAGTAACGAAACCTAACACAAAAATAATACGGTATAATGATGGTTTGCTTATTAATTATTTATTGAAACTGTGATGATTGCTTTCTTTCTATTGGTTGAAATGTATGAGCAGATAGAGCAACAACAATACAAAATGAAATAGCAGGGAATCTTCTTTCACAGTATTTCTCACAATTTCTGTGGATGCTATGCTGCTATGCTATGTGGTGTGGGACTGGTAATGTAGATCGTGCCGCTTGGGAATGCGCAGAATTTTGACAACCCACTCTCTGCTACCAATGACATTTGAATTCGAATAGTGACCATTCAAGTAATTGAAAAATTTTCGCTTAGCCACATGGCACGTTATGAACAAAACAACTATTTAATTGAAAATGTAAATTTCTTCTTTCTGCTATAGAAGATATGGAATTTACTTGAAACAATACTGTGGTTTTAAAATTTGTTAAATATATTTACAAACATTTACACGTCATCTCAAAATTCTTTTTTGGATATCGCCTAAATTAGCTTCATTTTTTATCAGTTGCTGGCATACTTCTTAAATTTGACGGCATACTGGTACTGGTGGTCACGTGTTATGTGTCAAAATATTTTTTAGGGTTGTCAAACATGTTAAAACCACAAAAAAATCTTCATGTATATTGCAAACTTTTTACTGGTCACTGTCGAATTATTATACTGTGATTATATACTCTAAGTTCATTGCTTTCACGGTTTGTCACAACTTTGGAAGGGACATTTGTTACTCATGCAAGGGATATTGTTACATGCATGTACCATCGGCTGCATAGAAAACTGGTACAACATATAAATACACAGAGGTTCAAAATGATTGTCAATTCCGCTCCTATAGATAGTAACAGGGTGTAGGTATATGCCGCGTGTTTGTAATGAAGGTTTGAACTAAGTCAGTGTTGGAACATAAGAAAGTAAACGGATCTCAGAGCGGATCTGTCATAAATAAGGAAAACGTAACCTATATTTGAACTCGCATTATATAAACGACTATGGATTGGTGTTTCTGCTTGTAAAAATGAAATGTAATTAATTTAACTTTACTAAATTATGATTTTACAATTCAGTACTAACTGGTGTTTAACTAAATTATTTATTACTTTAATTATAACATTACAATTAGTATAATTATTAAGTGACAAAACTGCATCTCTCAGTTCTTCTATGGTATGCATGCGGTTTCTATAGATCCTATTTTTTAGATAGCCGAACATGAAGTAATCTAATGGGGTTAGATCAGGTGATCTTGGTGGCCATCTTTGTGCTCTAACGAACCTGTCAGCAAAAAACTGTTGAAGATATTGGCAGGTTTGTCGTGCAGTATGTGCTGGAGCATTATTGTGCTGAAAATAACCTGCTTTAAGCTTATTTTCTTGTAACTCTGCAATAAACAATTTCAACATCTGTTGGTAACGTTGGGCTATTACAGTTTCCTCGAAGAAAATTGGCCCTATTATTCGTTGCCTGGACATAGCTAACCAAACTCCAACTTCTACGGGATGCAATTGCGTTTCTCGAAATTCGTGTGGATTTTTGGCAGACCAGATACAATAGTTTTGTAAATTGATATAGTCTGTTAGATAAAACCAGGCTTCATCCGAGAAAAATGATTTGTTCAGCAAGTCATCGTCCCTTAAATTGTTATTAAACCAATGACAATATTCCAATCACCTATCGTGATCTAATGGTAATAATTCCTGTACCGTAGAAACTTTATAGGGATGAAAATGTAATTTTCTTTTGACAGCTCGTTGCGCTGAAGTGTACGATAAGCCTATAAAATTATAAAATGTAATGAACTATTTCACTTAATGTTAATATTGATTTTTTTACCTGTTTGTTGAGCTATTACCATAGATAAATTCCCTTATTTTCTTACAGTATTCAGAAATACTATTGTTGGTGATATTAGATGTAAATATAAACGGTTTGAAAAAAATTATAAGATAAATAATCGAAAGATACAACACGCACGCCAATGTCGCTAAATGTCAAGAAAATTCATTTAATGTATGAAATTTGTATGTAGCTAACTTCGCTCATTAAATTGGTAATAAGTATAGATAAATTTTTCCGGAAAACAGTTTTTTTCTTACGACAATCATTTTGAATCACATGGTAGATTTACTCGAATATTTGAATTTTTTTGCTGTGTAAGTGGGTTTGTTTGTCAAGTAATATGGAAATTAGGCAGCTTTTTTTTTAATCTCGTTCAATTGTGGTATATTAACCTGACAATATATGACAGATAGAAATGACATTCAATTTAATTTTGCCATGCTACAGTCCAAATCAATCAACCTAAAACTATCCAGTGAACCAAATTCAAATTTCCCTCAATTAATTTTAGTAACTTCAACATTAAAGCACGAAATTTCCTACGATTTTGTATGAGATTAATAGTTATTTGAATACCTTTAAGTTGAAGTTACTAAAATAATTGCGGGAAATTTGAATTTGGTTTATTGGGTAGCTGTATCAGTTTTCTATGCAGCCGATCGTACAATGAAATTTGTTACTCATGCATTATAAAATCAAATTCCTTACCTCAGGAAGTTTGACAACAACGTATTTATTACCCATAACTTCCGTACTAAATATCGCCCATCAAACGCAATGACACAATGACGAGGCAAGAAATTTTTTATAATAAAATTTGTTATTAACAGTGTTAGCAGGACACCGTTAATTATTTGATGATTTCCACACTGTGAATTCAATTTAAAATTATTTAAATTGCAATGACTTTTGCTTAACATCGGATTTTTATTTCGACTTAGTGGGAGAAACAGCACGAAGGCATAACCTGTGAGAAATTCGCCGAGTGGAAGGAAGCAAACGATCCCGACAACCAAGCGTCTGGGATCGCCAAGCACCTAGCCGAACACGGAATAGACTGCCCCAAATGTAAATTTCGATATTCCCTATCGAAAGGCGGCTGCATGCATTTCACCTGCATCCAATGCAAGTTCGAATTCTGCAGCGGCTGCGGCAAGGCTTTCATGATGGGCGCGAAATGCGGAGTCAGCGCCTACTGCGCGAAATTGGGCTTGCACGCCACCACCCTAGAAACTGCCTTTTCTATCTTAGAGATAAGGAACCGGCTGACCTACAGAAACTCCTTAAGGTAGCTCTTGAAATTAAACAAACAAAATAAAAAAAAATGTAATAACTGACTTTTTAGGATAATAAAGTCAAATTTGACATTAACGGACCAGGCGATAAGGAAGAAAACGCTTCAGCCATCGCAAAATGTAAAGTGCAATTACAGAAAGAGACACCAGGTGGTTTGTTAGATACTGTTTGTAATTCCGAAGTGGCAGCTGGACAAGCGGGGTTGTGCAGGTAATATTGATTATACAAAATGTCACATATAAACAGAGAAATATTATAAAAGCGCTGTGCCATTTACCTGGCATCGGTTGATTGATTGTGCTTTTCTCAAATACTTAATCGAAAAGTGGTTTAAATAAAAGTTACTTAAGATGAAGTGCTTTATAACTCAAAATTATTTTAACATATATAGGGTGTTCGATTTTGGTCGGTACGTAATTATATTTTTTCAAATTGGACGCATTGTATATATTATTGCATTTTTGAATTCCTTGATCCAAAATAAATCGCAATTATCTAACATACTCTACGATAAAACTTAATACTTTTTGAGATATTCTTCTATCTACTTTAAAAAAAATATATTCGCACGATGACTTTCACAGTTTGTTTTTTTTGGGATTTTTTTGGGAAATATTCGATATTCGATTGGCAAGATTGTGACAACACTACGTCAATTTAAATTTGAATGAATGTCATATTGACAAATACTGAAGTTAATATCTCCCAAAATTATCCTAATTAATCTGAAACAAATATGCAATTTCTACGACAGTGAGTACCAACGTAATGTCTTCTATTAAATATCAAAAAGCTATATAATAATTTCATTAGCTATGCTAACATCTTCAGGTGTACATACAAGTGTATTGTCAAATACCAAATGCGTAAATATAATAAGTATATCCTAGGTTACAAAAATTAATCATCAGGACTACTATATTCAATAAATTCTAAATATTTATAATTAAGGGGTGTTAAATCAGTATTAAGTAAGCTATTAATATGTTTTTTCATATAAATAGCTTCCCATATATTAAGATTCTTACAATTTGAAGACTTAATTAACTCTAAATCATCAATTGAAAAAGTGTGTCCTGTATAAACAAAATGAGACGCCAAAGCGGATTTATCGGCATTGTGATTCTTAATATGCTATAAATGCTCTTTAAATCTAATCTCCGCATTCCTCTTTGTTTGGCCTATACATACTTTATTACAAACACCGCATTTGATCTTATAAATCCCAGAACATTTTTTAAAATCAATAATTTCAATATTAAATTTTAATTTATTTTTTAAAGTATTAGAATTTTGAAAAACCGGACTAAGATTGTATTTTTTACACAGGTTTAATATCTGGTTAACCTCCCCCCTCCCCTCCGGTAAACAAAAATCAAATTTCCCGCATTTATATTTAATAACTTCAACTTAAAGGTATTCAAATAACCATTAATGTAATACAAAATCGTAGGTAATTTCATGCTTTAGTGTTGAAGTTACCAAAAATAATTGCGGGAAATTCAAATTTGGTTTACTGGACCATAATTTATTAAAGTTAAATCTCCAAAACTTTTTCTCCACTATTTTCTCTGGAATAAGTGTAGTTATATTTCTTAATAACCCCTCATTTTCTAACTTATTTTTAATTTTATCTATCACACTTTTCTTGTAACTATTATTATTATTCTATTTAATTAGCTATATAATAGTTTGAATTTTAATGACATACTGGTACTTGGTTTGAAATTACTGCAAATGACGAACCTCATCTGGTAACGTAAACAATGCATAGGTATTCTTTTTACATGCCGACTTTGAGGAAATTATGTAATATTCTTTAAATACATTAGTATATCTAATATTTCTCTGCGTCTGAATGACAACTGTTTGCAGCGGCGGCTCGTGCATACATCACTGCGACTGAGGAGGCTGTGACAAGTGACAAAATGATCAAAGTTCTTCGTATAACTTCGTAACATGGGATATATCGCACGATTGCATACGAATTTAAATATAAAAAATAAATAAGAACTTCGCGTTGTTGTAGCTTCCTAGGTTGCGTATACACGGCCACAGCTCTGTTTGGAGTTGGTATTGCACTAAAATTCCTAAATTAGACATTTCTATTGCCAACTTCTGAAAAATTAAAATAAATTCACCCTTTTTACCAAACACGCTTTAAAATAAACTTGAGTGCATTTGAATCGCGTAATTTTTCTTTTACAGGATGCATTATATAGAGTATTTGTGTATTTTAATAAGGAAACATAAGGTAGATCCTATGGCCATTTTAACCGCAGATGATTTAGAGACTGTCGTCAGACGGGCTGATAAAAAATTACCACCAAACGCTTACGGTCTCCCTGGTCAAATTTACAGGCAGCGCCTCGTACAGGTAGAGAAGAGGCGTTTAAAAGAATTTTTGATTGTTGAATTTAATATTACTAATTTTGCAAAAAAAAAAGAAAAACGTATGTAGAAGAGAAAATGCAGCGCTGTTTATGTCTATCAATGGTTAAAACAGTGGCATTGTAACGTATTTCGAAAATAGGTACACTTGCAGAAAATAGTAACCGAACGATGCTATCCCAAGCGAACGAGAGAGATATATGTTCCATTATTAGGAATAACCGATATTTTCTTTCGTGCTCGTTCATGCTTGCATGGTTCGGATGTTTTTCTTTGAGTCCACCTAATGAATTTTGGAGTATTGTCAAATATATTATTTTGCAGGGTTTTATGGGTTATCATAATATCTATATGGGCCTTTTATCCTTTCGAATTGCTGTATAAGCACAATCTTTTACGGTGTTTTATGTATTTTTGCCAGAATTAATTTATTTTAACTATTTTCATGGTTAAGTTGGCTCTAACTGTATCTTTATAAGGATATCTTCCTATATAACTTTCACCATTTTCATGTAGTGGCATTTCTGTTTCTCTTTCCTTTATTATTATTTTTTCTATTCTTTCTTGCTTCTTGGCACCGTGATCTCTCTTTAAATCCATAAAAAAGTCTATAACTCCTCAAAACTTCGAACAAAATTTTCAGAGTTAGCATCTTCTGGTTCCCCATAATTACGAATTTGCGAATATCTATTATATCCATCGTAAAAAGATAAATCTTTAGGTGATTATGATAAAACCTTAGAACAAATTCTCTCATCTTTCAAAATCATTGCAGTAAAGTACTTTGACATTTTATATTTTTGACCAGTTTCTAACGGTTTGTATCTTGTTTGTTCGAGATTTATTTGGCTTTAAATTAGTCATATTCAAGATTGATATTCTAATTTATACCACCAACCAAGACGCATTGGCATTCTAACTTGTCCCGCAAAAACACTTCATCTAACGTCGAGAAGTCAAACGCCAAAAATCTAAATTTCCTAGAATATTCTATATACGTAATAGTACGTCGTCTTCCATACGTTACGTAGTGCCATCTGACGACAAACGTTAAACAGCGCTGCAATTTATTGTAAAACATTTTCGCATGAATATTGATGTCCCTTTGTTTTTTGTTTCTGTTTGTATCTCAGGCTGCACTACATCGAATACTTAGTAGGGCTGATCGGCAGATATAAGTTGGACCCGGTCACTATATTTGATACGATAGAGGTGACGCAGGAATTGAAAAGGCATGGCGTCGAAGTTCCAGAACGAACTGCTAATTGTACCGACGAGCAATTTCGCGTAAAATGTTCAAAGGTAGGCGAAAGCATACATTTATTTTTTTCTCATCATGTAATCTCTACTTCTACGACTATGTAGTGCAGCCAAAGTTTTTTTTTTTTCTAGTGTACCTAATAACTACAATAATAACGCAAGTTTTCAAATGCATGCAGATGCTTTAATGCGTATTCTTAACAACAGCTTTAATTAAACAATTACAATTCATTCGCAACATTTTCACTAATAATATGACGTAATTTTTCACAAACAACCGTTTAAAAGCTTATAATTAATCCTGTAATTCATCTCAATGTGCTGCCATTTGCACGGCATTTTCCATGAACTAAAATATGAAGACTTCTGTAATTTAATAATTACAGATGCTTTCATATTTTAGCTAACTAAAACGTGCCCAGATGACAACACACGAAGTAATCTAATCTACAAAATTCTAATCAACTTTTTTTTAATTTTCAGATCGTCAAAGATAAAATACCGTTGGAGTGAATAGATTTAACACATAGGACCAAAATGTTAGAATTCAGTTTGTACCCCGTGATTATATAGGAATATTTTTTTACTAAATATGTTCATTTTAAATCTCATTATTAGCACATAAAAAAATCCCATTTTCAAACAGTACCGATATATGAATGACTTCTATTATATTATCTACTTTGAAATAAAATTATAAAAATCAAAACATGCATTTTATTTTAATATTTCATTTTCTATCATAAAAAATATGTTTAATCTGCTATTTAGAATTACGAATTTAAGTTATACTCTTAATAAAATCTTTCAAACTCGATGATTTTACCGTATGTGTTGTATTTAAAAATTTATTCAATTTTGAGATTTGTTGGGTAGTTTTTTTGTTTTGCCTCTGCTGTTGTTTAGGATTCTTTTTAATCACATTAACATTCGGCGTTGTTTTAACAACTTTACCTTTTTGGATCTTATTTTGTTCTTTCCGAACGATTTCTTTTGTATTTTCTGGTTTACTCAACACTTCTTTTGACTTATTTTGGCATATTTTACATTTTATTACCTAGAAATTCGCATATATTACAATCAATGAATCTTAATTAATTGATAAAACTCACTAAACAATTCCCTAGACGTCCTGGATTTTCTTTGCGCATTTTAGCTGGTACCTAGTCAATTTTGACATATCCACCTTCTTTCTAATCCTGCGTAAAAATCTATTCTTCAGCCTATGAGGAGTTATTTTATATTCCGAAGTATTCACCAGCTTATTCATACAGCATTTTTGACATTTAGTCTTTAGATCTTTTGTTGGTAAATTAATATTGGCACGTGCAGCAATAATTCTACTTTTTTGCCTAATATTAGAGAAATATAAATATACCTAAATTATACTATCTAAAATACTCCCTCTTACATGTAGAATTGTTTGAGAATATTCACATCTTGATATTGGTGAATATAACTTCCGATATTATTGTAGAATTTCATTGAATTGATAGATATGTTACGTTCTAGATCCCCCATGCTGTTTTCATTGTGTTTGGAATACTGTTTATTATAATTCTGTTATTATAATAGGCTTTCACTGATTTAAAGCTACCACAAAGGTATAAACCTTAACAGCACAAATAACCTCAATTGCAATTCAATAACATAGAACATATCGAAATTGTCAAGTGTCAAATCATTAAATTCAGAATGGCCAAATGTAATTTTATGTCACCCCATTTTCCCCTATATATAATAAAATCCCTAGATCTTCCTGGAATATGCTGCAACCATTTGCACTCAAGCATATTGTTGGGCGCATAAAAACATATATTTTTAAACAATAAAATAATAATAGGAAATATTTATTATGTTTCTTGTTTTCCTCTTTTCTTTTTTATGAAATGTGTGTAGTATAATCACAATGGAAATACTGTAAAAAATTGAAAATGAACTATTTTACCACTCAGTTCTTGCTCGTTCTGCATATATATTCTAAAATTAGTAATAAAGTAACATGGCACATATTTATTTGATTTTATTTATTTGGAATGTAAAAAAACAAAGTTCAGTATAACACTAATAACGAGTTCAAAAATTTTATTACGAAAACTGTCGAAAAACTTAATGTCAAGTTTAGTAATTTGATTACTAAAGGATAACTCCAACTCATTTTCTTTAAACAAGAACATTGACTATATATAAGCAGACTGATTAAGCTTATGGCGAAAATGTTGCGCTTAAAAGTGGCCTTTGGATGGCAAATCCAGATGTCACTTAGTGTTTCTACATCCAAAACTGGCGGGGAAGCGACATGCCTATCTTAGCTCCGAACCGTGTTTACAGGTGGTGAGTTGAGCACACACATGAGTAAGGGCATTTAGTTCACAGATAGCGCGGGTAGCATATAAACATAAAATGATTTTTTTTTTGGATTTAGCCCGTATTAATGGTAGTTTGTTGCCACGTGAAAGGCTTGGCAAGCAATAAACAGCCAATATTTAAATTGTGGAAAAATAAACGCAATAATGAAAAGTTGCGTACGTTGCATCCTATAATGTAAAGTGTAAGTAAATGAAAGTAAACAATCACAGATGTGTAAAAAATGTTAAGGGATTAGTGAGGCGCAAGTGTAGATCGCAAAGCTGCCGGATGTTTACCCTAACAAGGAATAAATTCTTAAAATTATTTACTTCAAAATTGCGCTGCATTTTGTATGCTAGTCGAACTATGTAAAATGATATTGCATTATATTTTTTAGGTGTTCAATTATAGCAATTAAAAAAAACTGTTTTTACGATTTAAAATTTTCGTATATACAGGTGTGATTCTTGTAAATAGCATTTTTTGAAAAATAATTTTTTAATTATCTGAGGTTTATAATAAAATTGATATGACACTTTTATACTATAGGGAAGTATATATGTGATGGTTTGCAATTTTTTGCTGATTATTAACCCCTTTTTATGTTTAATTCGCGATTTCAATATTTTTTTTTATTTTATATTTCTGTTTTCATGTAGAAAATCTTTTTTCTTTCAAACTTAAAATGCAGTATATATTTTTATCGTTTCTTATTAGTATTAAAAAATCTAAAAGAGTATTTTTTTGTTTCTTACCTGTTACAAAAATGAGTGATATGATCAATTATTCTTAGTAACTTCAACATTGAAACAGGAAATTACCAATGGTTTTGTATTAGATTACTAGTTATTTTGAGTCTTCTGTTGAAGTTCTAAAAATAATTGTTGGAAATTTAAATTTTGCCAAGAGGGTAGTTATTTATAATATAGTAAGTTTTAAATTGAGAATATTGCAAAAAACGAGCTATCTTCTTTTAATAGCAAGCACTATGCAGAAATTCCCATAAGAATAATTAAAACTACATAATTTTTGTAACAATAATATTACAAAAAACAGTTTTAATGTATTATAGATTTTTTTTGTTAATATTTTTAAATTTAATATTAAGGCGAAGCTTAAAATTTTAAAATCAAAACATGTAATCCAGCTTTTATGTAGAAATTGCAAAAAGAAAGACAGGAACACAAATAGATTGTAAAAACCTTTTACATATTATGTGGTTTCGGTGACGGCGCGCATGTTCTTTAGATGATAAGAAAATACCGACTCAAAGTAAATAAAACACGTAAATATCACCCAAAAAAATCTGGTAATACGAAGGCCTATTGAATCGATAGCGTTAAGAGAACATATGGAGGAATTTTTACAATATTATTTGAAGAAAACGTTTCTAATCCTCTAACAGGGTTATAATATGCTATAAATTATTATTGTTACCTGCAGAGAATATAGAATTCTAAACAGATGTTACCAGAAAAATAAAAGAATTTTTACACGTTTTATTAGTACAAAATGTCTCATTATGTACAACTCATGTGTAGGTGATGAATTATGAAAGAATACTTCTTTTGGCATAATGCCCGTAAGCTCTGCGTATTGCATATCATACATATGTATATTATTCGATTTCCAATTAGCAATACCAAAGAAGAAACATTACATTGAGAGGTTATTTTGTTCTCAACCAACTACCCATTACTTAACGACAATCGGTCTTTGCTTTGAATCGTAATCCATGTTCGTATATATCTTGATTGATAATTCCCGTCGCCGACAAGTAGAATTCCCGTTTGATATGCAGTTCCTGATATTTAGGCGGTAACAAATTTATTAAACTTTTGTACAATTAAAAATAAAATAAATGCACGATACAATAACAAATTAATTAAACTAAAGCAAATAAATAAAACAATCATCAATAAATTTAATAATTCTCTCTGAAACAAACGTTTTTCCTCTAACTTTCAAAATTTCCCTCTATAAAGAGATTTTCCTCTCATATCGAGCACTGTCGTAATCGTAGGTTTGAAAAGTTGAATTTTAACAGTTCATATTATTAATCGTAATTATATGAGTATATTTTATTATTATAACACTTATCAAACTATTGTATGTATTATAATACATTTGAAAATTAGAAAAATGGAAATGGATTTTTATCGGATATTCACCCACAATAAAAGATACCTATAACCTACTTGTTGTAAATTTATTCCTAGATAGCGCTGACCCACACCTTTATCCGAGAACTATCGAACTGCATTATATGGCAATTTATGGGTGTTATCGACATCTATCGACAAATTTTGAGTTATTTCGCTTTTATATGGGACTTGATCACGTCTACTTATATATTAGTCATTGTCCCGAGAACTATCTTAACTGCATTATATGGCAATTTTATGGTGTTATCGACATCTATCGACAATTTTAGAGTTATTTCGCTTTATAGGACTTGATCAGTCTACTTATATATAGTCATTGAACAAGAAGCATACACAAGAAAAAGCACAAGATATTTTCATTGATTTTTTTTTCTTCTAAGGGAAAACTTGACAACCCCAAAATATAAACTTCCAGAAAAATAAAGATTAAAAGATTTTGTATAGTGTGTGGAGGATCAAGGATGAAATAAGTTATTTACCATATTTTTTTCCATTTTTAACTGTCTTACATACTATCTGTATCTTTATATTCATTTTCATTACTTTGTTTACTATTACCAGAGATAATGCTATTACTTCTGATTTGCTTGATACTGATACGAGAAGTGTCGAAAGGTCGCAAAAAAGTGCTCAAGTTTGGGCATTTTATTTTTTTCAAAATTCCATTGAGCATTAATTTCAAATTCCTTGTTTACCTTCCCATGCTAATAATCACTGTTAAACTATTTAAACATAGATGTCGCTGTGAGTAAACCAAAATATTTTTGAATATTTTTTTCTTCATATTTATTAATCGCTAGTCTACTTTACAATAATCATATTAATAAATCAAGAACTATATAATCCTTTTTACACAAATAAAGAAATAGATCTATACATTCACACCGTTCACAGGTAATATTTGATAAAAATAAAGATGGTAGAAATCTGTTTTACCTAGCAGGATCAACTTGACACATGGCACTATCTTTCGGTCAACGTCAAAGTAAATTCTAAGTTTCCAATGGGACGAATTTAGACAGATGAAGAGGCGGGAAATATTATCAAGGTAATAATTCCGTAATCGGAGGAGATGCACCGTACATACCCGTCCCACGGGGGCCGCCTTATCGTCGTTCATTAGGACACGCAACCTACATGATACACAGTATGGTCTTTTTCAGCGCGATGCGTAAATATTGATCTTTTTCCCCGTCGTATACATGTGACGTAGAATCACGCCACTATCCCTCCCAATCGCGGGGAGCTGTGTTATTGGCGGAGAAGAGGTGCGTCAGAAGTGTACACACTCCGCACCACTGGCAACTGGCATATAGTTTTATCGTCGCGGTGTGTGTTTGCCCTTTGCCTGCTGTTCTCAACTTTGAAACGTGATTAACGGTGTCGAAGATTGTGTATGCACAAATAGAGAGAGAGTATCGAATTCGAGGCGATAAGGAGTGTTCGAAGCACAGATAACAGCGAGCCGGTTATCGTGTAATAAGGTAAGAAAGCAATACCGCTTCGATGTATCGTATAACGAAAATCCTAGTTATTATTTCGATAAAAGCGTCATCAAGTAACGGATTGTTATTATTTATTTGCGATTGCGATTTTGACAGATTCAATTTTCACCTGTAATACGTAAACTTAGCGTGTATATTCACCCTTTTCGTTCATTCATTCATTCATTCTTCAGTAGCGTTTTCGCTTGTGTAAAATTAACACCATTATCGCGATGCTTGAACGGGGAAAACCGGCAAATTTATTCTTCCTAACGGTCACCAACTAGAAATATTTCGCGTGTGTTTATTTGTTACCACACGAAACCCGCATTAACCTCTTTTCATTAATTTGACAGCAACACGTGATGCCGCTGTCAATAATAGCTGGCCGTTAGAAGATTACTTTTTTATAAACACGTGCTTCTATTGAATTGTACGCTTCATAATGGTTATATTCATCGTAGATGTTATTTTTTTTAATTATAGCTTATTATTCACCACTTACCGAGATGGTAATTGCATTAAACATCTTTATTTTTTTATTATTTCTGCGGAAGCAGCCCCTATAATACGTGTCTGTACGCCTATATTTATCGTGAGAGACTAAAACGAGATACTCAAAGTCTAATAGGAAATTCTCAATTTAGTCGGTTCGTTATGGGCGGATCAAAGTCCAAGGGTTCGTGTGTAATTTAGACACCAAGATCTCCATAAACTATTTATTTTTTTTTTTCGTGATTAGTTGTGATGCGTTACATGTTACATCACACCCACTGCTACACGGCGCGGGCAAATATTTGAACTCTTTTATCCCTGTTTTCCATAATGTTGGTGTTGGATATTGAAGTGGATATTAGATAAGAATGGTTTGGGGAAAGTTCTCTGCGGTTTAGTTGAATATAAAAAGGTATTTCGACGAATATACAAGGTTTTATCGTAAAGATTATGTATGCTTCATTTTTCAGTATGGGAAATAATGTTTTATTCTGTGAAAAATATAGCTACTCAAATGTATTACTATGAGAAATGATTGATTTGATATAACTAAATATTAGTGTGAATTAATATGCTCATAGTTCGAAAAAATTACATATAATTTAACTTCCATGTTTGAAAAGATTAAAAAATACCTTTTGGAGATTTTATCACAATATAAAATTCCAAACAGTATAAAATTTATATTACCCAAAAAATGAACTTACTACAGCAGTGATACCATTAGTGTGGAGTTAAAAATCCCCAGAAGCAATATCATGTACAAAAAGTGACAACTTTAAAACTTTAGAACCAATACAAAATTGTTAAATCGGGCGAAAATCTGAAAATACCACGAAGAAGTGGTAAACAATTATAAAGATGCACAAAACAGAAACAAAATAAAATAAAATTTTATGGTAAATTAACGGCAACTAGCAGTAAGAGAAGTAAATCATTCCATTCTTTAAGTAAACAATTTGAATAAAGAAATGGTAAATGACAAAATAAGCTTTTTTTTATAAAGTCATATTGAAGTTACCAAACCCTTCAACAATCCCAAACAACTCCAGAGCAACGAATGTAATGAACTTTGCTGTGGATTTATCTAGTTACAATATTTGCTAATCCTAACTAATTATAAGTTTATATTATGATCCTATGTCAATTACTATTACTACATCCACTGACCACAGTCTCCTTATATGTTAATTGAACCCCATTGTTGGAGCATTGTGAACAAAAGTGCAACTTGTTGCAACCCTTCCCACTTGGCAAAATTTAAATTTCCCACAATTATTTTTAGTAACTTCAACAGAAAGACATCAAAATAACTAGTAATCTAATACAAAACCATTGGTAATTTCGTGTTTTAATGTTGAATTTACTAAGAATAATTGTGGGAAATTTAAATTTTGCCAAGTGGGTTGTTTATATATTATCTTTATAGTTGTTTAACCGATTGGAAGTACCATTGGATGTCTGTTAGATGGCGCCAACGTAAAATTCTATTTACGTCGCGCGCCATCTAAGAGACACCCAAAGGTACTTCAATCGGTTGAATAACTTTTCAGATAATATATAAATAAGGGTAATACTGACGACAAGCTCAGTTCATTTATTTATTTTTTTATTTAACTTTGAGAATCATTTCTAACGGTTTGCTAGAATGTGTTTGCCTCAAAAATGATATGCAATTAACATATTATTTATGTATTACCACAGATGTTCAACAAATCGTGTTAACTATCATGTAAATTCTTTAAAAATTCTGTTAGTATATTTTGCTTTTAAATTGAATATCACAGTTTTTCTAAGTACATAATCTCAACTATTCTTCAACATTTTTAAAGAAATATTTTCCTTCCAAAAATTTAGCAGTATGTCCCGCAGTCAAGTGGCCAAATTTAAAGTGGAGATACCTGACGGAATAAAATGTTTTAATGAACCTTGGCCTTATTGGTTCTTTTGCTTATTTTTGGAAACGTTTGGAATTTGCTTTTTCTTTTTAATACATATTATTAGTCTCTAAAATAAGCAAGCTTTTCCCCTATTTAAGCCACTCTATATCGCTTATACTTTTCGAAATACCAATATTGTCCTTATCAAATTCACCCTGTATATACTGAAACGACTCATTTGCGGACCAAAGTTTATTAAGATATTTTGTTCGCAATTATGTCAGGTACCTCTCCATTAAGTTTGGCCACCTACTTACGGAACACCCTGTATTGTACAATTGTGTAATTCTGATATTACTTGCCGCCTCTTGTGCCTGGTGTCTGGCATTTTGCCACCAACACGTGTCGGTAAACTTGGTTACCATGTTTTTATTTATTAATTGCCAAGTAACCGAGAAAAAATACATGGTGTATCAGATATAGAGGTAAATATAATAATATGTAGCAGCTGTAATTATATACAATCAAAAAGTGTTAATGCACAGGGGGTCTATCTGTAAGCATTAACGAGAAAAAAAAATTTATAAATGCCGTGGGCTAGAGCCGCACCTGTGCCCAACCTAAATGCTGTCCCGAGTATACCCCCACATACCACTATCATTCAGCCATTACCACTGTTAGTTTTGTGTGGATCGCCGCTTGGAGTGCAAGCCACTTCGAACATTTTATTTAAATTCTTCCCGTCTCGAAAAAACGATCCTTTTCAGGACCATCATGATTTCATATAAAGAAAATCGAAGCTTGATGCATCGGCAAAAGCGCGGGAATGTATAGATTCATTTTCGCGCGATATCATAGTAAAAAGGCGTGTTTGCAAATTTTCTATATATACATTTATTTCTGTGTAATTCAATTCAATTCATTTTGCGTTATATGATTAAATAAATCCAAAAGAAATAACTCAGATTCATGTGATACCGTTTATTAACAACTAACTCTCGATTCGACAAAGCAAAAGAAAAATATTTACGTTTTTTGTAACTACTGAAGTCGCATATCCGGTGAAACTCGAACGTCTTATCAGGATATTAAAATAATACTTTGTAACAAAAAGGAATGTTTGTTTTATAAAAAGAAGACATTTAAAATGCCTGGGGTTTGCTATTTTTGCAATGGCACACTGGCCAATTGGCTTTTAGTTATTCAGAATGACGTTAAATGAACTTACGGCATACCATTAAGAATAATACTAAATGAGTGCAATGTATTTATACATAATACCACGTTTAGCGGGTGCTTAACATGATTTTTCCTTGCATCAGGCGCGGACTAAAGAATTTTTGGCTCTAAATTTTATTTTTTTTTATTCTTTAATGATGAAATCCGATTTCGGCGGGTTTGTGCTTTATATGTCGTGTAGTTAACACCCAGCAAAATTTACTTTTTTGATTTGATACACCCTGTATTGAGTTTAACTTCAGCGAACAATATTTATTTTCCATTTAAGCGAATCACAAACGTAATGTATAACTCATTTTAATTCTCAATTAAAACTGGGTAAATTACAAATTTCACATAATATCAAAAACAAACATTAATCATTGACAACCACAAACAAAAAGTTTGTATTTACATATCAATTAATTACAGAATTTTATAACATTGTTTTTCTATCCCATTTGATAAAGCCAAACAATTGCATGCATTTATCCTGTTTAATCGTCTCTTTTTCATCCGCCTTCCTTATCAAACAAATTATGTCACTATCATCTAGCTATTGAACTTTAAATTTTCCCCAGACACATTAGTCATTTTACAAAGAGATTCTGTACATAATTCAATAAATTAATACATTAATACTGCATTACGACATTTTTAACGGTCATTTGGAACTATTTACTATTATTTGTGATTCAAAACGGATTTCTGTGTTTCAGTATCTCTTCCAGACAGAGCAAAGATCGAACATTCGACCGAAGGTTAACTTTATAACCGTTTTATTGTAAATTCTAATTGACTTCGTCTTTTTATGTTTCTCGTTGTATTCCTGGAATTTTGTTTTTATTATTTTATGAGCACATCCCTGAATAGGAACAAAAAATGTTTTTAGAATATGCGTACAATACATACAAGTAGAAAGCTTTTTTTTAATCTATCAGTTCGTTTTTGTTTATTTATTTTCGCGTCGATTGTTTGCGATTGTTTTCAATCATTTTGAACATTTATTATCTTAAGTGTTCATTAAAGATCTGTATAAATTCGCTTTATTTTTATTGAAGGAAATACTGTGTCGGTAAACAACTTTTAAACCCCTTTTTATTTTATAATTGGTATTTTGAAGTGTTTTGTTTTATGTTTACTTCTACGAACTTTTTCTAAATTAGATTCCTGCAAAAACTTATTGTTCTAATATAAATATATGCTCCATTATTCTGCGGAATTTATTTTAATAAATTTGAACTGCAAATTGGCAAATTAACACAAATTGTTTTTTTTTTTTTTTCATGCCAGTTTCATTCATAACATGATTTTGTTTTTACAATCAATTCTAAACCGTTCACTTTACTGGTACGTCTGCGCATTAAAGTTTTTTTACTATTCAAACTCATTAATTTTATATACTCCGTTTTACGTTGAGATTTAAGTATTGCTTTAATGGATTTATTGTATATTCAACCAAGTTTTGTAAATTTAATTATGATTTGTCGGTATTTGTTTAGAACATATGTGGGCAACAACCGGCCCGCTGTAAGATTTGATCCGGCCCGCGAGACATTTTGAAAAACGCAATTAAAAAAAAAATTACACTACTACTAAGAATTCTTTTTTATCTTGCACAATGGTAAGCCTATTTGTTTGCTGTGTAATGAATCTTTTTTAGTGACGAAAGAATTCAATATAAAGAGGTATTACTCAACTAAGCATCCTATGCTGCACTCACTGACAGGACAAATAAGAAAAGACAAAATCCAGAAGCTTACCGCAAATTTGGAAAAACAGCAGCAAATGTTTCATAAACAAAGGGCACAACTTCATAATGTTGTGTAAGCTAGTTTTATAGTTAGTTCAAAATTGGCATTAAAAGTCATTAAAACCATTTGCCGAAGGAGAATTTATCAAGGAGTGTATGTTAGAAGTTTGCAGTGTTTTGTGTCCTGAAAAGAAAAATAAATTTGAAAAAATTAGTTTGTCAAGACGAACTGTTGCCAGACGTATAGAAATGATGGCTAATGATATAAAAACAACTTTTACTGACCGTATGACTGGTTTTGAATCATTTTCAACATAGCATTAGACGAGAGCACCGATTTTTCTGACACAGCTCAACTGGCTATATTTATTCGAGGTGTTGATAAAGAGTTCACTGTTACTGAGGAATTGCTTGCTTTACAGCCGCTAAAAGGAACCACTACAGGAGATGGCATTTTTAATGAAGTTGAAAAGGTATCCACAAGTTTTGGTTTGCCATGGTCAAAATTAGTTGGTGTATGCACAGATGGTACACCTTCTATGGTCGGCTTACGTAAAGGTTTCATCGGAATTTTGTATGAAAAAACGATTGAATTAAATGTGCAAAAAGATGATTTGATAGTCTTTTATTGCATTATCCACCAACAGAACTTGTGTTCTAAGTCCATTCGACTCCAGAATGTTATGAATGTGGTAGTAAAAACCATCAATTTTATTCGATCCCGAGGGCTTAACCATCGTCAGTTCAAGGCGTTTTTGGATGAAATATCAGCCGAATATGACGACGTAACATATTATTGTGAAGTCAGATGGTTAAGCAAAGGAAAAATGCTGAAACGGTTTTACGAGTTTAGAAATGAGATAGCAGAATTTATGCAATTAAAAGAGAAACCACTATCTGAATTGAGTGACCCAAAATGGATATGTGACTTAGCATTTCTGGTCGACTTTACAGGCCATTAGAATGATTTAAATTTGAAACTTCAAAAACAAGGACAGTTAGTAAATGATTTGTACAGCCGTTTGAAAGCGTTTCAAAACAAAATTCGCTTGTGGGAAGCACAGTTGCTGTCTGGTAACAGTTACCATTTCACCACGCTCTCTGCGTAGGAAAATACTGCTTATGCTCAATATGCTGAAGAACTCAAGTTACTGTCGGAGCAATTTTCGAACAGATTTAGCGATTTTAAAAACATGGAAGACAGTGTCAATTTATTAGCTACTCCAACAAAAAGTAATGTACAAAATGCTCCAATACACTTGCAAATGGAGTTGATCGAGCTCCAAGAAAACTCACTCCTAAAATCTAAATTTGGAGACGTGGAGTTGTGCGATTTCTACAAAAAATCGAGGTATAGAAGACCATTTTCCGGAGCTTAGAAAATTCACTAGAAGATTGATTTGTGCGTTTGGCAATACTTATAAATGCGAACAGTTCTTTTCAATGATGAAAGTTAATAAATCAAAACATCGTACAAGGCTGACTGACGATAATTTGGAAAATTCTTTACGTCTTTGTATCAGTGGAATTCATCCAAACATCGATGGATTAGTTTCCCAAATTCAAACTCAAGGGTCTCATTGATTTCGCTATTTAACTTTCGTGATTTGTAATAATTCTAAATTTCACGATTTAATTAAAATGTTGTACCTATTTTTTTCATTTCATTTTCTTATTTTAATAAATTGCATTATAATAACATTGTCGTATCATTTCTTGTCTGATATCTATCGCTAAAAATTAGGAACACTACTTTAAAATTTACTACTTTTAAACGCCGTCCGCGAACGTATTTGCACACTAAAGTTTGGCCCACATGTCAAAGGTTGCCCGTACTTGGTTTAGAACAATGGAATGTCAGTCAATTATTACAAATAATACAATGTAATTAGAGGGTAAAAAAGTAAATGTAAACAAACAAAACAAATTAAATGTTACTAATTACTGATATTATTTCCGCATGTACCTACTTCTGCCAGCTGTAAAACAGCAAGAATAGAAGACACAATAGATCTCTTAGGTCGCAGTATAATATCATTTGCAAAACCAATAGATTCTAATTTCAAAACTATTTCATTTTAAAATTCTGTCTATATATATATATCCCTCGTTATCTGAACAATTTATTTTGAAACTCTTTGTACGCGTAAATAGCACCAGACTCCTTACTTATATACATACTTACGCCCGTCTATCCATGTATGTGTAATAATTGCTCATTATCAACGATAGTACCTTGCCAGGGGACATTTATAATGCTCGCATGTCTGATGTCCGCTATTTAGTTCAAGTATAGATCTCGTGAATGTGTGCCGGCGTCGCAGACTAGTTCATTCACTACATGCGTACATGTACCACTTGTTACATAGAGTATTCGAATAACAGTATAGTTTTACATCTGATTACTTGCTCGTGTGTATGTGCTTGATCGAATTAAAATAAACTATAAATAAAGTGATTCATTCAACTTCTGTCATAACACGGTAGGTAGATATGAAACTTCGATTATATTTCTCATACATCATCGATTTCCGAATGTTAAAAATCCCACGTGAATTTTTAGGTTAGGATTGTCGATAAATAAATAATATTTCGTCCGAGAATATCATTTTATATTTATTATTATTATCATCATCTGTGGTGTTGTTGAAACGTATTTTTGTTTATTAATAGAATTATTTTTAAAACGCGCCATTCAACTATACATTTTTAATATGTACTATTTTAATTCCCCTGTTATAATCATAGATTCGCGATTTGACCTTGTAACATTGAACTAGTATTTGGGTATTAATAGCTCCGCCTTAAAATTTTTTGCACTTTGTACTTTTAAAATTCTGACGTTTTTTTTTTTCGCAAACATCGTGAGCAAAAAAAATACTATCTTTGAACCGGTTTAAAAACAATGTTTTCTTAATTTTGGCTGTAAGTCCATAAGGAAAATAATAAATATAGCATTACTGAATGCATAGTTTAAATTTCCCGCTTTGGGAAGCTTTTGTTAGGTTTCAAATTTGGTGTTAAACTCCTTGCCAGTAACGTTTTCAATAGATTTGTATGGAATTTATATTAATTTCCATTTTATAATCATTTTCTTGTTCTTTCTAATCGCTTTGATTGTAATATTTATTTCCTTGTTTATTTAATTGATTAATACCGGATATAGGTTTTATCATTAAATTTTGCGTTTATTCCATTTTTAAAATATTGTCAAATCACAGCGTTTCTATCGTTAAAACTAATCGTCCACTAAAAGCTGTGATTTAAAAATATTTTTGAGAACCGAATAAATCCAGTTCCGAAACGTGAAGGATTGTAGTAATAAAAAAAAATCTATAACCAGCATTACCCAATCAAATAAACCAGAAAATAAATATTAATTTTCATGAATCATATAGATTATTTTAAATACGTTTGTTAATTAATATATTAGATATTTAAAGTTGAGCATAACAAAACACGTGATGTACTCAAGTAAAGATTTAAGTGCATAATGTACTCAGAAATATGTATCCATGAGCACATCTGTCTGCGTGTACTCGAAGAGCAGGGATTTTAGATTGTGTTTGCTCATTTTACAGTTTTATCATCAGTCTCAATTATTTATCACAAAATGTGCAGACGTAGACAGTTCAAATTAGAATTTTTTATTCAAAACTTTTCGACAAAAATACAAACAAATAACTTAATTTTAACAAAGAAAACCATGCATGTATTGGTATCTCTTTCTGTCCATTACTAACTTCTGACGTAGTATCCTGCATACAGGGTGTAACAGCTATAAAGCGACAACTATAAATGAAACAATTGGCATCAAAGGTCTGCAACAAATGCACTTGACTTCTGAATATGCGTTTATTTGGAATTAGTTTCAAACGCTTTCCCTATTAGAACAGGTGGTTTTTTAAGCAAATTCTTTAGTAAGATTGGCGACACTGGGCTAGTTTTAAATTGTACTTAACAAACCAAAATTAGAAATGGTTGTATTTGATTGTATTGACAGATTTCGTGCGAACGGGACGGTAACTCGTAAACCTGGCGGTGGTGTACCTAAAAAACGAACCGCAAATTGCGTAGAGAATATTCGACGTGGAATGGATAGCTCACCTAAAAAAACAATTTTAAACCTTTCTTTAGAAGTTCAGTTGTCACTGGGAACATGCCATAGCGTTTTAAAAAAGGACTTAAAGTTATTTCCGTATAAATTTTAAGTAGTCCATGAGTTCACGCAGGTAGATTTTGATACGAGAACACAGCACTGTCGATGGTTTTTACAGAACATTCTCGATAAATGCGTTTTTTTTTTGTATGATGAGGTTTGTCTGGCTAGCAGTTTCAAGGAAACGAATTATTGGACCTACACTTTTTAACCAAACAAAACTGCTAAGAGATATCGAAACGAATTGTTATAGCCGTTTATCAATAAGCTGTATGATGACAGAACAATTTTTTCGGCAAGATAATACACTCGCACACAAATCTCGACAAACAATGGCTTTCTTGGAACAATTTTTCGACGCAAGGATTATTAATTTTCCTGCAAGATCTCCGGACTTGACCATTTTAGATTATTTTATCTTTCCATAGTTGTGTAGTCTGTAGACATCACACAATCGAAGAGCTTCGCAATGCTATTAGAGATTCCTGTGCAGACATAACCTCACAACTCCTGGTAAACGGTTTTGAGAATATAAAGCGTAGAGTTCGACTGTGTCTTCAAAATAATGGACAACATTTTAGCGTCATCTTTAGTAGTATTATCTTTTTTTAACTCATAATAAATATTTTTTGCACACATTTTGGTGACATACATACTATATATTAAGGCATGCCCTACTCGAAACAGAAAAGTTTTTGAAAGCACATAGTATGTCAATAAACTGAACTGAATCGATTCACTCATTGTCAGAACGAATGTGTATGCGAAAGATTCATTTCGCCACTTGCATATATTTATAGAGGCAAACGCAATGAACTAGAACTAGACGATGGACTCCTTTGTCGATATTATTATTTTATTTGTCGGTTAAAATTCTGTTTTTAAAGCGATAGGAATAGATAGAATAATAAATGTATGTATACAAAAATAAATTTAAACGTCTTTCTAACAATTATTTTCTTAATCTTGGCAATATTTTCGAAGGGCATGGGGGGAGTTGGCGAGAAAAAATAAATTCTTCGTACAAATTCAATAATTTCTATATCTGTGTGTAAAAACACTTGGTACGGTTTGCAAATATCATGAAAAATTAATTTCAAAGAAACAAAACCACTTTATAAAATGACAAAGACAGCAAACTAACTTCCAGAAACACTCGGTATATGTTTATAATTGAATGAGAATGTTTATTTCTATTATATATACAGGATGTATCAGATATAGAGGTAAATATAATAATATGTAGCAGCTGTAATCATATACGATCAAAAAGTCTTAATGCACAGGGGGTCTATCTGCAAGCATTAACGAGAAAAAAAATTTTTACAAATGCCGTGGGCTAGAGCCGCACCTGTACCCAACCTAAATGCTGTCCCGAGTATACCCCCACATACCACTATCATTCATCCAACCGCTGTTAGTTTGTCGTGTGGATCGCCGCTTGGAGTGCAAGCCACTTCGAACATTTTATTTAAATTCCTTCCCGTCTCGAAAAACGATCCTTTTCAGGACCATCATGATTTTATATAAAAGAAAATCGAAGCTTGACGCATCGGGCAAAAGCGCGGGAATGTATAGATTCATTTTTCGCGCGATATCATAGTAAAAAGGCGTGTTTGCAAATATTTTCTGTATTCTACGGTTTATTTCTGTGTAATTCGATTCAATTCATTTTGCGTTATTTGATTAAATACATCCAAAAGAAATAACTCAGATTCATGTGGTATCCGTTTATTAATAAACTAACTCTCGATTCGACAAAGCAAAAGAAAAATATTTACATTTTTTGTAACTATACTGAAGTCACGCATTATACCGGTGAAACTTGAACGTCTTATCAGGATATTAAAAATAATACTTTTGTAGACTTAGGTAGAATGCTCTTAACAAATAAGGGAATGTTTATTTTATAAAAAGAAGAAATTTAAAAATGCCTCAGTTTTTGCTATTTTTAAGCAAGGGCCTTTATTTATTCAGAATGACGTTAATAAACTTCGGCAATACCATTAAGAATAATACTGAATGAGTGCAATGTATTTATACATAATACCACGTTTAGCAGGTGCTTAACATGACGTTTTCTTACATCAGGTCCGGACTAAAGAATTTTTGGCTCTAAATTTTACTTTTTTTTTATTCTTTAATGATGAAATCCGGTTTCGGTGGGTTTGTGCTTTATATGTCGTGTAGTAACACCCAAGCAAAATTTACTTTTTTATTTGATACAGCCTGTATATATAATTATTTATTTGTATTGTTCTGAAATGTCAGTAAAAAAAGTATTAAGGATTTTTTATTTATTGATTATAATTTTTTTACGTTATCACGTATAAAATAATTACCCATCCAATCGAATTAAAATTTTATCGTTTATTTCAATCAAATATTACATAGACTAAAAATACGTTATCCTCCGGTTATCTGATTTATTTATTTTGTACTCAACTAAGCAATGTTACAGTAATAGGCTTACATATGATAATAATTATGCCATGTATATAAATTCATAAACAAGAAACATCAAAATTAAATTTATGTGCTTATCTCAAGAAAATTAAACACTGATTTCTTGCAGTTATTATATGATGTAGTTATATTATACAGCTGTTTCTTTTTTCATTATTTCTATGGTGATCTCGAACACTATAAGAGTTATGTATGCATTGGCTTAAATAGAGGAAGGGTTGCATCTTTATAAGCCTAATCCAGATAGGCTTTTGTTAATTTAAGGAAATACATGGCTTACTAGGTATTTGCAAAAGATAAAAGTTCACCAAAACTTTTCAGTGCTGTAACTCTTTTATTTGTAAAGATAGAAAAAAGAAATTGAATATTCTTATATCTCTTATATTTTTTTTTTTTTGGTTCATTTTGTTTGTTCCTATATGTTCGTCAAAATTAAATCAATATACCATTCAAGCTCTTCTATTTATAGCTGAATTTATAACAATTATGGACAGAATTTATCAAATACATGTATTCAATCCGCTTGCTATCATACAGTCGTAAATCAAAACAGATTTTTTTTTGTTGACATTTTTATTTAAACGTTATCTAATGTAGAAATACCAACGAAATACAATATCTTTGAAAGGTATAAATTAGAAGGATTCGATAATAGTGCGATATCAAAATACTTGACTGAGAGGAACTTTGGCCAGTGGACAAACTATCAATATAGGTACTATCATCTAATGTCACAAGTAAGGTGTACTGATAATAGCACGCGCAAACATACATTCTCGATGCCTTGTGTGTTGATTCGATTGAAAATGTAAGCGATCGTGTTTCTGTAAAGAGTACGTGTAGATTGATTGAACTTTGAGTCTAAAGTTTTTGATAAGGAAATATGATTCATGTTCTTTTAGGGAAAAGGATCAAAATTAATCATGCACTGCTCCAAACAATTAGAGGAATACATATTTACGTCTCATCAATAACATAAAATTTGTTTTGATTTTTGTAAATTCCTTCATTTCAAATATTATGCTTCAAGGTACACTTGATTAGATTTGTATATTGCTAGAATTAAGAAAGTTATTGAGATATAAATATGTGTTCTCCTAATTATTTCGAGCAGTGCATTTATATATTAAATTTCAACAGAAAAACTTAAATTTTATTTTTAGCTCCTTTTAAAACGTTCTTTGTTTAGTTTTTTGGTTTAATTTTTTTTTGTTTCACAAATCCATAGACATAAAAACCACGATTCTCGGTAAATAAACCATTCATGTAATATAAACTCAGCTGTTCTCGGATTCATAATTTATTTACGTAACACCGTGAATAGTACTGTATACCATGTGATTCAAAATGATTGTCGTAAAAAAAAAATGGGAAAAATCCGGAAAAATTTATCTATACTTATTACCAATTTAATGAGCGAAGTTAGCTACATACAAATTTCATACATTAAATGAATTTTCTTGACATTTAGCGACATTGGCGTGCGTGTTGTAGTACCTTTCGATTATTTATCTTATAATTTTTTTCAATCGTTTATATTTACATCTAATATCACCAACAATAGTATTTCTGAATACTGTAAGAAAATAAGGGAATTTATCTGTGGTAATAGCTCAACAAACAGGTAAAAAATCAATATTAACATTAAGTGAAATAGGTTATTACATTTTATAATTTTATAGGCTTATCATACATTCCAGCCCAATGAGCTGTCAAAAGAAAGTTACATTTTCATCCCTATAAAGTTTCTACGGTACAGGAATTATTACCATTAGATCACGATAGGCGATTGGAATATTGTCATTGGTTTAATAACAATTTAAGGGACGATGACTTGCTAAACAAATCATTTTTCTCGGATGAAGCCTGGTTTTATCTAACAGACTATATCAATTTACAAAACTATTGTATCTGGTCTGCAGAAAATCCACACGAATTTCGAGAAACGCAATTGCATCCCGTAAAAGTTGGAGTTTGGTTAGCTATGTCCAGGCAATGAATAATAGGGCCAATTTTCTTCGAGGAAACTGTATCAGCCCAACGTTACCAACAGATGTTGGAATTGTTTATTGCAGAGTTACAAGAAAACGAGCTTGAAGCAGGTTATTTCCAGCACGATAATGCTCCAGCACATACTGCTCGACAAACCTGCCAATATCTTCAACAGTTTTTTGCTGACAGGGTCATTAGAGCACAAAGATGGCCACCAAGATCGCCTGATCTAACCCCATTAGATTACTTCATGTTCGGCTATCTAAAAATAGGATCTATAGAAACCGCATGCATACCATAGAAGAACTGAGAGATGCAGTTTTGTCACTTAATAATTATACTAATTGTATGTTATAATTTAAAGTAATAAATAAATTTAGTTAAACACCAGTTAGTACTGAATTGTAAAATCATAATTTAGTAAAGTTAAATTAATTACATTTCATTTTTACAAGCAGAAACACCAATCCATAGTTGTTTATATAATGCGAGTTCAAATAAAGGTTACGTTTTCTTTATTTATGACAGATCCGTTTACTTTCTTATGTTCCAACACTGACTTAGTTCAAACCTTCATTACAAACACGCGGCATATACCTACACCCTGTTACTATCTATAGGAGCGGAATTGACAATCATTTTGAATCTCTGTATATAAACGATTTGAAAAAAATATAAGATAAATAATCGAAAGATATTAACAACACGCACGCCAATGTCGCTAAATGTCAAGAAAATTCATTTAATGTATGAAATTTGTATGTAGCTAACTTCGCTCATTAAATTGGTAATAAGTATAGATAATTTTTTCCGGAAAACTTTTTCTTACGACAATCATTTTGAATCACATGGTATTCATCTGTACTACAGATTAAGAATTTATTTAAAGTTAGTTCTGCGCATACTTACTTTACTAATTTATTCCGTGTATCGGCCTGTAAATCCTTTTGATACTTTTAACTGTATTAGAAATTCAATTTGAATATTAAATAATAACTTTACAATTCCAGAATATAAATTCCGAGCTCTCTTCGTGAATCTATGTATATACAACACACAAGTTGTAAAACAGGAAAAAACCACAGTTTATTTTTATAATGGTATTTTCATATAACACTAACAGTCTTATTCATAAAAATATACATACTAAAACAGGTTTTAAACGTCTATTATTGGCAAAAACACTCTTTAAGCTTGCGTAACTAAAATATCGATAGTAAGCAGTTTATAGGGAATTTAGTGCATTTGTATTGCATTCCTGTGCCGAATCGGTGATTCGCAGATAATGTCGTTAATGCAAGGCACGTGTTTCTGTTTTGTAAATATGGATTTAAGTTTAAAAAGAAAATATAGAGTAAATTAGTTAGAAGAAAATAAGGTTATTAGTATTGATGCTATATTTTACACTTTCAATTATGTTTTGTCTCCAATCTTTGATACTTCTTCAAGCTTTAATGCAGACAAGAGTCAATGAAATAGAAAATAAAAACACCAACATAAATACTAATAAAGAAAAACTGCGTGAGATGGTGCTTTATGTAGGTGATTTTTATGTAAACACATGAACAAAAGTTAGGTTATTATACTATGATATGTCAAATACAAAATGCTTGGAAAAAATAAATAAGGTGCACTTGATTTTAAATATCTTTAAAGATATGATAAGTAAACTTTTATACAGGGTCGCTAAAAAGTATGGATACAGTTAAGTATTTTCAGAACGGTTTAGCAGAGCTCGTTGAGATTTGGCATACAGTTAGAAGTGTTTAAATTCTATCATCTGAGATTTCTTTCAATTTTCTACCATCATTTATTTTGAAAATACAAGGCTAACTTGATTTTTTTAAATGGCACGGGTGGTCAAATTTGATATTTTTAAAAAGAGCATTTTTTCTGAATTCAATAATGTAACACATGCCCACCTTTATTTTTATTAAAAGGCAAAAAAAAAATTAAATTCAAAAATTTAATTCTGGAAAAATAAAACTAAGTTAGCTTTGAAAATGCTGTTATTGACGATGTGTCACTTGCATATTCGCCAAAAATTAAACTTGTGTGCAATAATTTGTTTAACAATGGTACATTTAAGCGAAACTGAGCGTATAAAAATTCTCATGATGGATGGTTATGGCGACAGAAAACGAAGTTGTCCTCAAGTAGTGACTCTTTTTAATGAAATTCATCCAAACCGGGAACCGATCTCCAGGACGACGGTTTCAAAAACCTTACAAAGATTTCAAGAAACTGGTAGTGTTAAAGACCGTGCAAGACCTGGGCGACCTCGAATTATTACCAACGAAGAAAATTCTTTGAATGTTATGTTGGATGTGGTAGAAAATCCAAAAAAATTCAGTACAACAGTTGGCATTGAACCACAGCATGAGTAGAGGATCCATACAAAAAATAATGAAACGCGAAAAATATCATCCTTATAAAATTCACTTGCTACAAGAATTAAGTGACGACGATTTTGACCGCAGAACCGAATTTTGCGAAACTATGATGCACAGAATACATCAGGGTGGTAATTTTCTTAATCGAGTCTTCTCTGATGAGTCAACTTTTTGTCTAAATGGATATGTTAACCGCCATAACTGTCGATATTGGTCTGACAGAAATCCGCATTGGATGGAGCAGGTTCATACGCAGCATCGACAGAAAATTAATGTTTGGTGTGGCGTTATTAGTCGGAATATCGTAGTTGCTTTTTTCATTAGCGGCAATTTAACGTCTGAAAGATATTTGCAACTTTTACAACAACATATTGTTCCACGACTTAGGAAAATATTTCCAAACCACGGCAATCGAAATTGTATGCCAACAGAAACCATATGGTTTCAACAAAACGGAGCACCGCCGCATTTTGGTCGTCAAGTGTTTGGATGAAACATTTCCCGGTAGATGGATAGGGCGAATGAATGGCCAGCTAGGTCTCCTGATCTGTCCCCACTTGATTTTTTCCTGTGGGGTCATGTAAAAAATTGAGTGTATGTCAACAGACCATTACAAATCGAAGACTTATAAGAACGCGTAAGAAACGAAATATTTCTCCAAATATTTTGATTGATTCTTTGCAAAATTTTGCTCAACGTGTTCATTATTGCCAGGAGGTAAATGGAAATCATTTCGAACATCTTTTGTAACATAAAAATTATATAATTTCTGGTTTGAGCTTCTTTTTATTAAAATCTGTTCTGTTTCAGTTAAACGTGTTATTTTTACAATTATTATTAACTATTATTATTTATTTTTTGGTCAAACTTCACGCAGCAAAGAAGTAACGATAGATAAAGACAACATTTCCAAGGCTAACCAAATTTTTCGTTTTTCAAAATTTTACTAGTTCGAAATTTTTTTTAAAGTTTTGATTAAAATAAGATATGGATGTGTTACATCACAGAACGCAGAAAAAAATTCTCTTTTCAAAAATATTAAATTTGACCCTTCGTGCCATTTAAAAAAAATCAAGTTAGCCTTGTATCCCCAGAACAAATGAAGATAGAAATTTGAAGAGCATCTTAGACGATAGAATTTGAATACTTTTAACCATGTACCAAATTTCAACAAGTTTTGTTGAATAGTTTTCATAATATTTAACTGTATCCATACTTTTTAGCGACCCTGTATACAGATATACATGGACATTTTATGGTTCTTTCTAAATGTGTAAAATACCAATATTGTTAACTTTTTTCCTGCGTCTGTTTGTTTGCATTACATATGTCTGATGTTATATTTTACTAAGTAGTGATCTATATTTGATATTCACCTTGTTTTCAGCTTTAATGGTAATCTGTAGTATTTGAATTGCTAACGTTAATAATGGTCGCTAATAATAGCCAAATTCGGTACCTACATAATATATAACCTGAAACGTCTTTTTACAAACGAATCAAAGCAAGTCGTATCGTCTAAAATCGGCCATTCAACAGCACTCGGAATATTAAAAGGTTTAAAGCAGGGTCCAGGCTCTTGTAAAGGCCGTTTTACTACTAGCTATTTATTGCGCAATTTATTGGCCGTATTTATACACGCCGTTATACACGTAAAATTTTAAATTAGCCAATAAATTGCGCAATAAATATAGCTAGGTGTAAACGGCCTTAACTTATGCGTATTTAGAAGAGCTTTATAACAGTTTCGTAGTGCTGTTAAACGTTTGTGAATGACGTTTTTCCCGCACAATATTATAATGGCTTTATAAGTCCTTCGCAACTTTTTATGAATAAGACCTTAAGTATCCTCAAAAAAAAATAAAATAGCGTAATGAGATTCAATTCTTCTATCACGTCTACACGTGCTTAGTTAATATATCCTTTTGACTGAGTTAAATACCATAATTTCTCACAATTAATTCACTGATTTTATAATTACACTTTGTATATTAAAGATTCAAAGTGGGAAGATACAAATTTTTGTTACTCTTAAATAGCGGCTCACTCAGTTCGTTACATCACGAAGGACAAGTTTATTTATTTGACCTTGGAGGTTGTTGATGTTTTTGTGGGTTTGGCGCGAAAGTCAAGATTTTATTTTTCGGTTTATTGTATTCTAATGAAGGTGAACGAAATTACTTAATGTTATTAGCATAATCCAAAGTTTATAATACATAAACTATGAACGGTTAATTTTAATTAATCACTCGTCCCCATGTCATTAACATTAACCTTTGTTCCCCAACATTAGTTTTTCATAGACAGCTAGCTACTACGAGATTCAAAAAGATTGTCAATTCCGCTCCTATAGATAGTAACAGGGTGTAGGTATATACCGCGTGTTTGTAATGAAGGTTTGAACTAAGTTAGTGTTGGAACACAAGAAAGTAAACGGATCTGTCATAAATAAGGAAAACGTAACCTATATTTGAACTCGCATTATATAAACGACTATGGATTGGTGTTTCTGCTTGTAAAAATGAAATGTAATTAATTTAACTTTACTAAATTATGATTTTATAATTCAGTACTAACTGGTGGTTAACTAAATTTATTTATTACTTTAAATTATAACATACAATTAGTATAATTATTAAGTGATAAAACTGCATCTCTCAGTTCTTCTATGGTATGCATGCGGTTTCTGTAGATCCTATTTTTTAGATAACCAAACATGAAGTAATCTAATGGGGTTAGATCAGGCGATCTTGGTGGCTATCTTTGTGCTCTAATGACCCTGTCAGCAAAAAACTGTTGAAGATATTGGCAGGTTTGTCGAGCAGTATGTGCTGGAGCATTATCGTGCTGAAAATAACCTGCTTCAAGCTCATTTTCTTGTAACTCTGCAATAAACAATTCCAACATCTGTTGGTAACGTTGGGCTGTTACAGTTTCCTCGAAGAAAATTGGCCCTATTATTCGTTGCCTCGACATAGCTAACCAAACTCCAACTTTTATGGGATGCAATTGCGTTTTTCGAAATTCGTGTGGATTATCTACAGACCATACGATAGTTTTGTGAATTGATATAGCCTGTTAGATAAAACCAGGCTTCATCCGAGAAAAATGATTTGTTTAGCAAGTCATCGTCCCTTAAATTGTTATTAAACCAATGACAATATTCCAATCGCCTATCGTGATCTAATGGTAATAATTCCTGTATCGTAGAAATTTTATAGGGATGAAAATGTAACTTTCTTTTGACAGCTCATTGCGCTGAAGTGTATGATAAGCCTATAAAATTATAAAATGTAATAAACTATTTCACTTAATGTTAATATTGATTTTTTACCTGTTTGTTGAGCTATTACCACAGATAAATTCCCTTATTTTCTTACAGTATTCAAAAATACTATTGTTGGTGATATTAGATGTAAATATAAACGGTTTGAAAAAATTATAAGATAGATAAACGAAGGATACTACAATACGTACGCCAATCTCGCTAAATGTCAAGAAAATTCATTTAATGTATGAAATTTGTGTGTAGCTAACTTAGCTCATTAAATTGGTAATAAGTATAGATAAATTTTTCCGGAAAACAGTTTTTTTAATACGACAATCATTTTGAATCTCATAGTACATATTTCTATTTTAGAAACGGGAATTGCATTAAGAAAAACAAAACGAATTATTATTACAAGAATATAAGCTGTTTCACCAGCATGGAATTCCTCTATCGTAAACAGACAGATAGGAAAAAAGTTCTTATAAATTGTTGTAGGATTATGATTTTTCTATAACGCAAAATTATCGGGATTTATACAGAGTGTTTCGCAACCTCAAGGCAGCCATCAACTTTCTCTTTTTAAATACAATACCCGCAATGTTATTGCATATTTAAAAGCGTCAGTAAATTAGGTTTCCTTTCAGCGTTTGGATGTTTTTGACTGTACAATACGTGAAACCAGAAAACAGTTTCTGTCACATTCTTCCAGTACATACACTATACTTTATTTTTTTACACATTTTAACAATTTAATTACTCGCACTAAACACGACTAAACGTAAAGCAAAACCAACTGTCATTATAAAATCGTCGGCAACAGTGAAATATATAATTCAATTTAACGGAGAATTATGTCAAAAAACTTCACAAATAAATTTGCCAAAAGATGTCGCTGGATCCCCAATATTTTGTTCAAATTTCTGCCTTTGTAAACTTTGGTAGTACCTCTATTTATTTAGCCATTTCATAGAACTATTTTAATTAATGAAACACCCACGAATTGCTCAAATTTCTGTTAGCAGTAAAGTGATAATCTTCGCAAAATTATTAGTGCACATTACGCAATCCGGAATACGTAAACCTGTAATTTAAATAGATAATTTGAAGTGTATAACATTAAAAACTGTTTTTATAGAATCCACTTCGTTGAACCTTGAATCCAACCTTTATCTCCCTATTATATATGTAATATGTAGTTATATAATGCGGTCAAATAGAAACTATATTTAATTCTATTATAACGTGTATAAATATCACTTCAAAATCATTATTTTTAATTGTTTAATGGTCTATAATGTTACTAATGTTCCGTGGCATTCGTACAAAAAAAAAAAACAAAAGGGTACATACGTGCTTATAGCAACATATATATTGCTGATATAATATAATTATGTGAAGATTAGCTGTATAGCGTGTTGTGGTGTCGTTAGCATTGGTTTGTACGCTATTGAAAGGTTTCACGATTACGTAATTCTAAACACCGTGTTTACTTATTTTATTGTTCTCTTTTTCTTGTTTGTTTTCTTTTTGCAACGAAAAGAGATTACCGTTGTTGTATTAATGATTTGACTAATTGCCACTGAACTGATTGAAAATAAGCAAAACATTGAAATCTAAACCAAAACTTCTTAGTCATGATGACTTATTGAAGGCGATATGTAACATTAAAAAATATATATATTGGAGATATTGTAAACAAAGCATGTGCATTTCGCGGCAAAATAAAAAAGATGCCTTTTTATCAGCAAATACTCTGATAATTTGATCAAAAGGGGCTATTTATAGATAAGTAACATGGTAGAAGTCCTAACAGATATTTTTATTAAAACTAATTTTATGTATGTAACTCTTTTTTTTATAAACCATTTTATTTTCCTACTACCTAATCAAATTGTACTAAACCTATTTCAAATGTCCTCTATTGGTATTCCATTCAATTGTCGACGTGACAAGGTAAATATTTTGACAGCTTACATGAAGACATTTTTATTTTCTTATTATTGTATCTATAATTTTTAGGATTACTAGTATTTTTTATAAAAAAAAGCTTCTTCATGAGAATTATCAAAAAGTATTTATATAAGTCCGAAAGTTATACGGATCATTAAAATGTCAAATAATATTTTATTTGACATTTTAATCCGTCTAACTTTCGACTACCGTATATTTATGGGTTGTTATGATGAAAAAGATGAAACAATGATGTCATTACAATTATATTAATCACGGTATATACCACAGAATGCGGAAAACAACTTTAAAAAACTCCAGAAATGAATGAATAAAAGTTCTTGGGATTAGGAAATTTATCTACGTGCTGGATTGCTGCCCTACAAGCTAATTTCACAGTTATTAATAGTTCATAACCTATAAAATTAATGTCATTTGATTTTATGCGTTATGGATCATATTAACTGTCAAATTTAATAATAATTTAATTCTATTCTATTGACAGTTGATTCAAGTCAATTAATTTGACAGTTAAAATGTTTATTATGCGTAAAACTTATTTGTTACGTGTTTATAGTATAAATACGGGCTGTATAAGTGTAACCCAAAGAAGTTTAACTTAAAAAGAACTTTTATTTTCAATAAAACAATTATTCATTTTTAACCTAACAATCGCAAGCTGAAAATGTCTCGAATAGCCTTCTCACGCATTTCCCAATTCTTACAAAAGTTGTTTTTCTGCTCCTTGTGTTTAGTTTTAGTTAGAATTGAAAATAAAAATTTAATATTCTGGTTTTTCTTCATGTAAGATGTAAACAAAATTCTTTATACTGTAATTTTTGCAAGTTGCAAAGTTGCAAGGTGCAAGTTTGCAAGATTGATCATTGTGAAAAAGGAACTAATGACAGCATCGCATGTACATGTTCCACCCTGTATAATCAGATAGTATGTATGTACATACGTCGAAAAATACATAATTGGAAATAAATATTGACGCTTTTGTGTTTTTTTTTGGAATTCCTTAATTTTTAATTATACTGTATAATACGTTACCTCATTGATTTACTAATTTCAACTATTTTTTTGCGAAATATTGACAAATATGACGTACACATGTCAAAATGTCAATTGTATTAATATATTTAAATCGCTTGCCTTGATTTTTAGGTTAATCTTTAATATATCTATATTTTTATTCTTCTTCTTATTTCTCTCTAAAAAGGCTATTATTTTATTAAAGGCTAATTTTCATTGTAAAAAGTATTAGCTTTCCAAAAAAAATAAAATGCAATCAAATAGTGTTATTTCATGTTTACATGTTTCGGCCGAAACTGGCCATCTTCAGGCTCTTATAACGTCATTGTAAAAAAAAGTTAAAATGTCATTGATTAAACATTAAACTACATATAAAAGTGTCATCTAAATACACAGGGTGTAACAACGATAACGTCATGGTCTCTGGTAACCAAATGGTAATCATGTTATAATATTGTTGTATATGGAACACTCAGTATATCTTAACGTTGATAGATGGAAATACTTACTGTCTTTAAAACAATATTAGGACTCCCTAAAAATATCTCATAAACTAGGCTTAGGGAACCTTAAATAAAATTGATCTAGTTTTTAATGCAGACTTCAAAAATGCCATAAAATATAGCGTGTTCCAGGAAGAAAAACAACTTTGATGCACAAGTTTTGGAACACTCTGTAAATTGCATATTACTTCTAAATTGTGGATCTAATTCGCCTGATTCTCAATATATGCGACAAACTTTAAGAGCTGATTCCTGAGGTTATTTTGATCATAAAAGTTCATATGAGTATATGTCCAAAACGGTTTGGTTTTAAAGTTACTGAATGTTTAATAATAAATTATGAACTATGACTAACTCGATATAATATTACAGTTGGTTCTTCAAAAACTATTGTGTTGAGAGGGAATTGTTTAGTTGTCATTTCAATATTTATCAGAGTATTCATTCAGTTAATTGCCAGTTTCTGTTTTCTAAAATGAATTACGCGAATGCTGAGATGTGTGATATGCATTTCGTTTACGGTCTTACCAATGGAAATTCGCGTGCTGCTAGACGTCTTTATGAAGAACGATACCCGAACCGTATCATTCCGCATCATTCAATATTTGCCCGTCTTCACCAACGTCTTAGTGAAACGGGAAATTTAAAAAAAAACAGACGACTGATAGCGGGCACCCATCTACAGTGAGAACTCCACAAGTTGAAGAAATGGTACTAAAAGAAATTGAGGGAACATCCTACTACAAGCACCAGAAAAATTGCGTTTGCTTTAAACATTAGTCAGGCCATAGTTTGGAGAATATTGAAAGATCAACTGTGGTATCCATATGACATTCAATGGGTGCAGGCACTTTTGCCGGCAGATTTTCCGCAAAGAGTGGCTTTTTGTCAATGGATGCAACACAAAATCCTGACTATTTGGCTCAAATATTCTTCACCGACGAGGCTACCTTCTCTAGAAACTCGATTATTAATTTTCATAATAATCACATATGGGCCGAAGAAAATCCGCACGAACTAGTGAATGCCCATCATCAAAATCAATTCTCTGTCAATGTGTGGGCCGGAATTGTTGGAGATCACTTCATAGGTCCACATTTTTTACCGATGCGGTTAAATGGCGAGGTATACCGCAATTTTCTTGAGGAGGAGCTACCCATACTGCTGGAAGAAGTTCCGTTGCAATTAAGATTACAAAATAAATGTATTTTATGCATGACGGTGCTCTAGTGCATTTTAGTTAAGTTGCTCGCGAGTTTTTGGACAATACGTATCCAGATCGGTGGATAGGACGGGGAGGTCCACAACCGTGGCCTCCTCGGTCTCCAGACTTAAATTCTTTGGATTTTTTTCTCTGGGGTCACCTTAAATCATTAGTTTATACGACTCCCATTGAAAATGTCGATGAACTCAGAAATCGTATTATCGCAGCTTTTCAAACAATTCGAAATACCCCTGATATTTTAGAACGGACTCGCCAGTCAATACGACGGAGGATAGAAGCTTGTATTGCAGTTGGGGGCGGTTACTTTTAACAGTTAGTATAAGTTAATTTTGTTTTACTAATTATTTTGTTAATTTATAATAAAACCATTAATTATGTTAACTTACTATTAAACATTGTACAACTTTAGAACTAAGCGATTTTGGACATATGTTCTTATGAACTTTTATGATCAAAATAACCCCAGGAATTAGCGCTTAAAGTTTGTCGCATATATTGAGAATCACCCTGTATATCCTAATCTAAATTGTTACCATTTGACTACCGGAACCCACATAGTTACCGCCGTTATACCCTGTAAAATCACTGTTGTGTAAATTTATATATATATAAAATATCACTTTTTATATTTTTTAATTTTATTTACGCATTTAGGGCTTCAGAGCAAAGCGGCCACTTTTAGCAAGAATTTTTTTTTTGAGAACGAATATTAAAAAAAATTGTAAACAATTTTTTGGTAGACATTGTATATGTACTTGTTATCTCATGAGTTAATGTATCTATCTTAAATATTTCTATATAGTGCTCTCGTCTATCCACTATTTTTTTTTTCACTTCTATTCCGTCATATCTTGCACTGCAATCTTATCTTTATTTGACACTTTATATCAACCTGATTTTGACGAATTTCTTTTTACAGAACAATCGTATAAAACGCGTCTAATATAAAAATAAAATATTCAAGATGTTGCGAGAGGACAAAGCAGCGTGAGTATTTTGTTTTCGCAAGATCCCTATTTGCCGCAGCCAACCCCGATCTAAGAAAAAAATATAATAATAATTGCTGCTTGTAGAGCATCCACTGTATTAGCGATTTATACTGATTATAAAGAAAAAAAATAAACAAATATTTCTCCAATGTTTTGTCAACCTTACGCATTGCATGCATTTGCATGGCTTCACCCATAGCCTACTTGATATATTTACATATAGCACCCATACGTACTATATTTAAAACAACCGATTTTGATATAACGCGATAAGATCGTATTCTCTTGACACGAACGTTCACTATGTTTAGTGATGATTGGACGACGGACCTGACCGCCACGGTTCTCCCAATGTTTGTGTCCCAGTCCAGTCGCTTCGGAAAAAAACCTTCAACCTTTGATTTTGATCGTACGATGTGTTCGGATTTACGTTTCTGTATATATCCGAATTGGATGAAGAGAGAGTTCGCCGTCCGGCGTGTTAAACAGAGACGGACGACCAACAAATACAGATAGTTTTAAAGGGGACGCATGTCCAGTATCTTTGATTCTTTTTGCTCCAAGATACATACGTAGCTTATTTTTGCCATTAGTGCATTAAAGTACTGCTGTCGCTCCTGTGAATGCTTGCTTGTATTATCCACTGCATCTAATAACCTTATACAAAGATTTTTAAGTAGGAAAATGTATGTACATAAAATACAAACTACTTTTGCTTTTTAAAAATAAACCTATTTCTTTACTTTAGAAATCGTTTTGTTGTATGTATTATAAATATTTATTTTTCTTTATCAACTTTTTAGGGAAATGGATGGTTTGGGTACTACAATTGCTCTTGGTGCTTTGAAGGCTCTGGCGTTCGTCTGCGATGTCTTAACTTTTCCAATATATATTCTGCTACAAAGGCCGTGGAAGGCTTGCGAATTATCTAAAAGAGTAAAGGTAGGTACAGTTTTTTTTTTTTTTAATTTATTGTTTTTGCCAAAGGTTGTAATTCATTTGGATAAATACAATGGAAAATATTCTTGAGGATAATTTTTTAAAACCATATAACTAACCCGTATTATATGTGACCCAAATAACAATTGGAAAAAATCGTAGAATCGTAGGAAAAAAAATTCAAAAAGATTTTCTCTGAGAATTACTTCAAATATTTGTTTGAATTTTTGGGTTTTTTTATTTCAAAAATTATTAAAAGGGTCCTACGTACGCAATGTATTTCTCGCTCAAATAATCATGTTTTATAATGTCTTGATTTGAAAAAAAAAAAACGGTTCAAATAGTATAACATATTTATACAAAAATAAATAAATAATGATAATCGAATCTTTGACTTATCCTATACCACATGTACTTGTTCTGTATTTTCTTGTACTCTTGGTCGTTTGGATAAATATACGTTATTATTATTATTATATAATCTATGTTTATAGCTGACTAATGATAGGATTCTATGCACATCTTACCGCTTATAAGATTATAGGCAAATTTGTAAAGATGCTTACAGACTTGCAAATAACCTTACAGGTGTTACAGATATACATAGAATCCCACCTTAAATTACGTAACATTCTGTTTAAAATATGAACATTTCATCAACATAAATTATCGCCAAATATACTTTCTTGTAAATAATAATTATTGTTCCATATAGGGGATAGTTCGCTGATTGCGAGGCAATTATACAAGCTGAGTTTTTTCCTTTTCATTATCTGTATGCGGAAGATTCGCATCTTTATATACAGTGAGGTCGTAAATTGTGTGGGTTCTGATGTAAAATAGAGGGCGTAGCTATCTTTAAAATTTTAAATGGGAAGTAATTTCATTTAAAAGCTCATTTGGAAGATATTTCTATTACTTTTATAGCAATGCAAGCAGTTTTAGGATTTTCAAAATTTGGGGTGTGGGGCACAATTTACGACCTCACTGTATATACCAGATACGCTTTTGTCCAGTTAAGGAAATGCGTGGTTTTCTAGATATTTCAAATAGAAATTCACCAAAACCGTTTCAGTGATGCAACTCTTTTATTTATATTAAATAATTAAATTAAAATAAATTGTAGCTATTGGATGCTATTTGTTTGAGTGATGTTTGAGAGGTTAGACGGCGCAAAATTAGGAGAACTATTAATTCAGTGTTAAAATGTCCGCTGATAATAATAGTAGGCATTGGTTGTTTGGTCGTCTATTTTTTTAATTGTCTCCTGTGTTTTATTGAATATTATGTTTAAGTTTCTTTTCTTTTCCATGGCAAGACATGATTTTTGATAAAATATATTAGGTAATAATGTATCCTGCTATTATTTATTAAAATAATTGCTACGACCTTATATATCATTGCAAGTAGAAAAACAAAAAGCACCATTAGAATGTCGTTGTTTTACATTAAATTCTCTAAAAACAATATACATTTTTTATACCTTTACAAATAAAAAAGTTGCAGCGCTTAAATGAACAAAAGCCTATCTGGATTAGGCTTATAAATGCGTATATCTTATGGTTTCGAGATCTTCTTACAAATGATGAAAAAAAAAAAAACGTATCCTGTATAAGGAAACAATTTTTAGTTTTTTAAAGAATGTGTAACATGCTGTTTTCTGAGTGATGTAGAAAAAAAAGTTTAATCGCTTAGAAACATTGAATCGTATCCCATGCATCTTTACTACCTTTTTACTACCTTTATTACACCTACTACTATAGTGTTGTAAAAGGTTAGTTTAATATTTTGACTTTTTTAATGTTCTCAACTCCACTATTGTAAAAAAAAAATAGTTTATTAAAAAAAAAATGGTTTCGTGCTTCTGGATACTGTACTAAAATAATTTTAATCATTTAAAAGTTGCAAAGTGAATCTTCCAATCTTGTTGTAAAAAACTAAATTTAATTATTTAATTTTTAGATCCTCGCGGTTTGGAAGAAAAAATCATCATTTAAAAAATATTGAATTTAATTACATGCACCAATCTATCTTGCTATTACAAAATATTAATTGCCTAAAATTTTAGTGCATCTTCTCTGCAAAAAAAAAACTTTATTCTCCGTCTTCCGAGTATTAAAAAAAAAAAAAAATTACCATATAAAAAATGTTCAATCCACCCTTCTGTATCAACTCATGCGGGTATTGCAAAAAAAAAAATAATCATTTAAATTTAAATATTGAATCTCTTCCCTTGCATCGATGTTGCATTAATTATTTCATTTTTTTAGACCATTTTTCTTTTCTTCTAATTTCAGTAACAGTAATGTCTGTTAGGTGGGTTAGAATGAAAATATATGTAAATTTTATTTATTACTACTATAGATACAGTCCCTTGCAACAACAATTGTCATTCTGATAACATACTTTTCAGTTTTCGCTGTGTTAATTATGCAAAAACTGACAAAATTGTTTGAGTATCAACCAAATTTAGAAATAATACTGCAGTTCAGTTGCTACAAATGAAAAAAAAGTGGAAATATGTAATCCAATTATTAAACAATATTTGGAAAAATCGTGATTTTAATTTTTTTTTTTCAAATATTTTTACAAAAATTTGCATAAGGCCAAAAAATTGAATTCTAAGCAACTTTTTCAAATACCTTTTTTGGATATCATATCATCTAAGTTTTGCAGTTTCATGGCAATTTTTTAACATTTACTGCTGTATTAGTGGTCATGTGACCTGTGTCAAAATAAATTTTGGGGTTCCTAGACATGCACAATCTATAATAATAAAAAAAAAGTCCCACATGTTGCAATATTTATGGCGGTCACTGTATACAGGATGTATCAGATATAGAGGTAAATATAATAATATGTAACAGCTGTAATCATATACGATCAAAAAGTCTTAATACACAGGAGGTGTATCTGTAAGCATTAACGAGAAAAAAATATTTTGTAAAATGCCGTGGGCTAGAGCCGCACCTGTGCCCAACTTAAATGCTGTCCCGAGTATACCCCCACATACCACTATCATTCAGCCATTACCGCTGTTAGTTTTGTGTGGATCGCCGCTTGGAGTGCAAGCCACTTCGAACATTTTATTTAAATTCTTCCTGTCGCGAAAAAACGATCCTTTTCAGGACCATCATGATTTCATATAAAGAAAATCGAAGCTTGATGCATCGGCGAAAGCGCGGGAATGTATAGATTCATTTTCGCGCAACATCATAGTAAAAAGGCGTGTTTGCAAATTTTCTGTATCTACATTTATTTCTGTGTAATTCGATTCAATTCATTTTGCGTTATATGATTAAATAAATCCAAAAGAAATAACTCAAATTCATGTGGTACCGTTTATTAACAACTAACTCTCGATTCGACAAAGCAAAAGAAAAATATTTACGTTTTTTTGTAACTACTGAAGTCGCATATCCGGTGAAACTCGAACGTCTTATCAGGATATTAAAAGTGATACTTTGTAGACTTACGTAGAATGCTCTTAACAAATAAGGAATGTTTATTTTATAAAAAGAAGAAATTTAAAATGCCTCAGTTCTGCTATTTTTACAAAGGCACATATTTATTCAGAATGACGTTAAATGAACTTACGGCATACCATTAAGAATAATACTGAATGAGTGCAATGTATCTATACATAATACCACGTTTAGCGGGTGCTTAACATGACGTTTCCTTGCATCAGGCCCGGACTAAAGAATTTTTGGCTCTAAATTTTACTTTTTTTTTTTTTAATGATGAAATCCGGTTTCGGCGGGTTTGTGTTTTACATGTCGTGTAGTTAACACCCAAGCAAAATTTACTTTTTTATTTGATACACCCCTGTATATAGAAGAGTTTGTTCTTTTTATTTATTTAAAGAGCGGTTTATTTTTAGTAAAAAACTATTAACACTCAGATGTAAAATGAATATTATAGATGAAAAGATATTGAGAAATACCAAGAATTGTAATAATATACTTTATTTTTAAGTTTTTTCAAATATCTCGTTTAAGATTAATTCGAGATTAACTTTATTGCTTGAATTTTTGAAGAAAATACCACATCGGAACAAAACGCCTAAACGCAATTAACCACTAAAATACCACCAAGCAGAGCTCATGGTCTATTGTAGGAAATTGTAGGAAGAGCATAGCAACAGTCTATACCAGAGGTGGGCACATATGAGGCCAATGACAGTCGCAATCTGATTTTTAGTATTTTGTAAAGAGTCCTGCATAAAATCAAAAGTGTTTGTGTAATGTAATTGCATATTTTAACAAAACACATATAGAAATATAATTATCAAAAAGAAAATAATTATTTAAACATTTTAGTATTAAACTTCAAATACACTCGAATTTCTATAGGACGAATTTTTCTAGATCTCGATTTTTTTCGATAAACTATGGAGATTCGACTTAGAGAAGTTCGATAGTATAACAAAAACAAACTCAAATTTTAATGGGAGCCGCACTTAAGTCGACGAAGAGCCGCATGCGGCTCTTGGAGCCGCATTTGTCCACCTTCGGTCTATACTACCAAGAACAATGAAATGAAAAGGCTCTTTCATTCCTCTTGCTAGTATGATTCCTTACAATAAACAATGAGTCCCACCTGGGGTCATCTTATCGGAAAACTTCATATTTCATACACAACAAAGTGAATTAACATTTATATAAACTTGACATTCTATCACAACTACAGCAGCACCATCTTATGGATGCTTCCATATGTTAAAACGACATAAATGTCTTGAACCTTACAAAATCCGCAATTTTTCCAAATAATTCCAATGTTTGTATAAGTATTGATAACGAGAGATCTTCCTTTAAGGCGATACCAGTAACCAGAGATGACAGGAGCATCGTCTACAGATCGGTGGATAAAGCGACCGAGATGCACATCGAAATGGTGCGCAGCAACGTCACCACCATGGCCGGCATGTTCGAGTTCGTCTCCAAGAGGTACGCCAATAAAAAGTGTCTCGGCACCAGGCAGATATTGGCCGAGGAAGATGAAGCGCAACCGAACGGTAGACTGTTTAAAAAGGTGGGTCGTCTTGATATCTCGAGTACGAGCTCTCCTTCACCGCTTCTGTTTTCGTTTCTCGCCCTTGCAGTACAACATGGGGGAGTACCTTTGGAAGACGTACGCTGAGGTGAACGAATTGGCCACGAATTTCGGAAAAGGTGTTCGAGAACTGGGCAATAAACCGCAGACGAATATTGTTATATTCGCTGAAACTAGAGCCGAATGGATGATCGCTGCACACGGGTTATTCAAACAAAATATACCAGGTAATTATAAATGTTATATAATAATAATTATAATATAGGAACTATCTTTAAAAAAAAAATCAGTTTTCATTTGACTATATACAGGGTGTCCCATCGAACTGGGATATTAGATTTTTTTGAACTTCTAACAGGAATTTGATTTTGAAACTTACAGTGTAGACATGGCCTACTGTGATCTATTTAAGGAAAATATTTTCAACTTTATAGCGCTTTCGGTATACAGGGTGTTGATATCAACTGTCTTATTTTAAATGGAATGGTATAATTTTTATCGGTCTAATGAATTTGGCGAGTTATTTGCAACTAGTTTATATCAAAGTTCCCTGTCCATAAACTCGACCGTTTTTGAGATATTTTCATTTTCGTGCATTTTTTGACATTTGCACTCTTTCAAATAAAATCAAATATTTCATGAGATATCAGATATTTAGTGGTTCTACTAAAGTCGATGTAAATACAAGGACGTAGCTATAAGGTGTTATAGTAATAATCACTTAATCACATACAGGATGTTCAAAAACGCGCCTCTAATGTGAATACCTTTAAGCTAACAAAACTTTTTTCTTTCAAATGGAACATGGTATTATTTACTGCAGCATTGAATGCAGCGCAAAATTCTACATCGATTGATATTACGGTTTGGTATACCTATTCTTAATAGTTTTTGAAATATTAGCATTTCTTGCAAAAAATTTCTAAAAATATGCCTATATTCCAAGTTTCAAACAAATAAAATGAGTTTTTTCCTACAAAACAGTCTGTACATTATTTGCCTAACCTATCTAAATATTTATGTTTCAGATATCTAACATTCACTAGTTTCTTACTAATAGTAATATCTTTTAGTCATAGAGAACGTACATTATTTGTGTATGTGATAACAAAACAAGTGATATCCATTGTTGATAATTTACCAAATTGCGCAGTGATAAACCTATGCAGTATTAATAAGCCACATCTTTTATAGTAGGTCCTAATGCTGTCAACTCCTTCACACATTTTCTTCTAACAAGTAAAATATTGTAAATCGAAAGAAGTAAGAAAAACATTGAAAGTTTACATATACAAATAACATTTTAGACTTATTCTACATTCATGAAGAATGTAACAATGATTAGATACCTACACTTATTTGAAATGAATAAAAACCTCAAAAAAATAAAATACAAATGGAAATTAAAGCAGATATCCTAAATATACCCATAATATTTCAAATATTGTTCATTTACTAGACCAGGTATTTTCTTTGTAGGGGAGCCGTCTGACATGGAGTATCCGAAAACAATGCAGCCTTTTGGCTTTTTGCATTAAACTAGGTATTAAGCGATACAAACAGATAACATAAATCAGGAACAAACTATTAAAAGTTTTCGAAAATGTCCAATATAAATGTTCTTTCAGAATAATAGTTTCTTGATTTTTTTTTAATTTGATTTATTTTCGATGTATTTAATAAGCAGGCAAAAATGTTAACATGTAATTTGCTGTCGCATAAAAATTATGGCTTATTAATATTTTATAATTACAATTACATAAAATTTGCTAATAATTAAAAAAATTCCAATGATAAAATATCTCAGGTATGGAGACCAAGCAATGCAAAAAAAGATAACGCATCATTCTAAAAAATAATATACAGAGTGTTTTTGGGAAAAAAATATTTTATTTCTCTAAACTTGGAAATTAGTCATATTTTAGGCAATAAATGCTAATATCTCAAAAACTATCAAAAATAGGTATACCAAACCTTAATGGCAATCGATGTAGAATTTTACGCTGTATTCAATGCTGTAGTAGAAAATACCATGTTCCATTTGAAATAAAAAAGTTTTGTTGGTTTAAAGGTATCCACATTGGGGTTGCGTTTTCGAACACCCTGTATGTGATTTGGTCATTATTGCCATAACACTTTCTACCTACGTCTTTGTACTTACATCGACATTAGTAGAACCACTAAATATGTGATACCTCATCAGCTATTTAATTTTATTTGAAACAGTGCAAACGTCGAAAAATCAACAAAATTGCAAATATCTCAAAAACGGTTGAGTTCAGGGATAGGAAACCCTCATGTAAACTAATCGCAAATGATTCGATACATTCATTGTACTGATTAAAATTGTACCATTCCATTTAAAATAAGAAAGTTGATGTCAACACCCTGTATACCGAAAGTGCTATAAAGTTGAAAATATTTTCCTTAAATAGACCACAGTGGACTAAGACTACACTGCAAGTTTCAAAATCAAATTCCTGCTGGAAGTTCGAAAAAAATCTAATGACCCAGTTCGGTGGGACAGCCTGTATAAGTCGCTTTCTCTCTTTCTTTTTTTAACCATTGTGTTGACTGGTTGGTAATTTCTGTGACAGATTAACTTGCCCATGCAAGATTTAACTATTTTTACAGACGGATCTAAAACTGATAGTGGCTGTGAATGTTCCTTTTATGCCATCAATACAGATTATCAAAAATCTATTCAATGTACAAAGTGGCAATGAAAAAGTATTTATCATTTCTTTTTATATCTTAAAATAATGTCAGAAATAAATAAAAACTAATATCCCAAAAAAAGAAATCAGTAAAAAGTAGTTCACTTTTGAAAATACTATACAAACGGCAGTTAATTTATGTACCTTTTTTCCTAATCTTACCTGTTGGTAGATAAGTAACTCCTACCACTTTTAAGATTCCAATACTATCTTGAACACGCTATATATAGTTACTTTAAAACCGAATTGAATTAGTGTTTCTTTACTTTTTTTTTTTTAAATAAAGGCGAAATAAAGTTTTGCCTCTGTTATGTTGTTTTGTACGTATTAATTAATACTTGATGGTAAAATTAAGTAAATAATTAATGATGAAATGTCAAACGTCAGATAACTAGGAAGTTTCACATTTAAAGCGTCGTGATCTGATCTTAACAACTTCTAGTCACTAATACTAAAGTTTGAGTAAATTTAAGGTTTCTATACAGGGTATTCCACTAGAGAAAAGAATACTTAGTCTGTTTAACAAAAAGTCGCTCATATCTCAAAATCTATTAAAGATAGATATAGGGAATGCTCATATAAAGCGATAGGGGATGATATTTACTTCTTAATTCCGAATTAAAATACAGGGTGTTCTATTTAAAAAAAAATGAGTTTTCTGCATTTGAAAATATGTCACTTTGTTCCTCAGTTTTGAACACCCTGTATGTTAGAATGTAAAGTGTGCTTACCGTTTCTTAGAGTTATATCTACATTCATAACATAGCAAATTTGGAGTCTCTACTTGCAGTATTAACCGAGATATTAATTTCTCAATGATGCAATGATTATGACTAAAAAAAAAAGAAAAACTTAAGGGGAGGTTTACATATATACATCGGAAAAGTCCAAAAACTTTGAGCTTTTTTTTTCAGACAAAGGGAAAGATATACGAAATACGGCTTTTTCTTAATAAATATATTGAAACTTGAACATTAAAAAAATATATTTTTTTTAATGACAAGACCACTATAACGTTTGCTATTTGTATCTAGGTAGCAATGTGCACAAAAAACACGGTCAAACTGCGTAAACTCTAGCATACGCAAAAGTGATCCGAAATTGAAAATAAAAAGAAGAGTTAGAAATATATTAAATTTGTTGGAGGTTATACCTAAATTTAACCAAATAAGTCGAAAGCAAACAATGTGGCAGATACCTGGACTTTAATTTGATTATTTTCTATTTCTTTTTTGTGTGTACGTGGATATAAAAATGTGGAATATTGCAATTTTTAGTATATTATAGGTATAACCTCCAATAAAAACTGTTTACATTAAGAAAACAAAAGAATTAAGTTGATATATTGAACACTTGAAGAACTAGAACTTACGCAGATTTGAAAAATCATGTTTCGAGAAAAACGCGTTCAAAGTTTCTCAGCAAAAATTTTTACAAATAGTTCAACATACACTTAGTCAGCTATTCCAGCACCATACATTAATCCTTCTTCTTCTTCATACTTCTGCATTTGCAAAATATTTTGCTTCCCTTTAGACAGCACAGAAAGCTTTGCAGCGCTGGACATACTCTGCTCTGCTCGTTGTATGCGTTAACGATCAGAATTGATGACGAAATTTTTGGCATCAAGTCCTACTGCAATTCCCACCGCATTCATTATTTGTAATACAGAAAAGTAACCTTCATTGAATACATTTGCGGCAATGTAGGTAGCAAGTTGAATTGTTTATGGGCCGCAGTGTAAATCTTTTGGAGCTAGTTTCTACACACATGAACTAAACGAGTCGTTTCAGTTTTGACAATTTTTTCCAATGCATCTTTGCAAGAAATCACTCTAGAAAAAACTTCATAAATCGGCCTAATAGCATCTTGATTTTGTTTTTTGCAAAAGAGGTTTATGTATGAATGAAGCAAGCTCAACCTTGGCTTCTGCAACGCGCCACTTACACAGGCTGTCTACACCTTTTGGACAATAAATGTGTCGTGGATCCGCGTCGGTTGAACATTTATAATGAAATGTAGCCCAAATAGCTGCCTTCATTTTTTATGCAGAATCTGGATGTTGTCTAATTGCTAGTCCACAGTACACTATTGTTAAAGTATCAATAACTTTGTCAGTCAGTTTACCAGCGCCCTTTCTTCAAAGTCCACTCATTCTTTTTTGTACATCTCCAACGCTTTCTCTTTTTTTTTCTTGAACAGTAACATCTTCGTACGGCTAAAAATCACAAATTGCTTAAAAAGTTGTCTTGTCTCAGTCGCTTATGCGAAATCGTGCAAAAATTTCTTTTAAGGCATCGCATCGACTTCCATTATTCCTATGCTACTCTGATGATCCGTAGTGCGGTTACCTTTGCCATCATATTCTAGCCAGCTTTTATAAGAAATTTAGTGTAAGCAAGTGCATCTGCAATAAATTGATATATTTTATTTAAGTAGTTTTCTAAAGCGTGGGAAAGTGTGTTTTAAGTAAAAGAAATATTGTTAGATCAGTTTCTTCAAATGTGCGTTTTATTTCGGATCTAATTGCTTGCTGCCCGACTGCAGTGGCATTTCTAATCATTAAAGACAACTATACATATACTAACAAACAATAAGTATGATATTTCGACCCGAGCAGCCCCGAGTCGAATATAGTATTACATCTAATTTGCTCCGTTTGTGTTCGGTACATCCGCTCTTTTAATAAGCCGTAGCGGCTTAAACAATGCGAATATTACGAAACCGCTTTAACCATGTATGTTATATATTTGGAGCTTTCAAAAATGCAAAAAACCAAAAATCGATTTTTCCAGTCGAATACATGTAAATCTCCCCCTTAAATAACTCAAAAACGGCAACATGTAGCTATAGGAATAGCTAATGAAAACTGACGTATTTATAGTTGTAGAATCCAAAAATGAATAAAAGATTATATCATTCTTTAAAATAACAAAGTTGATATCAATTTCCGGTCAACCGGAAGTGATATTTTGGTTAGGATATTTTACATTTATAGTTCCAATCGAACAGATATTAGTGCCAAAATCTCAAATATAAGTAAATAATAGAACATCATAAACTTTTAATGAACCAGTTACGTGGAATACCCTGTATAGCGACTAGTACTCTTCGTAATTCTTTGCCCTTATCTTTTCTTGTAGTGGTGACACTGTACGCAACCCTCGGCGATGAAGCTATAGCACACGGCATCAACGAAACGGAAGTGACCACCGTCATCACCAGCTACGATCTAATGGGAAAATTCACGAAGATCCTCAAACACACCCCCAGAGTGAGGACCCTGATATATATGGAGGACCAACTCAAAGATCTGGATACTTCGGATTTCGACCCGTGCGTTAAAATCTTGAAATTCACCGAAGTCCTAGAAAAAGGTGCCCGATCCAAGATCCGTAAGTTTTACCTATTAAAACTCTCTCCCACCATTTCGACGATTTTTCCTCGATCGCACAGCTAATTGTTTACCTGCTCCGTCCGATACGGCCATCATTATGTACACAAGCGGTTCGACTGGCGTCCCCAAGGGTGTTATCCTGTTGCATTCGAATCTCATTGCCACCATGAAGGCGTACGTCGATTCTACGAAGATCTACGAAGACGATATCCTGATTGGTTTTCTGCCTTTGGCGCACGTCTTCGAATTATTGGTGGAGAGTGTTTGTTTGGTGTCGGGCATCGCGATTGGCTACTCCAGCGCGCTCACTATGATCGATTCCTCCAGTAAGATTAAGAAAGGCACTAAAGGTGACGCTTCAGTACTGCATCCTACTTGTATGACTAGTGTACCGGTAAGTTGAAAATATTAACTTGAAAAATAATATTTTAAACTTATGTAAATCGAAATGGTTCTGTTAAATTAATCAAAGTGATGGTGCACCGTCTAGTTTACTTCGTGTTGTTGCTCCTACTTTGATCCAATTAATGATACAGCTGTTTAATTCTTTTTTTGCTTCAAATGCTTCAAATCGAAATATAAATGACAAAAAGGGAATGATTTGTGATTAAAAAGATTTTATTTAAACTTACATATCTAATATTTAATACAGCTATAGCAAAAAATGAGCGTGGTTTATTGTCTTATGATAATAAAATACACAGATTGGGGATTGAACTGTCACGATTCGGAAACAGCACAAATTATTATTTTGCTTACAATTTAAGATCAATGATTTTAAGTGTTATTATTTCAATTTACCATCTAAATATGAGTATTCTAAACACTACAAATCCAAGTCAATGGATTAAGAGTGACAGATAACAATCGAAAACAATATCGTATGCACCTCGGCAAAATTTGTTTAGTTGTTCGCCTCGGTTCTCAATTTCCAAACTCGTTTGATAAAGTATCATTTCACTACTTTGGCATATAAATACACAGAGATTCAAAATGATTGTCAATTCCGCTCCTATAGATAGTAACAGGGTGTAGGTATATTCCGCGTGCTTGTAATGAAGGTTTGAACTAAGTCAGTGTTGGAACATAAGAAAGTAAACGGATCTGTCATAAATAGGAAAACGTAACCTATATTTGAACTCGCATTATATAAACGACTATGGATTGGTGTTTCTGCTTGTAAAAATGAAATGTAATTAATTTAACTTTACTAAATTATGATTTTACAATTCAATACTGACTGGTGTTTAACTAAATTTATTTATTACTTTAAATTATAACATACAATTAGTATAATTATTAAGTGACAAAACTGCATCTCTCACTTCTTCTATGGTATGCATGCGGTTACTATAGTTCCTATTTTTTAGATAGCCGAACACGAAGTAATCTAATGGGGTTAGTTCAGGCGATCTTTGTGGCCATCTTTGTGCTCTAACGAACCTGTCAGTAAAAAACTGTTGAAGATATTGACAGGTTTGTCGAGCAGTATGTGCTGGAGCATTATCGTGCTGAAAATAACCTGCTTCAAGCTCATTTTCTTGTAACTCTGCAATAAACAATTCCAACATCTGTTGGTAATGTTGGGCTGTTACAGTTTCCTCGAAGAAAATTGGCCCTATTATTCGTTGCCTGGACATAGCTAACCAAAACTCCAACTTTTACGGGATGCAATTGCGTTTCTCGAAATTCGTGTGGATTTTCTGCAGACCAGATACAATAGTTTTGTAAATTGATATAGTCTCTTAGATAAAACCAGGCTTCATCCGAGAAAAATGATTTGTTTAGCAAGTCATCGTCCCTTAAATTATTATTAAACCAATGACAATATTCCAATCGCCTATCGTGATCTAATGGTAATAATTCCTGTACCGTAGAAACTTTATAGGGATGAAAATGTAACTTTCTTTTGACAGCTCATTGCGCTGAAGCGTATGATAAGCCTATAAAATTATAAAATGTAATAAACTATTTCACTTAATGTTAATATTGATTTTTTACCTGTTTGTTGAGCTATTACCACAGACAAATTCCCTTATTTTCTTACAGTATTCAGAAATACTATTGTTGGTGATGTTAGATGTAACTATAAACGATTTGAAAAAAATTATAAGATAAATAATCGAAAGACACTACAACACGCACGCCAATGTCGCTAAATATCAAGAAAATTCATTTAATGTATGAAATTTGTATGTAGCTAACTTCGCTCATTAAATTGGTAATAAGTATAGATTGGTAATAAGTATGTAGGTATTGGAAAACAGTTTTTTTATTACGACAATCATTTTGAATCACATGGTAGTTATTAACTTAATTACCTAATATTTGATCAAATAGTATTATTTCAATATGTAAAAGCAGGTGCTCACATAGCAAAATTTGTTTAGTTGTACGCCTCGGTTCTCAATTTTTAAACTCTTTCGATAAAGTATCATTTCACTACTTTAGCACATAAATAATTATTGACTTAATCACCTAATATTTGATCAGAATAGTATTATTTCAATATGTAAAAGCAGGTGCTTACATTAACACTGAATCACGGCACCAAAAAGTCAAACAATTTGCCATTATTGATAGTCGAGAAAATGTTGTATATACCACGGCAGTGAAGTGTCTTTATCGACCTGGTTTAGTTGTTTTTTGTTCGCTACTTTTCTTTATTTATACATATATTATTTGTCAATATCAAAAAGTATTATCCTTCATAAACACTCCTCTCTTCTATTATTTACTGAAGGTTAAAATCGAAATACACTAGGTTTCACTTGATTTATATTTACAAACGTGGAATAATATAAATAATACACATTTTAAGAGTACGGTTCCTAACAGAAGTACCATTTCACTGTTTTCTTTAATGTTATTTTTCTAATCGCAATCCACATTTGATTGTATTTAATTTTTTTTTTTTAACAAAAACGGGAGTTTTAATTATTTTTTCTTTCTATTTTAGCTTATATTAGATAGGATCTCGAAGGGCATTCACGAAAAAGTCAATAAGGGTTCGATACTAACCAAAATCCTATTCAATTTCGCTTACGAGTACAAAGTTAGTTGGGTCCGAAGAGGCTATTCCACGCCACTTATAGACAAGTAAGAAAAGATATCATCGAAGAATTTCGGGTTTGGAATTCGATTTCTCTCGGTTTCAGATTAGTATTCGGTAAAGTTAGGCAGATGTTAGGCGGTAAGATTAGGTTAATTTTAACCGGGGGCTCCGTTGTCACCGGATACCCACGAACAAACCAGTATCTGTCTTTGTGCCAGCGTAATCCAAGGTTACGGACTTACGGAAACGACATCTTCAGCTACAGTCATGGATGGTAAGTTTTAATTTAATTTGTTTCTATCTATATACGGAGAAATGCGGTGTTATAGGGAAAAAAGAGGACAGAAAAGCTTTAACAAAGCATTCAGATTTTTCCCCTCAGACTTCAAAACTTCTTTTTATTTAATTGTTCTTCGGGATTCGGTTTATAAGAATAAATTTGATTCAATGTTTTAATTAGTTACGTGATAGTTTGGGCATTTTGTGTTCATGACCTTTTCAAACTGTAAGATTTTATTCTTTAAATTAATTAAACATACATAACTTTTTTATATATAATAATAGTAAATTTCATATACAGGCTGTCCCACCGAAACTCGATCATTAGATTTTTTTTACCTTCTAGTAGGAATTTGATTTTGAAATTTGCAGTGTAATCATGGCCCACTGTGTTCAAAAGTTTTGTTAGCTCTTTGAACACCCTGTATGTGATTCAGTAATTATTGCTATAACACCTTATACTCACGTATTTGTACTTACTTCGGCATTAGTAGAACCACTAAATATTAAATACCTCGTGAAGTATTTAATTTTATTCGAAAGAGTGCTGCAAATATCAAAAATTCAACAAAAGTGAAGATATCTCCCTTGTATACCGAAAGTGCTATAAAGTTAAAAATATTTTACTTAAATACATCACAGTGGGCCATGATTATACTGCAAGTTGCAAAATCAAATTCCTATAGAAATTATATTAGAAACTAAAAAAAAAGATCTAGTTCGGTGGGACACCTGTATATATATATATATATATATATACGGAACTGGCTGGTTAGAAGTTTTCCGGCTTAACGAAATTCCTCAGTTTTAAAAAATTGGGGTTTGCAACGATTTGGCACTTACTTTCTTTCTAAAATATTTTCACCTTTTTTGCACTTCCGGTTAACCGGAAGTCGCCACGAACTTGGTTATTTTAAATGGAACACCTTATATATTATTATGTTTTTGAATTTACCATAAAATTCTATGACGATTACCATTAGGGTATCTTATACCTATCTTCAACTGTTTCTAAGATATTACGATCTTTGTTAAAATTTTGACATTTACATTGTTGTATGTAATTGATTAATTCTCACTTGATTTAAGTGTCAGAAACCTCCGACTTTGAAATCAACAAGTACTATCATTGTTTTACCAAAACGTAGAAAAAAAAATTCAGTGACATTATACAGGGTGTTTAAAAATTAGTGACATATTCAAGAATTTTGAATGTTGCAAAACTTAATTTTTTCAAATAGAACACCCTGTACATTTTTCTATTTTTTGATGTACAATTAAATTCTATGCCGATTTGCTGTAGCATTCCCTATACCCATCTTTAGTAGTTTTTTTTTTTTTTAAATTACTCGTTTTGTTTATTACCGCTTTCAAATGGCCGAATAATTTCTATCTGGTGGGCCATGACATTAACATCACAACAATTTATTATTATTAGTAAGTATTATTGTTATAATCATTGTTTGTTACACGTCGCGTGTTCAGATTGATGAATATTATTGTGGAACTTATGAATTAGATAATGAAAAATATTGAAGAAGCTTATTCTAACCTAGATACTATAAATTTATTTTAGATTCACTGAGAATGCAGGAAGAACTTATAGAGAATTTACGGTAATTATAGGAATTTATTTTCGGCTAATATATCTAATAAAATTCAGAAAACTTTGAAATAATACATTACACAGATTACACACTGTACGCAACTTTCGGTACTACCAAGCAAGATTTAATGATTCGTGTGACGAGAACGTTTGATGAATTAGACTCAGTTCAAGTGAGAAGAAGTATAAGGCGACACATTAAGACGTCGAATAGTAAAATGGTTGGACGTGAACGGAATCCACATTGAACATTTTTTTTGATGCTCTATGTGATGGTTCAAGTTTATGCTGGTGGTAAATTGCATTTGTTAAGTACGCATGTATCTAAATATTCTTCATAAAAATCTTTATAATTTTGAAAATACTTTAATATATCAAAAACTTTAAAACATTTGTCTGACAAGCACACTACGTTTTAGTGAAAAAATGTTTGTTATGTTGTCATCGTTATCGTTTATGCCATTTCCCTTAATTGAAACCAAGCTATTAAGAGAAATCATTTCAAAATTTTCTGGATTGCGTTAAATATATTAACAACCAATAAATTCCTTTAATTACATTGAATTCTCTATAAGTTCTTCCTGCATTCTCAGTGAATCTAAAATAAATTTATAGTATCTAAATTAGAATAAGCTCCTCCAATATTTTTCATTATCTAATTCATAAGTTCCACAATAATATTCATCGATCTGAACACGCGACGTCTAACAAACAATGATTATAACAATAATACTTACTAATAATAATAAATTGTTGTGATGTTAATGTCATGGCCCACCAGGTAGAAATTATTCGGCCATTTGAAAGCGGTAATAAACAAAACGAGTAATTTAAGAGAAAACTACTAAAGATGGGTATAGAGAATGCTACAGCAAATTGGTATAGAATTTAATTGTACATCAAAAAAATAGAAAAATGTACAGGGTGTTCTATTTGAAAAAATTAAGTTTTGCAACATTCAAAATTCTTGAAATGTAACTAATTTTAAACACCCTGTATAAATGTCACTGAATTTTTTTTCTTACGTTTTGGTAAAACAATGATAGTACTTGTTGATTTCAAAGTCGGAGATTTCTGACACTTAAATCAAGTGAGAATTAATCAATTACATACAACAAATGTAAATGTCAAAATTTTAACAAAATCGTAATATCTTAGAAACAGTTGAAGATAGGTATAAGATACCCTAATGGTAATCGTCATAGAATTTTATGGTAAATTCAAAAATATAATAATATATAGGGTGTTCCATTTAAGATAACAAAGTTCGTGGCGACTTCCGGTTAACCGGAAGTGCAAAAAAGGTGACAATATTTTAGAAAGAAAGTAAGTGCCAAATCGTCCCAAACCTCAATTTTTTAAAACTGAGGAATTTCGTTAAGCCGGGAAACTTTTAACCAGCCAATTCCGTGGAAAACCCTGTATATATGCTTATAATGGAAAACTTTCCAACGCGCCCAACACATAAGGATGTCTGTATAATGCAGATACAGTGTCTAAAAAATCTTTTTTTTAAATTTACCGCAACAGACCAAACCGAGATTCGAACCTGCGATCTCTAGTAATAGTCGACATCTTTTAAAGCATTCACATGAGTTATTACTAGAGATGGTGATTTTTGTTGACGCGCAGTAGCGCACACAGAGAAAAAGAATTCGTTAAATCAAAGTAAAGTTTCTTTGCGACTATTTAAAAGAATCATTCTATTTTTTTCAGTCAAAACATATTTCCTTCAAAGATTCAAAGATTTTTCATTTCCTCATTTCTATAAAAATGAAATTAATTAATTCACTTAAGCAAAAAGCTGCTGTGAGATGTATTAATGGAATTAATCAACCTACGTCACTTATTTTGTTTCTAAGAGAATTTTAACGGTGTTTAATTTGTTTATATTAGAATCCAGTTGTTACATACATAGAAATAGAGAGAAAATTACTGATTATCATAATAATCAACATCAATATAATATTAGAGATCAAAAGATTCATTTTATGAAACATAATTTGCAACTGACTGCTAATGGTGTTGAAGTATTAGGAGTTAAAATTTATAATAGCCTTCCTAATACTTGGAAATCTTTGACTAATGAACAATTTAAGAAAACTGGTAAGGCCTGGTTATATTCCACGCGTTTTTATTTTCTTTCTGAATTTTTTAACGTTACTGTTAGCAATCGTCAGTAGATTTAATTGCATTGTTTGCCACCCTTTCTAGACTAGAAAAACTTTTCACAAAATAACAACAAATTTTGTGAAAAGTTTTTCTTATATTTAGATTTATATTTATAATTGTTGGTGTCAACTTAATTTATTATTCATGTTTGGTGTTTTTTAACTTGATGATAGACTATTTTACTTTTTTGACGTTGATCTGAAGATGGCTTTTTAAAAGCCGAAACTAGTAATCATATATTAAATGAACGAAAGAACGAGTTTTTTTTACTCCTATCTAACCTTTACATATATAGCGTTCATTGGATACTTAGAATATAATATAATAATTATTATTATTATTATTAATTATGTTTTCAGTTATGAAATAAACCACGTGTTTTAAAGTATATATGTATACCTTCAATTTGAGTATCTCGATTTTTTTTAATTTGCTCCTATAGTTGGCATAATTTATTTTTCTTTTATCTCTTTGCGCTCGGAAACAAAAAATGAATTATGACAAATGCAAGAGCAAATTAAAAAAATTGAGATAGTCAAATTGAAGGTATACATGCATACTTCAAAACGCAATCAACAAAAGCAAGGTTTACTTTCTCAATTTTGCAAAAAGCTACCGAATAAGTCGTGCTATAAACTGCAATGGGATACGTGTCCGCCATATTGCTTTTTCGCGCGCCCTTAACTGAAGGAAATAGTTCTTTCAGATAGCGGCAAAGAAAAGTTTCTTTAATTCGAAGAATCCTTTCTATGTGTAATATTACTACATACTCCCCAGGCAAAGCGTGTGAATATTTTTATATACATATACGTATAATATATCACATGATACCCACCGATCATGTACAGTCTGCGTCACTGCGTGCTAACAAAATACATCACCTCTAGTTATAACAAATATTATACTAGTATCCATACGGTCATAAATCTCTTCCACTAGCGACATATAGATGGCATTAGGATTTCTATTGTTGTGCATTTGTAGTGGTAATATTGTTGTTGATTACATTTATGATGACGTAATGGATTAAACATCTGACAACGGTTTATCACTTCTTTAATGAAAATATATAAAATGCTACATATTATGACGTGATTACACAGTTACTGTTGGAATAAATAAATAATACGTTTAATCTTATAACACATTACTGGTGATGCCATCTATGCGGCATATATAGAAGTAGTATAATAGTTATCACGGTATGTACTAAAATAATAAGAACGTTTGATGTATTGTAAAAACACGTGAATAAAAGGTATTCAAGAAGTACTAAAGAACCGTTTATCAAACAGATATTTCCTTAAATCCAAGAGCTACATACAATGCTTCTCGCTGTCGAACTTATTCTATGTATTGCGCATGAGCATAAATAGTCGTTTTTACCAAATATATTTCCATAGGAGAATACTTGTGCTGCCCCTATATTTCGCCAGTGGAACATCTCTTTGAGTATAATATTTAGTTATAATAATAATAAACTTCCACTTTCAGCACACGACAGAACAGTTGGCAGAGTGGGTGCTGCAACTACCGTATGTGATATTATGTTAGTTAATTGGGAAGAGGGTAACTACAGGGTAACGGACAAGCCCTATCCTAGAGGAGAAGTCGTCATCGGAGGAGAGAACGTCAGTCCGGGCTATTACAAACTCCCCGGTAAAACAAGAGAAGAATTCTTCGAGCAAGACGGTAAACGATGGTTCAAGACGGGCGATATCTGCGAGATCCAGGAAGACGGTGTCCTTAAAATCATCGGTAATAATTTATCTTTGGGATTCGTTCGAATTTAGGTCCTACGATGATTCTTCTTTTGCTTCGAAATTGTTGCAGACCGTAAGAAAGATCTGGTGAAACTGCAGGCCGGTGAATACGTTTCGCTGGGGAAAGTCGAGGCCGAATTGAAGACCTGCCCGTTCGTGGATAATATTTGCGTGTACGGCGACTCGAGCAAGCAATATTGCGTCGCCCTGCTGGTGCCCAATCAGCACGTGCTTGCGGAATTAATCGAGAAGAGGGGAGCCCCCTCGCTGAGAAGCTTTGAAGATATGTGTACATCGAAGGATGTGGAGAAGATCGTCTTGCAAGAATTGGCCGAACATGGAAAGAAATGTAAGTCTGTTGTCTCGAAACTATGGTATGTGGGTACTGGTATATACAGAGTGATCAATTCAAAGCGATACAAAATTTCGTTTGTGGTATTGAACAGTTGATTCATCTGATTTCTTTGTTTTTTTGGTTACATTGAATGTTTACACATGGATTAAACAGAAAAAAGTTATCTCGTTATCTTATACGTCTTTTATACATGGGGAAATAAAGACATTTATTGTTATTATTATCTTCGATTTATCAATTTATAATACATCAATGTACAGGGTGAGTCGACGATAGAGTAAAGTTAATATCTCGTTTGTTTCTGGAATTACGGAGAAACGTTGGATACAAAAGTTTTAGATGATATTAAGGTGCCACAGTTTAAAATTATTTTTGAGTATACATGTTTGCTAAAAAAAAAGCATGGCGATTATAACATAATATTTTTGTAATCGAACATCCTATTTTTTAATTTATTTTTAGATTCTGCGTGAAAGTCTATAATTTTTTTGTTAATGAAGTTATCTACCTAAACTCAGTAGTTTTCTTAAAATTTTAATATTTTTAGAAAAATATTTGTTTTTACTCTTATAAAAAATTGACAGTTCCGCCATTGTTTGTGAAGGTGGAATACTCATATTTGGTGCAAACGTTCTATAGGAACGGTAAAAAAGATATATGTAAAGAAATTTGAGTGAGATGCTACAGGGCGTTCAAAATAAATTTATATAACTACACTATTTTAAATTGAAAAATATCAAGTATTTTAAATTGCACACCCCCTGTATATTATTGTTTTTTTCCCACAATAGATATTTTAATTTTCATTAAATATGTTTATATACTTGGTGGGGTGGTGGGTTGAGATGGATTTACTATACTGTCACCTAGCTCGTTGCTGTCAGGCTATAAAAACTATCAAAACAGCACACGGCTTCAGATGTGGTTCACACATTATACTTTGCTTATTTTCCGGGTTATTTAAGATTTGGCGTGATACATTGGGGGAGTAGCAATGACTGGTTGAGGGTATTTAGTCTCCAAAAGCGCTCGATTAGAATTGTTGCGTGACTCGGATGACGTGACTCATGCAGAGTCACGTCATCCCATTTATTAATTAAAGAATGTTAACATCGCCATCGCTGTATACGTTTGAAAATCGCAATATGTTAAAAAAAAAAAATAACACAAGATTCACATAACACAAGATATAGGGAACAATACAAGCCCGATTTGCACAATACCGCTCATTACCGAAGAGGTTGTATATACAAAGAAAATGTTTTAATAAGCTGCCGCCTCTTATTAGAGGTTTAACTAATATTCATAGTTTTAAGGAAACTTATTACACATTTAATGAGTTTTTGGCAGATGATTTACAGTGTTTCATACGTTGAGTGAAAATACCATCCTTTGAAGTGTTGTGAGTATCCGAATTAAAGTAATCGTTGATTCCGATTATTGAAATATTCGGATGATTCCGATTCTGAATCGGATGATTTCGAATCGAATGAGTCTGAATCGGATGATTTCGAATCGGATGATTCTGAATAGGATTATTTCGTATCGGAATTTCGACCCGGAAAATTTGTACAACGATTTTATATCGAATGAATGTATCGATACTTTTGGGTGCGTGTCCATATAGATACGTATTCGTATAAATTGTGTGATTTTGGAAATACTCAACTTTCTCTGGTTTTGACTTGATCGTCCGAGATTTATCTAAACTGACGGACGTTGTGCACATTTAAATCACACAGTCACATTTACTAAATATATTAGTAAGAAAAAATAGTAAACTTTTGTTGCAGATAACTTAATTACTGATAAAATAAGAAAAATTGAAATCCCTTGAAATCATCCGAATACGTGCAACTTATACGAGTATGTTTGGTGGAATATGGAATCGGAGTATTATTCCGATTCGGTTATTCTGATTATTGAAATCATCCGAGTACGTGCAACTTATATGAGTATGTCTAGTGGAATATGGAATCGGAATATTATTCCGATTATTGAAATCATCCGAATACGTGCAACTTATACGAGTATGTCTGGTGGAATATGGAATCGGAATATTATTCCGAATATCATGGCCTTCCGATTCGGGTATTCCGATTATTGAAATCATCCGAATATTTACAACACTAATCTTAATTTTTCGTTTTATGTTGTGACACCTTGTCATTATGTACTTATGTGCCACATACTGTACATGTACATATCTATCTATCTACTTATATTATTTTTTTTGCAAAATTGCTTTATATATATCCAATGCGTGAACATTAATTTAATAGATAATAAACGTTATTTATTTTATTAAAAATAATAGGGCAGACTTAACCTCCCCTGACGAGCCGCCACTGTACAGGGTGGGTCAAATTTGATACTTTTAATAGGAAACTTATGTTTCTAAAGGAATTAGAAAAAATCTGAGCTATGCTTTTTGAGCTCGATTCTAAAGAGAAATCGATTAGTGAAATCCGTATTTTTGTATCTTTCGCAGTATAAGAGATACAGAGCGTTTTCGTAAAATATGCAATTTTTAAAAGCCCTTGTAACTTTTTAATTTGTGAAAATGCTTGAATTATATAAGAACTTTATTAGGGCACTTTTTGACGTAGAATTCAATGCTCTAATTTGTTATTTTTTTTTTTACTCTTTTTTTTTAGATATTATCAAGACTTGTGTTTTTTTATATGGAACACCCCATATATTTTTACATTTTTCAAAAGCACATAAACTGACCTTTAACATGATATAACACACTTGATATTTTATTTAAAGGGTTTTCAAAATACTTGATTTTTTGTTTGCAATTTAACAGTATTTCAAGATGGCTCTGACTGTAACTAAGCAATGCGCGTATTTGTTTTTTTTTATTTGTGATCGTGAACCGTTGGCGAACTGCATGTTCGAACAAACCTAACATATTCCGAATAATTGTTAATTTTTGAATAAATATTACGGCTCATCCAACGCAATAGATAGTCACCATTCTATATGTACTTTACTATTAATTCATTCATTACAAAATATAGATGGCGCTGATGTGAATTTAAAGTTACAAAAATTACCCATCTGGATTGAATATAAGAATGGTTCTTGTAATTTTTTTTATCATTATACATTTCCCCCTTATGCATCATGTTCACCTCTTGATATTCTTTTTTTTTCTTCTTTGATTTAGGCAAACTGGAAAGATTCGAAATCCCAGGCGCTGTAAAACTGTGCACGGAAGTTTGGTCTCCGGATATGGGCCTGGTGACCGCAGCGTTCAAATTGAAGAGGAAGGACATCCAAGAGAGATACCAGCACGAAATAAATCGAATGTACGCTTCTTGAAATAGGGCCAATGATCCCCCTCTAGCGAGCGTTAGGTAGAGAAAGGACTGCTTGGTATGAATGGGCGGATGCGTGAGCGGTTTGTGTTTTGTGTATTTTGATAATCGGTGAAAAGTGCAGTAATTAGATAATTAAAAAAAAATAAATAAATAAAAGCGGTACAACGGTGCGGTGATTGGTCGCGCATTCTTCTTCTTTTTTATATAACACTTTAGAATATAATTGTGTGATTTATTACTATTATTATTGTAAAATATATTATATATATATACATATATACATAATATAAACAGAAAAGGGCAGAGCATACGTTTCACTGTATTTGTATATAAATGAAACGGTAATAATAATGAGGATTATTATTGTTATATGATAGAATAATAATTAAAAGCTAAGTTAAATTAAATTTGATATGAACAAAATGAAATGGATAAATCAATAATATATAAAAAAAAAAACTGTACAAAACACAGTTAAATTAAATAAACTGATTACACATTACATAGGTGCTGGAAGAGTTGTTTATATTGCAAATAGATGTAAAGAAGAAAATTTACGAGCAATCTTGTTACATATTATTATTATTATTATTACTTTCATAATTTATTATTTTTAATCTGTTTCTCTTAGTATGTTTTTTTGTACATATGGTATTTATTTGTTTATTTTGTAGTCGTGAGTAATTAATATGTTATAATATACCGAATAGTACGTTATTATTGTACAATAAAAGAACTGAATGATTATATTGGTAAAAATTGTTGTTTTTTTTTATTCTAAAAACACCTTGTATATTTGTATATCTCGCATTGCATTTAATACAACCCTGTACTGAAAAGATGGGCAACTTAATAAATACATTAATTTGCTTTGCATGTTTGGTTGGTTATAATATTTCTGAACATAAAAATATGATTTGTAATGATTAAGAACAGAACATTTAAGAGGAATCTCATTACTTTGCACTACTTGTAAACTGTATGAAAGTATAATAGAACAGAAGCTAAAACAAAAAAAATAAAAAAAAAACACTTGGGGATGCACAAGCAGCTTTTCGAGCAGATAGATCCAACACAGGATTGGATATTTACAGTAAGACAAATCGTAGAGAAGGTAACATCGGCAAATAGCAAAATGTTTGTGGCAGTGTTTGAAAAAGCATTTGACAAAATAAAAAGAGAGGAGATCTGGAAAGTCTTAGAAGCGAGAGGAATGTACGAAAAGCTCATTGAAATAGTCAAAAGTCTTTACAGGAAAACAGAAAATAGGGTAAGGGTAGGAGGATGAATAACTGAAAGTCTTGCAACGTTCAGAGGTGTCAGACAGGGGGGAGTTCTCGGTCCATTGCTTTTTATCGTGATGGATGAAATATCCAAGACCCATATAGGATGGAAGCTTAGACCGGTAGTTGTAAATGAGATGATCTACGCCAATGACTTACTGATAGTTGCTAATAGTAAAGAAGAAGTACAAAACAAAATGGAAAAATGGGGCAAAGAGATTGGAAAATACGGACTACATATAAATATAGAAAAGACCAAAGTAATGGAGATGGCTAATCGAACAGAAGACAAAGAAAACAAATAGGAAGCGTGAAAAAATTAAAATACTTAGGAACAATTAATTGCTAACTCGGACGGAAGATTAGAAGAGAAAATAACAAGCAGAACAAGTTATGTGAGTGTATTGTGCAGAATTCGGCAATTTGTAATCTGGCAAATTTACATGTATAAAATTTATCTGATTGATTAAAGAGGGATTTTTAATAATATCTTTGCATTGTGTTATTGAACCTGGCTCGTCTTTTAGATTAAATACTCTATGTCTCTGACATAGCCAATATTTTTGCAATAAAAAAAAAAACTTGAAGAATATATAAAAGATAATAGTCGTCCTTCCCATTCAAAAGTTTATTTAAATATATAGCACTACATGTTTCGGCGATATGCCATCATCGGGTAATAATTTATGTTGATTATTAAAATACAGTGAAAAAAGTCTAACAACACTCCATGGAAAAAGTAATTTTAAATTTAATTCAATTCAAAAATTAGACTAAAGGTCTGTTCGAACATGCAGCTCGTGAACGGTTCACGATCATATGAACCAATCAGACAACGCATTCCAGTTCGCGAGAACTCCAATCTGTTCTCTGATTGGTTCACGTGATCACGAACTGTTCGCGAACTGCATGTTCCAACAGCCCTTAAAATGATTCTCTCCACCGATCATTCAAAAATAGTAGACATGTCTCTCTCTTCATTTTGGGGAGGTTTGCATTAGATTCGCGAATTTTTAGTTTCGTATATGCTTTTACCTGAATTTCTAATAAACATAAGTAATTAATAAGCATTTATTTTTTTTAGTTTTCGATTTCCACAAAATTAATGCTAATCGATAACGACTTCTCTCCTTTTTCGCGTTCACCAGCAAAACCTAAAATTATTAACTGTTACTAAGTATATCTATTTTTGAATTCTACCGCTAATAGTTTTCCTGTGACATTAAAGGGCGCTATAATCGCGGTTTCATTTTATTATTAGGGACATTGTATTCTATTTGGTTATCTATAGTATGGGCCAAACGACACTGACGACCGATTTACGTTATCTGTAAGGTTATGATCATAATTTGTCGTTGTAATTTGACATTTGTCGTTTAAATGTTAGGGTGGTAAACATTATAAACCTAAACTAACAGGTTTGACAATACTATAAGTATATTTATATTTAGCCGTACGCCGCTGAGATGTGACGTCAAAATATGTTTCCACTAACAGTGCTGATGAGTGGCGGTCGCGTACGGAAGTTCGGGCATTAGCTAAGCAGTAAAATTGATGATATTTAGTTAATATTGAAGTACGCGTTTATAAATGAAAATTTCATACCCTTATTTAGTGGTTTGAATTGGTGTTAAATTATAGCTATTAACATAGCGGGAGTATAAAATAAATATTTAAAATGCAAATCTTGCTGTTGTTTTATTTGCTTTCAGCTAATTAGGATGGTCCATCCTTCCGCTGATGGAGCACGCAGCTTCATGCTCTGCGTAGAGACAAGGAGCAACCTGGAAACACAAGAGAACACAGCTATCTGAATTTAAACGACGTGGAGGTTACCCCTTCCAAACCCAAAAGGATAATCATAATTTGCTGACCATAAGTAACAATGCTTGGGGCTGCTTCCATGGTTTTCCCTTACTCCTTGGCGAAGTAATTATGGACGCAAGCATAATAACAACTGTAGATTTTTGTAAATGCGTTGGTGCTGGATTTGCCACTTCTACGTTGATGTATTTAAATAACAAAACACACAAAACCTTTATTTTTTTGTGATTTCATATATTTACATAGTAAGATATTTACAAATATATTGGCGCTTGAAATGTCGGAACAGAACTGCTTACTACAATATGGTTTTGAACTAGTAGTCCCTTGTTACACTGACCATTTTCTCTTGGCGGGGTTACAAAAGTGATTGCGTGTGGTGTACAAACGTAAAATTACAAAATGAAGAGGGTGTCTGACAGAATAAAGAAAGAATCGAAAAAGGGAAAGATGTCTTCACTATTAGCTTCTTAGAACTGAAGGAACTTAAATCTAAATATGGGGACGTAATAAAACCAAACTACGAAGTCGGGTTAGGACAAAACAAATGTATATAATTCTGTTCTAAACAACAACTGATAGTTATGATGTGTTGATCTAATCAGAAGTACAGATATGAACAAAATGCTATTGATAATCCATTCTGACTCTGTGTGGGGAAAAAAGTGTAAATCTTTTGTACACTAAAAAAAAAACGATTTTTTAATTATATTTAAGAAAATACTTTTATTTTACATGTGCCTTATAAAAGTAAATACATGGATACAAATACTCAATGCGTGGACGACTATTATATCGAATCAAATCATCATCAATGCCTAAACGGCTGACTTGTATAGATAGGCATTGAATAGAATTAAATTATTATAGTTGTATAGGCTCGGTTTCCTTCCATAACCACTCTTTGACTTCGCATAATCCCCTCCCTTCCAAAATTGGCCCTATTATATCCCTACACCTCTGATGGTAACAATTCAAACTCTCCACTTCGGCCTCAGTCAACAAATCCGTCAAGATCATCTTAGTCTGTATCGGGCAGAGCGTTATGGTTTCGAAAGCCAAGAAACCTCTATTGTTGAAATTATAAGGTGTAGCAGCTTCGACGATTTGGACTATGTCTTCGAGCCTGATGCCGAACTTCCCATCTTCGTAATAACCGGGCTCGTTCGAGAGAAACATGCCGCTCTCTAAGCCGGGATCATCTTTCATGTACTTGAAGGAGATGCCCATGGGTCCTTCGTGGACGTTTAGATAAGATCCTATCCATGGCCGGTACCGTGAGCGTAGTCTAAACCGACTTTCCATAAGTGTTGCCTTGCGAACGGATCTAATAGATTCCCTTGATTTTCGTCGGGAATACCATCGAAGCCACTTGTATCTGCCCTTTCAATACACGCGTAAAGCATTCCCTTTCATAGTCGGTCGGGGTGCCGAAATGGAAGGTGCGCGTCACATCGGTGGTGCCATCTCTGTACTGACCACCGGAATCGCATAAATAAATATTTTCCGTCGTTATCCGCACGTCTGTCGATTCATCCGGTTGGTAATGGATTATAGCGCCGTGAGGTCCGACTGAGCTTATCGTCGCAAAACTGGCTCCCATGAAGTCCTTCTCCTGGTTGCGGAACTCCAGCAGTTTCTGCGCACCAGATACTTCGGTGATCTCTTCTTTATCGACATTCTTCTCCAGCCATGAAAAATAACAGCACAATGCGACTCCGTCTTTGATATGAGCGTTCCTCATCCCTTTGATTTCCGTTTCATTCTTAACGGCTTTCATAAAAGCTATCGGAGTTAATTCAGTCAATAGATTCCTCGACGGCACCAGACTAGTCAGCGAATAACTCGAATATTCGGAAAACCACACGAACGATCCTTCGATGTTCTCGACGACGCTTTTATGGTGGAAATCACCTCGTCGTATCCGCGAATTTCGAAAGTCGCTTTTCCGGTTTCCTGCGATAGATGCTTCTCCACTTCCGGGGTATATTTAGCCGGATCGATGAATAGAATATAACCGCACTTCGTTATAACGACGTAGGAGAAAAATACAGGGTTGTATTCGATATCACAGCCGCGTAAGTTGAGGAAATAGGCGATCTCGTCTAAGGCAGTTAGTACCAGCAGGCTGGCGTTTTTACTATTCATCTCTTCTTGCACCTTTTCGAATTTGTCGTAAATGGATTTTCCGCTGAATTCCAAGCCTAAAGGCTCGACAGCATTGCAAGGAACGCTGGGCTTGTTTTCCCAAATTACATCGATTAGATTAGTTTCTACTGGTACTAGTTTGTGCCCTGATGACTCTAATTGCGATTGTAAAGGCTTCCATTTGCTGAAGGTCATTAGATTTGGATCTACGCCTACTTTGGCGCCTGTTGGTAAATTTTTTGACAGCCAAGTTCCTAAAAAATATATATATTATATTAATATGATGTCTTAATGCCTAATTTTTTCATTCTTTTTTAAATTAATTTTGAATAACTTGAAATAATTTTTATTTTTCTTCTACAATGAAAATGTGAATTAAATTTGTTGTAATGTAGTCAGAGACATCTCTCGTCAAAATAAAATTATAACCATTTAATTCGGATCCCCAGATCATTAATAGTAGGGGACAGTGCTGCCAACTCGTGGGAAATTTTCGATTCGTGGGAAGTTTTGAAGCTGAAGAGAAAAAGGGAAATAGCATGGTATTCGTGGGATTTTTTTTTGCATTGCTATGTGCTAATGATTATTTAATCAAATTAATGTTTCGTTAATCGGTTTGAATACCGAGGTAACCAAATTTAAATTTCCCACAATTATTTTTAGTAACTTTAACATAAAGGTATTAAATTGCAAAATTGTAAGTAATTTCATGATTCAACGTTGAAGTTACTGAAAATTTTTGGGGAAATTTAAATATGGTTGCCTGGGTAGTTTGTGATGCATTTTAAAAGTAAAATATTTAATTAATAATAAAATTGCATATCGCGCAAACACGCCCTTAGAATACAAATGCCTGCTATTTTAAATTCCAGAAATTATCTACTAAATCATTTGTTTACGTTATTTATCGAATGGTGCTTCTATACTATTAGCTCACTACTTCATTTTGCTGGTATAAGATTGGATCCCAACTGCTTCATCACGAGATGCGGAAGAGCATACCTTGTATATTTGTACCATGGTATTTACTGTGCTTTGTGCATTCGTGGGAATTTTGTTAAAAAAAGGAAAATTTTGATAGTTCTCGTGGGAAATTCTAGTCTTAAGGGTTGGGAACACTGGTAGGGGAGTCTAAAACTCATGCGCTGGACATGTTATACACTTGTAGAAGTGTCTGAAGTTGACAATAAAGAAATTAAGTTGGCTTCAGTGTGCAGTTGACTCCATTAGTTTTGTTTACACGCATATCAAAAAAAAACGCCACGAATAACAAGTGACGCAATGACAAAAATCAAAAAGAGATGTAGCCAATCTTTAGAAAATAAACATAAACTACAGCAATTATAGGTTAATCAATCAACGGACCTTTTTCATACCAACTTCGGACACTTTCAGTTAATTTCTTGAGTTCTTTAGTTAGCCAATGTATTTTATTATGCGACATTTGTAGATTTATAGCTTAATGAAGTGTAATTTTCTTAGTTTAACGACGTTTCGACATTATTTTATTTTTCAAGCTGTACACAATAAATGAATATTGATTATACAGGGTGATTCTCAATATATGCGACAAACTTTAAGAGCTGATTCCTGAGGTTATTGTGATCATAAAAGTTCATATCAGGATATGTCCAAAACGGTTTGGTTTTAAAGTTATTGAATGTTTAATAATAAATTATGAACTATGACTAACACGATATAATATCACAGTTGGTTCTTCAAAAACTATTGTGTTGAGAGGGAATTGTTTATTTGTCATATCAATATTTGTCAATAGTTGTCAGAGTATTCATTCAGTTTATTGCCAGTGTCTGTTTTCTAAAATGAATTACACGAATGCTGAGATGTGTGATATGCATTTCGTTTACGGTCTTGCCAATGGAAATTCGCATGCTGCTAGACATCTTTATGAAGAACGATACCCGAACCGTATCATCCCGCATCATTCAATATTTGCCCGTCTTCACCAACGTCTTAGTGAAAGAGGAAATTTAAAAAAAAAACAGACGACTGATAACGGGCACCCATCTGCAGTGAGAACTCCACAAGTTGAAGAAACGGTACTAAATGAAATTGAGGAACATCCTACTACAAGCACCAGAAAAATGCGTTTGCTTCAAACATTAGTCAAGCCACAGTTTGGAGAATATTGAAAGATCAACTGTTGTATCCATATCACATTCAACGGGTGCAGGCACTTTTTGCCGGCAGATTTTCCGCAAAGAGTGGCTTTTTGTCAATGGATGCACACAAAATCCTGACTATTTGGCTCAAATATTCTTCACCGACGAGGTTACTTTCTCTAGAAACGCGATTATTCATTTTCATAATAATCACATATGGGCCGAAGAAACTCCGCACGAACTAGTGAATGCCCATCATCAACATCAATTCTCTGTCAATGTGTGGGCCGGAATTGTTGGAGATCACTTGATAGGTCCACATTTTTTACCGATGCGGTTAAATGGCGCAATTTTCTTGAAGAGGAGCTACCACTACTGCTGGAAGAAGTTCCGTTGCAATTAAGATTACAAATGTATTTTATGCATGACGGTGCTCCAGCGCATTTTAATTTAGTTGCTGGCGAGTTTTTAGACAATACGTATCCAGATCGGTGGATAGGACGGGGAGGTTCACAACCGTGGCCTCCTCGGTCTCCAGACTTAAATTCTTTGGACTTTTTTCTCTGGTGTCACCTTAAATCATTAGTTTATAGGACTCCCATTGAAAATGTCGATGAACTGAGAAATCGTACTATCGCAGCTTTTCAAACAATTCGAAATACCCCTGGTATTTTAGAAACGGACTCGCCAGTCAACACGACGGAGGATAGAAGCTTGTATTGCAGTTGGGGGCGGTCATTTTCAATAGTTAGTATAAGTTAATTTTGTTTAATTTATAATAAAAACATTAATTATGTTAACTTACTATTAAACATTGTACAACTTTAGAACTAAGCGATTTTGGACATATGTTCTTATGAACTTTTATGATCAAAATAACCCCAGGAATAGTGGAAAACCCCAGAAATGCTTAAAATTTATCGCATATATTGAGAATCACCCTGTATAATAGTATGGATGACTTTCATCTTACTTTACAACAACATATTGTTGTCTGTTAACTACACAATCTAATAACTTTTTTAATGCAACAGCGCTAAAAAACACCTAAGGACGCCACTGTCTTTTACATGTAATTGTAAATGTATTTCATCGTCTATCGCACGCTAAAACATTCTAAGTACACTGCGCTGCTGTTGGAGTATCGAATGTAATGTTCTTCCCCTTCACCTAGCTCACAGTACAAATAATCAAGTGCCCGTTTGTATATATATTTATCAACAGCAGTGTTGCGAATTTAGCGGATTTCCCGCTAGTTCTAGCTTAATTAACATTGCATTTGGTGGTAGAATTGCACGTTTAGCTGTTGGCGGATTTTTTTAGCGGAAAACTAGCAAAACCAGCTTAATTTCTAGTGGATTTTTGTAATAATATACATTATATCAAAATTTTGATATGTTTTGTAACATTTAACATTGTCATATAATGGTTTAATACACTGTTAAATTCTTTGCAATAACTATAATAACTAATAACAACAAACACTGGTTGAATGTGCTTGAAAATTGATCAAAATTCGTTCGAATTCATTTGAATTGATGAATGACATTTCATTAATTTTTTATAGTTCTACATGAAGGGCATTTCCCACTGCACTTACCCAGCTACGACCTCTCACTCTCAATCAATCATTTTGAGATACCCTCAATTTTTATCAATTCAATTGAAGATTATGTATTACACAAGTTAATCTACATATCCAATTACACCAAATGCAAACACTTGAAAACAAAAATTTAATCATCTATTATCCTATATGCTTTACATTGTATGATTAAAAAAAGATTAAATATTTAAATTAAGATTTCGTACTTTAATGCTACGATTAACCCCTGCTCAAAATAACAAAATAAAAACAGTCATTCTTACCTTGCGATGGTACTGTTGCTAATCCCTCCTTCATCAACGTCCAATTAGAATCCAACTCCTGAGATGCTTGCAAGTAATACCTGCCATCGGTCCACAGGCAAGCATGCTCTTGAGTTATGATAGCGGTTCCTGCCGATCCAGTGAAGCCCGAAATGAAGGCTCTCCTCTTGTCGCAGTCCGCCAGATATTCGCTGTTATGTGCGTCATTAGAAGGCACAATATAGGCGCTTATGGGCTCCCCGACGTACTTAGGATTGCTCATCAACTCCCGCAAATGCTTGAGCAAATCTGTAGTCGATTTTGCCTTCGCCATCGTGGCTAGCAACTGCGTTCTCATTGAGGCGGTGCAGGACGTTTTAAACGGAGCGTTTTTTTTTTATCTAATCATGAGTGGTTAATTGTCGTCCCTATTTTTTTAATATACCTTATGTGATACCTATCGTAAAACCGCTGTTTAGTGCTGACGTATTGGATTTTGACATTTCTATTTTCGCTAGTTCATATAGGTTGCATTCAGCGGTAGAACCGCTAATATAACTAGCAGATCTGAAAAACAAAATGAAAATTCACCGCGCACTTAGAATTACCCGCATCTATTTGATTCAGCACATTTTCAATCTCGTTTGTTTAAAAAATACTCAGGTTTTTACATTACTATAATGACTGATATTAGTGTAAAGTGTAAGTATAATCAGCTGAATGCAATTGTGCAACCTTAGGTTTGTTCGTTGGTGTTACACCAATTACGCTAGTGCATATTTTATCTTTGTCAAGTGCGTAAAGAGTGAATCTTCTATCCTGTTTTAAACACAAGTCAGTGTAGAAAATGTAGCACCAACGAACATATCCTTTGGTTGGCTGACACAACAAACAGCTGACCTCATTTAAATTCAAAGGGCGAAAATTAAATCCACTTCGAATTTTAAAATATTAATTATAATATTTATAAGATTTGTTGCGGTTTGGTTAAATACTTCTAATAGTACGGTGGGTACTAGAAATTTACATTTATAATAAACAATTTTAGGAATAAGAATGAAAATTGCTCAGTTTTGAACAATTGTTGGGCGATATATATATATATATATACAAAAAAAAAAACAAGGAATAAAACACGTATTGAATAAATTTATATTATTAAATTGTCTATATAAAAAAAAATTAAAAGTAATAATAATGATCGTAAGATTTATTAAATAACGTAGAAACTGGAATGAATGATGTTCATTTACTACGCTCTTGTGTATTTTCCCCAGATGTGCAGCATGAAAACTGAAGCGATGAATAGCAGTGACATCACTAAAACTGGTACTGGTCCTCTGCAAAAAGTGCAAAAACAAATAAAAATTATTTGGTAATACTAATGTTCTAATAAATATTAAATTTATCACAATATCATCACCAACAATTTTGCTTTATATATTTTTATTAGCAGCAGAATATGAAATGTTATTATTAAGATGCGAAAGGTAATCAATTATTCAGTTTGAGTCTATTTTTAAGACTTAAGTTATTTTTAGGAACTAACTATTAGAAAATTTTAAGATTTTCTAATTTATTCACATTTACTAATTCAACTTTTCAAACACAATTTTAGATGTTTGAATAACTTTACAAGTTTTCAGTATGTTGCAGTTATTGATTATGGCTTTAATTTTTCTACTATGACAACTAGAATATGTTTAAAAACAATTAATAATTTTACAATGATAAAGGTGAAAGTATCTACCTAAAACTGTTGCATATGTAATCTGATTATACAACATAATAAATTTGCTCAACTAAGCCAATTTTGTCTTTTATACTTCTTAACCCTTTCACCGCTCAAGACGAATACACTGACAAATGCCAAATTGCAATTGCGATTCTCAAACTAGTGAAAGAGTTAAATAAAATCATTCAATAGCTAATAATTGTACAATATGAAATACTGCATAAACTCATATATTCATATAAATTTATCAGTTTCTATACAGATGCTAATAATATAAACTTACACTTTAATGCCTGGTGAATCGTCTGTGTAAAACTTCCACATACCACCCGAACTGGCACCTGTATTCCTCGATCTAGCTGCCGTTGTTGTGGCTGTCTTCCTCTGTTTCACTGTAGTGCCGCCTCCGGATCGAGGGGCCACAGCTTTTGACGGAGATCTAGTCGAAGATCCGACAGAGGTTGCGCTTGGTGAAGCAGGCTGTAAAAAAGTTTTACCTGCGCGTAAACCTAAGAATTCTCACCCTCATAGCTTCTATTATCTTACCATAATGGAAGATTATGATTATTAATTGATAATAACTACGAACTGTGCTCTACGATACTCAACCTATATTTGAATCGGTTACAAGCAAATCTTGCCACCTTTTCATAAATTGACGTTTACGTTTTGTACACGTTGGCGCACGTCACAATTTATAAATTACACGTGACAGCAGAGCCGACAACATGCAAATATAAACATTTTGAATATAATTATAACAATTATTAATATAATATAAGAATTTATTATACTAGTCCAGACTCTTAATATAAAATTTATCACATTTAAGTTAATAATAATTTTTAAAATAAGAAGTTGTAGGTTCGCCATCTATTGACCATAATGTAAACAGTAGCCCCGCGTAAGTTCAAATTGATTAAAGAATTTTTTTCATTATATTCGTATTGATTTAATATTTATAGTTATCTAAATTTAACGCATTTGCAATGTCACTTTTGGTCTATACTTTGATGATCTCCATTTCCTACTGTAAATTTTAACGGGCTTTCCTATAAAAAATTGAGAGGGGAATCTTGTATAAACCATAGAACAAAAATAATAGTAGTTTTTGTAATTAATTGCAATTACGTGACGCTATTTGCACGAATTTGTCGGCATGTACGATATGAAATATAATTGTCTGCTCCCTTAGCTAAGCCAAGCTAAACTATAGCTAAACTTTATACACTTATACATAATTTTATGCAACATTTTATGGAATGTACTCTCTGTTCACTTATAATTCGCACCGTTTCTCCAATTCCTAAAAAATATTATTTTTAACCGTCAAAGTTGTAAGAACAATTATTTGTTTGAGAGAAACTATTGGCACGTGAAAAAGTAGTATGACCTGTAAAAATCTGATATTATGAATTACATACATCAATATAAGTTTCAAATGAAATATATTAATATTTCACAGTACCACGCCACTACATTAATTAATATTGATATGCTTTTTGTTGATGGATTCTAAGAATATCTTCCTGATTTATCTAAGGGTTTGTCTATTTGCTTGGATATTCCCTAAAAGCCAAATTTAAATTTCCCGCCACCATTTTTAGTAACTTCAACGTAAAGACATTAAAATAACTATCGATGTAGTACAAAATAGTAGATAATTTTGTTCCAACGTTGTTGTTACTAAGTTACTAAGAATAATTACGGGCAATTTAAATTTAGCTATGTGGGTTCTTTACAATTTCATTCTTATGTTTTTTTTTACTACATTTTTTCAACAAATTTATTTTAATGTAAAACAGAGAAGTAGATACATTAGGCATATTTCACGCTTCCTGTTTCTATTTTGTTTTACATGAAATTCATTCAATGAATGCGTAATTTAATTCTCAGAAATCAACTGAAACTGTTTGAAAAGTTGTTGACTCGGTTATTTTCAAAATAACGAAGGATCGTACCAAATACAATTGAACAGAGTGTACATATTTCGCTAATGCATCCTTCCTGGTAAATGTTAGAAATCCCCTCCTCCTAACGTGCCCATTCTATATTCCATGATGTAAACAATAACTTAACCTCTTATATCGTTTCGTATCGGATAACTATCGAAATGTAATTAAAGCAAACGATTTTAAGAAAATTTGTGTGATTTTCTACGTAATACACGACAGAAACGAGTTTTTAATCGAGTGACTAGCATTTCTAATCGGTGCGAAAGAATCGAATGACAAGAGAGAGAAAATATGGACAGCAGACAAGTAACAAATTGAAGCTGACAAGTGACATTTTGACATATGATAGTTATGACTGACACTTGCTAAAAATAGGTCGAACTCGACGAGGATGTATTTCTTAGCGAAATTTTGTCGGATATGTATTTCCTCGAACGAGAATTTACGTGATATAAACAGTTGTGACTATGATTCGATTAAAATCAGTGAAAAACTGAAGGCCCTCGCAAAAATGGTAAGTGCATTTGTTCTTATACACCCATCGTCTGACATTCATTTATAAATGTATTGATTTTCGGGCAAATTGAAATTTGTAGGACTTGAAAGAAATGGTTTTAAAAACAAGCGTGTTTGATATGATAGTACAATGCTAAATTCAAAGATAATCGCGGCGATTGATGTTGAGTTTCGAGCAATAATTATTCTTGTCCTCAATTTATAGGTTAGGAAATCGTTACAGAATTGACATTTTCGCTAGTGCTATTTGTTTTGTTAGTGATATACAGGGTGATGATTACTTTCTTATGAGGGACATAGAGTTTGTTAATAAATACAGGTAATATTTATTGTATATTGTATTTACAGGTTGTCAATTTTGAAGAATAGGATTCTTTAGACATTTTGTTTTTAAATTAGTGTTTGTATAATACATATATAGTCATATAAATGTATTATTTCAGTAATCAGGTTTACTTTAATTGTAATTTTTATAATTATGAAAAAAAAATCCACACATGTATGTAAAAAACTTATAAGTATTGACAAAATTTAATTAACTTAAGTCAGAATTTTAAATTTTGTTTTCATTCTTTATTATTTTAATCCATTTACAAAAATTCAAAACAAACTGCGAATGTGCATTTCTTACACCATTTTAGCGTTTTCACCTTTAGTCAATAATTGTTTATACCGCTAAAATAATGCCGTACAATGCATTTTCATTTCACACTGTTTGTTTGTGGTTTAAGGTGAAAAACATTAGCAATGTTTATGACATGATTTAACAATGACAATTGAATGAAATTCTGATTTCAAATTTTGTTTTTAAGTTTAATTAATTTTGAATTGCAAACAATTTATTTTTATGATGATTTGGTCTAAAGTAATATACAGGAAGTGGCATTTATATGTGGACGGTCTCTTATTATGGTTAATCTATCCACTTAATTGAAATATGTTTTAAATAAAAGTGTTTCAGGATCAAATACTTTCCACAAAATTATTTATGAATAATTTTTAGTTTAGCCTGTGCGTTATACAACTTTGTTATTACAAATAAAACACCCTATATATTATTGCATTTTTGAATTCCTTAATGCAAAATAAAGCAGATTTGATTTACATACTACACTAAAACCGAAAGGTTTCAGAGATATTCGACTTTCTAGAAAAAAGAATGCGTCTACAAGGTTCATTTCAAAATTCAATACCGTCCCCAGTAAATCAAATTCAAATTTCCCGCAATTATTTTTAGTAATTTCAACTTTAAAGCATGAAATTACCTACGATTTTGTATTACAGTAATAGTTAATTGAATACCTTTAAGTTGAAGTTACTTAATATAATTGCGGGAAATTTGAATTCGGTTCACTGGGCCTTTATTTATAACAATTTTGCGATAATTTTGTTTGTGTTTCTGAAGTAAAAATAAAGTTAGGTATCTTATTTAAACGTGTGAAACTATTTTTTTTAAATTGAACACCCTGTATGTTTTTAAGTCACAAGATACAGAGTTAAATTCTTTTTCGATCCTTCGATCCTGTAGCTAAAGTTAATATTTTTGAGTAATTTTGAATAATGTGTTATTTAGTACAAGAATTGTTGTTTGCTTTGATACCAAACTCCTCATATATGAGCTCAAACTTACACAATAATAAGGCATGTATATAGATAAACAACCTCAACAAACGCATGGAAATTGAAGTTTATAAACTAACCACTATATCTTGAATAACTTACAAACCAATTAATATGTTTATAAAATAGCTAAAATATTACTATTTTATCAAAAAGTGAATTTTCGCATAAATAAACCACTGATTGGTTATTCTGTAAACCAGCTGGATAGTATAAAAACTAGTTTACGTTTAAGCCCTAACATATACAGTGTGTTAAAAAAGGTTGTCGGATATTTTACCCAATTATAGTACTGGTGGAAATAAAAAAAAGTCTTAGTCAACATGGGTCCGCAATTAACTGTTTTTGACATATAGTCGATTGCATATTTTAAATAAAAAAAAACATTTTTCGGTTTTGAGAATAGTTCCCTTTGTCAAACAACTGATTGTGACTTAAAATTAGTTCTGTCAGACATCTGTCATCAGATTATTTATCATTTGCGTCATTTTTTTTTTGTTCTCAAATTATGCATAAGTACACAAATGCAGAAATGGCGATATGCATTTTATGTACGGTCGTTGCGAATGTAATGCCACTGAAGCACGGCGTATGTATGCCGAAGAATTTCCAAATCGGTTGTTACTGAGTGATAAGATTTTCTCAAGACTTCATATTCGGCTGTCCGAAACTGGTTCATTTAAATTAATGTGGTTCTGGTAGACCTAGATCAGTTTCTTCTCCCGCAGTAGAATTAGATATTTTGAGACGGGTAGAAGACAACCCAAATATTAGCACCCGAAGACTTGACGCAGAACTGAACGTCAGTCATCCTCTCATTTGGAGACTTCTGCGGGAACAGCAGCTCTATCCCTACCACATTCAACGCGTGCAAGTTCTTGCTCCTCTCGATTATGATGCACATAGGGTTTTTTGTCATTGGATTTTACGAAAGCTGGCAGAAACTCCTTAATTTGCGACTCAGATTTTATTTAGTGACGAGGCTGGGTTTACAAGAGACGGAATATTCAATTTTCATAACAATCACGTCTGGGCAGATGAAAATCTCCATGCTGTTGTTGAACTGCATCCCCAAAACCGGTTTTTCGCTAAATGTTTGGTTGCTATTTTTGGAGACTGTTTAATTGGTCCAGTATTTCTCCCTAATCGTTTAACGGGACAAGTATACTTGGATTTTTTAAGAAATGAATTACCCGTTTTGTTAGAAGACGTACCACTTTTTAACAGATTAAATATGTGGTTTATGCACGATGGAGCTCCTGTGCATTTTTCCATCGTAGTTAGAAATTTCTTAAATCAAGATTACAACGAGAGATGGATAGGACGGGGTGGACCAACTGCATGGCCTCCTAGGTCCCCTGACCCGACACCTCTAGACTTCTATGTTTGGGGGCATCTAAAACAATTAGTGTACGCACGGTCTGTAAACAATTTGGAAGAACTCAGGCAACGAATCATAAATTGCTGCGAGGAAATTCGGAGGACTCCAGGAATTTTCGAAAGATTGCGTCAATCTTTCATAAGAAGGTGTGAAGCATGCTTAGAAATGAACGGTGGACATGTAGAACAATTTCTTTAGTTTTACTTTAAATAAACATTTGTTTAATTTACATTGCGATCAGAATTTCTTTGAAAATTTTTATCCTACTAAAACAATATGCAATCGACTATATGTCAAAAACAGTTGAATTGCGGATCCATGTTGACTAAGACTTTTTTGTTTATTTCCACCAGTACTACAATTGGGTAAAATATCCGACAACCTTTTTTTAACACACTGTATATCATATTCTATATTATTATTATATATATCTAATTTTCTTCCTCAGCCTTCGGATGTGGACAACTGGTCGGCTTTCATCTGTATGAAATGCATCCGCAAACTGAGGGTGTCGTACGAGTTCGACAAGATGTGCAAGAAATCATCGATAATCCTCCACCAGTACCTGACCGAATTATTTAGCTGCACCGAATCTAACTATACGGAAAATTTCGTCAACGCTGAACTGAAAATACAAATCGAGAAACTGCCACAGCAGACGCAGAAACGAAAATATATCAAAAGAGAACGAAGATGTTCGCTATTGAAAGATCTGTTAATGAAAATTAGGAACGATCGCAGGAGTTTCGAGATAAGACCGCCGGTGAAGCCCCGAAAAGTACGTACGTTAAAAACGTTGAAGAACCCCAATTCAGGGGGCGGTTTGAAGTCGTTAGTGCAGTTTACGCGGTGGTATAATTACGGTTATAAGATTGATAAGGACAAATTAGAAAATGTTAAATTCGAACGAACTCCTTTGGACAAACTCACGGATTTTGTTAGTAGTTACTTTAATTTGAGTTTAAATACGTTTCATCAGAAAATTGCCTGCGTTCTCGAGGAAACTGAGGAATGGTTCGACGATTATGACGACCTAGAGGAGATGATAAAGCCGTGTAAGGAGGAAGTGTTAAAACCGGTGAAATTCGAGGAGGTGATTGTCGAGCCGGATATAAATATTAAAAAAGAAATAATTACCGAGGATATCAACGATGAAAACATGGAATTCGAGGTTAGTTATCCTTGCACTTCCACCGAATCGCAAATTAAATTAGAACAAATTATAATCAAAGCCGAGCCAGGGGAGAACACGATATCTTCAATCATGCCATCTAGGAGTAATGCGAAATATATCCGACGTTGTGCGAATCTTTGGGTAGGCAGAATCAGTCGTCGTTAAATCTATTAGAGGAGTTCACGGAGAACAATTTCAATCGTCAGAGTAAATTTAGTGGTGGGTGTGTCATGCCAAGAACTAGAAAGGGGAAGTATCAACTGATAAACCCGCAATTGAAGAAGCAGTTTCTGCAGCAAGATTTTAAGTGCTCCGTTTGTAATAGGCGGTTTAAAAGTCAGGGTTACTTACAGGCTCATTGTAGTAAAATGAAGCATAAATAGTAAATATTTGTTTTTTGTTTTAAATTAATTTAAATACAGGGGTAGGTTATTTATTTATTTATTAAGATAAATAACCTGCCGATATATATAAAGAAATAATATAATCAAATAAGTGTTTATTCATAATAAAAATAAACAGATATTGTACAAATATGTCTATGAATAATTGCATATTATATACAGGGTAGTTCACATCATTTGAATCACTTATCTTTTTCTTGCAAGTTAATTTAATACGAAAGATAAAAATCTGTAACAAAATCGCATCTAGAAACAAAAGGATTATCAGATAAAAGATATTCACATGTTATCTCCAAAAGCTTGTTAAATATGCAATATTATCAAAGAAGATGCAATTATTTATGTTAAAAAAAACAAAAAAAGAAAAAAAAGTTGAATTTAGAAAATTTCTCATAAAAATTATTTTTTGTTTCGTTTGAAAGTTGAAAATCTTCCTGAATGAATCATCAAGTGAGGCTTTGATAAAACGCGAGAAAAAGATGATAAATCAATAATCTGAAACACCTTGTATATATATTTGCCGATTCTACCTACTTGGAATTTATAAATGTATATAGACTGATTTTTAAAATAAAATCTATTATAAGCGACACAAATATATTTGTGCAAAGCACAACAATTCTTTTTAAAAGTTAATAAGTTTTTATCTAACCGTAAAATAATGTTAAATTGCATTTGTTACATTGCGAAACGTTGAGGAATTTTTATTAGATAAAATGGTGACATCCTATGTTCATACTGAAAATATGTATGTCCCCTTTCATACTGTGTATATATTAATGAATGTTATTATGATAAGTTTAATAAATAAAGTTTTTTTTTTGTTTTATAGAATATATTATTGGGAGTTTTAATTTTATTATTAATAAATAATTAAAAAGAAAGTATGAGTTTCGTTTAGGCCACCAGTTGTTTGTCTTTCCCAAAATGTGCACTTTATTACTGTGAAATAAATTGGATAAACAAAATTAATCCTGAATTTTTATTTTTACAAATTGAAGCAGATTTCTGTAATATGGAATTAGGCTGCTGAAGTATAGATGTCGCCACTTATTTTGTAAACAAGCAAATTTATTAAATTACTTCTTTTTTCCTGGAAGAAGTGTTTTATTTCTTCAAAATATAATAAATAGGATAGAATAAATTAATTTTTATGTTGTTTTCATGGTTTAGAAAATATTCTGAAAAAGTGAAGCAGATTTCTGTTATGTATAATAGTGTCTAGCATAAAATACTTGTCTAAAATATATATTATATTGCATGACCGCACAATAAATATAGTAGAGGTGATATAATTGCTCTATAAATTTAAATTTATTATTATTATTTAGCGAAAATTACATTTTCAAGAGATAAACGATTTTCATATCGGAAATTGAGCTATCGAGATATAGATGTCGCTGAGCGTGAAACATTTCCGATAGATATATAAATCTCTAAATATAATAATTTTATTAAGGGGGCGTACACATCCCTCTATTTTCGTAACACGAACTAAATCACTCTAATGCAACTCTCTGTCGAATATATTGAACATGAGATGGCGCTACTAGTACCATTCGCTTACTATTTTTGGGAAAAAAGTTTTAAGTGGCAATTTAGAGAGTGATGGGTAGTTCTGAAAAGAGATGGTGCGTGTTTCGAACGTAAACATCTGGTAAACATATTCTTGGGAAATTCCTTGAATTATGATTTATGATTACACGTTTGGGGCGCTTGCCTAATACATCGCGGCGTGCGTATTCACTTTCTCTTATGCATTTGAATTGAAATACCGGGATACTAGTGATTTTATTGTTATTATTATACTAGTTACAGTTGATGGACTTTCGTGGTATCGAATATTTTGTGCACAAAATCTTTTCAAGATGGCGTAATGTTATTGTTGTTTTATAAATAAACGAAATTTGTTTTATTCAGATTATTTTATCTTTTTAATTTTGTATACTGTTTATTAGATAACTAGTTCGTATGTATTTCTGTGTGGTGTGTATAGTTATTGCGAAAGACATTAGATTGTTTCATCGTAGCATACAGTTTTGCTTTATTTGCTCTAAAGTGTGCAAAAATAACTTCTTACAATTGAATAAAAAGTGATCAAAGACTGCAATATTGTGCTGTGAAACATGCTTCAATATTCTACAAAAACAAGATGTAGTTTTATTTCTTTCTGATAAATAAAATGTGGTAAATTCTCTACATATGTTTCTATATCAAATATATTCATTTTCCATTTTGTATTATAGTGCTCTTACATGGACAGAAATGTAAAACAGTAGGATATTTATATAGACAAATTTATGGAAAACTGCTCGAATACTCTAAAAATACATTCGAAGACTTGCAATTTAAACGCTTAATAGATTATTAAAAAACAAATGTGACAAGGCCAATATATTTTAACAATGAATGTTTTTCCGTGATTTTTTTGTACCAACAAGTATTACATATCAATTAGGATATTGAAACCTAAAAAGATTTGAACGGAGAATTTTGTTAGAAGTAGTAAAATGTATAATTAAACAAATTAAATATTAAAGCAGTAAATAAAACGTTTTTCTTGTTTTATTTATAATACATTATGCAGTTAACTTCTATGTCTCTGTAAAAACTTATAAAGCTATTTGCTTATAACTTCCACTACTAGTCATGATTCTTTAAATATTTCAACGTCAAAGCAAACATCACATTAATAAAAATAATATCTATTATGGTATACATAATATAATACTTAAGATTATTTATTTCCCTATCCTAGAAGATGCCCCTAATTCACTTTGTATTTGTAGGTCACGAAAGCGTGTCCACAAACATCAGAGGTGCCAACAATTATGTCCTTACTGTTACACTGTGAAATACACATTTTACTCTTTGAGAATTCAAGACGAAATAGTAGGATTTTAAAATAAACTTTTTTACATAATATTGTTTTTTTCCACTGCAAAATTACAAAAAATAAAATACAACCCCGCAATTTTTTTTGCAATAAAACTCCAATTTCTATTTTAATTGAATAATATATTACACTGTAATTCCTCTAATATCTAATATCCTTTGCATAGTTTATAAGAAGAAATGAACAAGCTACTACAATAGAATGCATTCCGTCAGAGAATTGCACTACAGAAACATATAAAAGCATAAAGTATTTCTAATTAATGACATTAAAAGCATACTTTTTAGTGTGCCATCTATGTCACGAATGCCAAACTAAAGTAATATCTATTGTAGCAGATATCTGTAAACTTCTCTTCTGTGTATCCCAGTTTTGTTTTTCAAGTTGTTTATCATATTAGATTGTTAATTAGCTACTTTATGTTATTTTATTTCTACAACAATTCCCGAGGGAAGCCATGCAATTTTATCTACATTTACAGCTTCACATTTAAATTTTTTGTTAATTTTCTACATCGCCTTTCATTCATGTTTCACATTCTGTTTTAAGCAATATATTTTAAGTATGCAATTAAAAAGTATCGTTTCACTCCGTAATTCATGTAGAATGTGTAAATGCCCTGTTTTCCAGAAAACTGCTATGTTTGCGAAAATAACTTGAACAAAGTAACCCATGTTATACTGCCATTATGTTGGCGCGAAAGAGGTTTGTAAACGCCCCCTTAATTCATTATTTAAAGGCAATATGTACGGTAGAATTTAACCTGACATCCTATGTTCATACTGAAAATATGTATGTCCTCTTTCATACTGTGTATATGTTAATGAATGTTATTATGATAAGTTTAATAATAAATTTTTTTTTTTTTTATAGAATATATTATTGGGAGTTTTAATTTTATTATTAATAAATAATTAAAAAGAAAGTATGAGTTTCGTTTAGGCCACCAGTTGTTTGTCTTTCCAAAATGTGTACTTTATTACTGTGTAATAAATTAGATAAACAAAATTTCCTAAATTTTTATTTTTACAGACTGAAGCAGATTTCTGTAATCTGGAATTAGGCTGCTGAAGTATAGATGTCGCCACTTATTTTGTAAACAAGCAAATTTATTAAATTACTTCTTTTTTCCTGAAAGACGTGTTTTATTTCATAAAAATATAATAAATAGGATAGAATAAATTAATTTTTATGTTGTTTTCATGGTTTAGAAAATATTCTGAAAAGTGAAGCAGATTTCTGTTATGTATAATAGTGTCTAGCATAAAATACTTGTCCAGTGATTATATATTGTATATAGTCACTGTACTTGTCTGAAATATATATTATATTGCATGATCGCACAATAAATATAGTAGAGGTGATATAATTGCTCTATAAATTTGAATTTATTATTATTATTCAGAAAAAAATACAATTTCAAGAGATAAACGATTTTCATATCGGAAATTGAGCTATCGAGATATAGATGTCGCTGAGCGTGAAACATTTCCGATAGATATATGAATCTCTTAATATAATAATTTTATTAATTCATTATTTGAAGGCAATATGCACGGTAGAATTTAACCGGGGAACCGTTTTGGATTGCAGATCCGATCCATAGTCCAAACCAATTTCTATTGCAAAATCACCCGATATCACCCGAATCGAATCGTTCATCTGTCAACGATCGTACACGATTGAATAAAAATAAATACTTGTGGGAAAAGTGAAGTCGGTCTCTAAGAAAAATACCTAAAACATTTTTTTTTAAGACACGATGGAGATCGCTAACCCAGTTGGGGCGAATTCGGGCGCCCCCCGAGCCAACAGGGTGATGCTGGAAGGCGTAGGCGCGCGAGTAATACGCGGTCCAGATTGGAAATGGGGTAAACAGGTTAGTTTCTGAAAGATTTTTTTTTGAATTATCACATAAATCGACTTGAAAATCTTCCAGGACGGCGGAGAGGGCCACGTGGGGACTGTCAGGAATTTCGAGTCCCCCGATGAAGTGGTCGTTGTCTGGGACAATGGCACGGCAGCGAATTATCGATGCTCTGGCCAGTATGATTTGAGAATCTTCGACAGCGCTCCGACAGGTATTAAACACGATGGGACTATGTGTGATACCTGTCGGCAACAGCCCATCTTTGGCATTCGCTGGAAATGTGCCGAATGTGGGAATTACGATCTGTGTTCTGTTTGTTATCATGGGGATAAGCATCACCTCAGACATCGGTTCTACCGCATTACTACTCCGGGGAGTGAGAGAGTGTTCTTGGAAACACGCAGGAAAAGTAAGAAGATTGCCGTTCGTGGAATATTTCCTGGTGCTCGGGTTGTACGTGGTGTTGACTGGCAGTGGGAGGATCAAGACGGTGGTATGTAATGTTGTGTTATTGTACTATACAGAGTGGCTGCTAATTAATATGAAAGTAAGTCATGGATCAGCTGTGTATAACAGTGTCAAATTTTTAAATTTATCATATGGAGGTTATGTCAAACAATTGTCAAAATTTGAAATAAGAAGTACATTGTTTTGAGCTTAGAAAGTTATAATGTAAAATAATAAAAACAAGAGCAAGTAAAATGAAAAAAATAAATAATGAAAATAAGTTAAATACCAAAGAGAAAACCTGTTGACACTGCAAATAACAGTTATTTGTAATATTGATTATTGAGTCGCCTAAAAGCAAAACCGACTAACTCCACATTTGATCAATTGGAGAAAATGGCAATAAAACAGAATAAAGCTTGTGTAGATATTACAGTCCAACATTTGGTTACTGAATGATGTGTTAGTAAATTTATTAAGGTTTTGTGTTGTTAGCATAAAATGACATATGTACATATGAAATGGATTTAGTCGCTTTTGCTTTTAGGCGACACAATTATAAAAGTAAAATGACACATTAAAGTTAGACAGCTTTATAGATGTTACTCACTTTATATGTATATCCTTCATTTGATCTTGAATGCCACAGGATTTAAAAACTTTAAAATTTCGTATTTTGATAGCACATCACAAAATGACAACTGCGACCAACAGACACATAAAATGTTACTAAATATCTGCCGTATTCGTTAATGCTTGAATAGGAATAAGAAATTAGTAATTTTGTTAATCCAGAGCAGCCAACATGATATTTGAGTTGCATATTTTTATACTATTCTAATTCTTGATATAAAATAAAGGCTCTGTATATATTTATCTGAAATTTCTATCTAACGAGTTGGTTAAATGAGGGAAAATGCGTCCATTGCACAGATAAGTTTAAATTTAACGCATTCCGAGTATTTCCGAAGATATACGAAAAAAGACGAAATCACGATTTCTCTGTTTTTGAACTTGCATACATGAAAAATTGCAGTTAAAACAACTTGCTGAATATAGAGGAGGGGTCTATAAATTACAATAGAAGTATTGGCCACTCAACGCAAATTAAATAGTCATATGTATGCCGTAGAGCCGGAGAGGACGCAGTTGCAGATTCGATTATAGACATGTTTTACATTTTAGAAAAATACAAAACAGAAAACGAAATAGCGTTATGTAAAAGAAAATACTGTCATTGAAACGATTAGCTCGAATATAATAAGTAATCTTGTATTGAATATAGTGCTATATTTATCAGCAGTTACTTAATGGTTTATTTAAATTTATTTACAGACCTACATTTTTTTTGTCACTTCCTAATACGAATAAGCTTCCTAGCTTATTAAAAAATCTAATTGGAGTCTAGTTGAATCTAGTCGGTTACTTTGTGTATAGGAAAAGTCGAGATTACGAGTTGGATAGTTATTATTACTTCCATGTATCAAACTTATGTTCATTTTTAACAAAGTATGTCCTATGATGGACGCATAAATGTATAGTGCATACCCTAATAGCTAAATTTAAATTTCCCGCAATTATTCTTAGTAACTTCAACGTTGATACATAAAATTCCCCACCATTTTGTACTACATTAATAGTCATTTTAAAGCCTTTACGCTGAATTCACTAAAAATTGTGGTGGGAAATTTAAATTTGGCTATTAGGGTATATTGCCATTATTTTATGTAGTTTGATTGTATGTTGAAATCCATTGAATGTGGTTAGTGAAAGTGTATATACAGGAAACGTCTTTGCATTCATAAAAAGTATTTATTATATTTTAAGACATGTTTCGGATATGGCACGTCATCTTCAGGTCTTCTACAAGTGAAATATAATAAAATAGAAATGAAATAATAATATGTAATTATTACTATTATATAAATGTTTTGAAAATTTTAAAAAAAATACATTTTAATGTTAAATGTGAAATAGCGTTCTGGGTAGACAAGTTGAAAACGGATAAAATGATGTTAAGTAATACTGAATATAATCAAAACAAGTAAAATGATGATGAAATCAAATTAATCAGATTAATGATTAATACCCAGTGAACCAAATTCAAATTTCCCACAATTATTTTTAGTAACTTCAACATTAAAGCATGAAATTACCTACGATTTTGTATTAGAATAATAGTTATTTGTATACCTTTTACTTGAAGTTACTGAAGTTACTAAAATAGTTGCGGGAAATTTGAATTTGGTTTACTGGGTACTTACAAAAAACGTCAAAATCGAAATTTCAAAATTAAAAAGCAAAAGGCAAAAATTCTAACGTAAACATCGTAAATAAAGGTCAGAACTAAGGAAGGCATCGGCATTAATTTATGTGCTTTAAAAAGCCTTTTACACGTTTCTAGATATTTTAATTTAACTATAGCTCTTGTACCTCGCTTTTGGATACAGAAAATAATTTACATGTTACTGCTAGATCTCCAGAAAATAAGTGGGAATGTAACTATTGATTCGAAATTTGAACAGTATATGAGTTTTAGTGACATATCATACATACACACAGGCGATATATTTAAATTCACTTATTCTATTAACACAATTACGGTATTTAAAATCTATTAAAAATGCTTATTAATTAAATCACTTAACCACTAATGTCTTTATTTATGTAAACGATTTATTTGCACCGATATTTATATTACACGTACTAATTCACTTCGCGATCCGCACTATCCAACTCGTATCGACTGACTGGCTCCTGGCCAATCCGACGCGTTATTTACACCTGGCGCGAAACTTCCAGATGGTTCGGGATCCTTCTAGAACGTCCTTCTAGATTTCCGGAGAATATTCACGAATCTTCGACCCGGTACTGCCCTCTGTCATTCCTTGTAGGTAGTTCTTTCCGCTATGCTAGCGCCATCTAGGGACGCCTATCGGAACCGCCAGTTTAACAAGCGCTCATTACAATACGATTGTCTCAATTTAGATGAATACCCAAAAAAAATGTGGTACATATTTCTTACTGTCGTATTGGCGTCGATGAAGTCGTAAATTATTTGGTGTATCTATCCTTTGTTGTTCGGTTCTAAAAAAATATTACATTTAATAACAGTTTATTTTGAGTAAAGCAGTCATAAGCCCTACTGAAGAAACTCGGGGTTTTATCTAAAAGGCCACCAAAATTGTTGTTAGATATTAGAAAATTTGTGTCATCACCATAACTAGTAATCTGACAATTTTACTATTTCCAGAATGTAATTTATGAAAATTATGAAAAGGACAGGTCCAGTTACACTAACTTGGGGTATCCTTACATTATTTATTTTTATGTCAGATTTGGTAGTGGGTTAGACCAAGGATCTGTTTCACCGTCACCGGTTTCAGATCTATTAATTGTGATCCTCTTTTCCTAGAAGACGCTCTCTAATTTTGTTGTGACTAACATAAAGCTGGTTTAAATTTCACATTACGGAAGAATGTGCCCTGTTAAATATTCCTAATCTTTAAAACTATTCTACAAATACAGCGATAATTGCATTGTTACAGGAAACGGTAGACGTGGCAAGGTGCAGGAGGTACAGGATTGGTCGGCGGCCAGTCCGCGTTCCGCCGCTTATATCGTATGGGACAACGGTTCGAAAAACTTATATCGCGTCGGTTTCGAAGGCATGGCCGATCTGAAAGTGGTGAACGACGCGAAAGGACAAACGGTGTATCGCGATCACTTACCGTGTCTGGGCGATCAAGGGGCCGGGAGATCCGGACCTCCCGACTTGAAGATCGGCGATCAAGTGAACGTCGATCTAGAATTGGAGATCGTGCAATCGTTACAACACGGCCACGGCGGTTGGACTGACGGGATGTACGAATGCTTGAGCAGCACCGGGACTGTGGTCGGGATAGACGAAGATCACGATATAGTTGTGGCTTACAATAGCGGAAATCGTTGGACTTTCAATCCGGCGGTTTTGACTAAGATCGCAGCGCCACCTGTCGGCGAGGGTTTCAACGAGACTCCTCAACAACAATTTGCTGTAGGCGATGTTGTGCAGATTTGTTCCGACTTGGAACGGATAAAGATGCTGCAACGTGGCACAGGGGAATGGGCTGATGGAATGACACCTGTAAGTTATAACGGGGTGTTCAATGCATCAATTTAATGGCGATTTTCTAAGGGCATTCCGAATTAATCAATAAGTAGACACTTACGGCTACCTATTAAATGTTCCTACTCTGATTAAATAATTTCCCTATTAACAGAAATTTTAAATGACGTTAATAATCATAAATTTTATTAAAAAAAAAATGTTAATTACAATTACGCAGGAAAAATAAAACCTTAGACAGAAGGTCCTGGTCGAAAACAAAACCTGCATTAGACTCTAATATTTCCAAAGGAAAATTCAATTCCTTCAACAAACAAAAAGAAAAACAGTTCAGGAAGATAATCCTTAATACAACAAAAATCCACGTGGTTTCAAAAATTAATACAATCTAAATTAAACGTGGAGAAAACAAGTGAACTAAAAATAGAAAAACTTAATTACAAGCACAATGCTTCTATTCACCTTACCCGAGGTGATTAAAGATAATTGAGCCGTTGAAAGCCAGAGCGGTCTAAGTCAATAATTGTAGTTTTGAGATATATACGCCTAAAGTTAAACGGAATTATTTAAATGTATTGTGGAAATTACGTATACATTTTAAACTATTAGCATTCAGGTGACGTTCCTACAACTGTTTTTAAGTGAAAATACAACTAAAATATATTATCTACTTTAAAAATTAGTATATTATGACTTATACCATTCTGATTTTCAAATGATATGAAGTTACGTATCAAAATTATGTGTATATGTCATTTTATTACGACACAATAGCTAGTTGTTTTATTGCTCTTTATTTTGCAAATATAAGTAGGCACATAACAAAATAAATTTAACATCCATAACATGTATTAGAAATTATAACTAAACAAACATTACTCAGACGTCTCCAAATTTACTTCAAAATACTCTTCTAGCGGACCTGGGTCTTCTTTATTCTCATCACCGATGAGATTTTTGTAATAATTTTTGTATACCGGCGGTATGAATTGAAACAATTCTTCCATATTCTTTTTCTTTTGAGAATTAATCTGCAAGGACGTTTCGTATAAAACAGGTAGAGAAATATTTTCGAGATTTGCTAATCTTCTTTTCTGCGCGAACAATTTATTATATCAAATGGATTATTCTCATTAAGTGTTCTTTATAGAATATTTTATAAGGACTACTTTTTTCAAAGTGCAGCCATTGTATCTTAAGCCACGAGACTGATTTATTATCTTCGCTTACTTTTCTGTTAGTTATTGCGTTTTCTAAATCTTTGGATGATACAAAATCTGTTCTTGTCATTTCATGCACGTGAAATGGTTTTTTAGATTTGCATTTTCTGATAGTATCGTACCAATTTTCAGGTACTATATTATTTATTCTTTGCATACTGTTCTATGATTCCAAAATCGCGATCGTTTGGGTAGAAAAGAATGACCGATACCATAAACTTATGATCCACAGTGTCAATATGCAAATTTTTATCAGCGACTAGTTTAAGCCAAAATAGGCTCTGCTTAATATTTCTGTTCTGCCCTCCACATGCATCACTGTATGCAATGATGTGACTTGCATGTGCTGCATTCTCAAAAATATGTTTTCGTGTGCAATTTCTTGTGCACCTCGTGATGCTGTACATTCATCCCATACATACATAAAGGCATTTTCTTCCTCATTGAGTTCATGTATACCTAAATTATATACATACATGTTTCGTTTATAGTATGCAATAGAACACGTTAAGTTGGGAAAAGGGAGTGCTTTCTCTAAATCAAAAGTAAAGCAGTAGATGTTGTTTTTATTCAAGATGCACAATGCCTTGTCGTTCTTCATGGCAGTTCTTGCTTTTTCTGCTTTTTCGTAAATGTAGTTCGTGCTGAGTTTTAAAACTTAGTTTCTTCCACGTCTCTTGTGTTATTTTTTATTTGAATTGCGAACAAGTCGCATTTTACACATGTATCTTTAAGCGGAACGTGGAAGTGCAAATTAAAATCGCGATGAAATATTTTGCGATACATTGCTTCAGAAATAACAGATACGTGATCTTCCTTACACTTCTCCTTGTACAAATTATACATTTGGCGTATATTAAGTTCAGAACATAGATATTTTCGAAAAATAATATTAACATGTTTCATCTAATTAAATATAATTATCTCACAAAAATCTTGTTAAAAAATATAATTATCATACCGTCAGTATGTTCACACACTACCTTATAATAATGCTGCGTAGGCTTTCACTACCTTATAATGTTAAATGGTATAAGTCAGACTTATACCACTCCGCTTTTCAATAGAACAGCATATCATTTTTACACTCGTCATATCAGCGACATTTATTTTGATATTACTCAAGATATTTTTACCAATTTTTATGAGGAAACGTAGGACTTAGTGATGATTATAAATCTGCTAATATATGGCAAATGCGAATTTTTGACTTAGACCATTCTTGCTTTCAACGGCTCAATTACAAAACAGCAAAATATAAGAAAAACGAAAATTAACTCTTTAAACTAAAATAAATCTTCCTGCATCGTAAAATAATAAAAGATCGTTATCTAATTTGTACACAATAGTATACAACAGCAATTATTATTTAAGGGTTAGATGGACGATAAAATATAGCAAATTAAGACGAACAAATCTTTACATAAGAGTATTGCAAAATGGGAGCAATGTAATAATAATTTACATGTACTTACTTCTCGGCATCAATCACGGTACAAATAATACGGTATGCTCGTTTTGAATCTCAAATTCGTCAAGTTCGGTCAGATGACGTAATTAAGAGCGTATCGAAAACAATAAATACATGTATGGTAAATAGCAAAATGTTAAAATCCAATTATTACAACCACCAATTAATGTAATTCAAATACAGTTTTGCTTTAATAAAGCCCGTTTTAAGTTGGAAATTTTTTACTTTTCTATTCTTCGGCCATCTAGTAGCCGCTCGGTTATTTTCTACGATTTACCGACTTTCGTTGTGTGTTACAAATGTTTTTTCGTGGTTTTTTCTAGAAAATTGAATTGTGAAATACCTTAACGTTTAAAATAGTTCGTAACCGTCCGGCTTTTTTTACTTCCTTTCGCATTAAAAACCCTCAGGTCGAAATGATTTTAATATAATAATATTATATATGTGCCGCATTAATGCTCCTATCGACGTAGACTTCGATATGGCGCGTAAGCATACCGTATTATTTGTACATGGCATCAATCTAGAAACTGAGCGCCTCTAAGTATAACAGTCGTTATACAATATTCAAAACCTTGCGTGCACTCGCAACGCACAAACCCCAAAAATATCTAGAATATAAACTACATATACAATACTGGTGAACGCAATATGTACAATTGAATGAAATTAATTTAAACAACTGAACAATTAAATACTTAAATAAAACAATCAATTCTATAAACAAAATCTTGTCAAAATAAAATATTAAAATTGTGGAAACTCTTTCGTGACATTGATAAAGATAAATAGGTATGAACAAGAATACGATTTTGAATTTTCGAAATCCGGGGTGTCAGACCACAGCAGTATGTTGCCTGGTTGTTTTTTGTCAAATTCCTCAGCCAAAAAATTACTTTTTTTAAGTTTGTTCCATAAAAGTTTCGCCGTTGAAGGGTTAAGTTCCCTCAAACGTAAATTTACTGGTAATGTACGTGAAATAACGCACGCCGCATCTGCCGAAATAGATGAATGCGGGTTCGCCGACCTAGCCACCATTTATCAATAAGGTAATAACAGTACATCCTTTAACTCCATACTCTACCCAATGGTACTACATGGCAGTGTTGCCAACTCGTGGGAAATTTCCCGATTCGTAGGAAGTCGAAGGAAAAAACGGAAATAGCATGGTATTCGCGGGAATTTTTTTTTTTTCTTAGCAACTTAGTGATATCCTAAAATAAGACGTATTTACCAGGTACAAATACACAAGCTATGCTCTTCCGAAGTCCCAAATACGCTCAAGGTCGCGCAGCTGCTCCCAACCACGTTATCAGCATGTGTTCACGATATTCTATGATATTTTGATTGAAAATTAAGATTCAATTGTGATTTAAAACACTTTGAATGTATACTCCATTTACATGTGGATTTATTATTTATATTTGTTCATTTCTATTTATTTGGCAATGCGTAAAAAGTTTTATTACTTCAATAGAATGGTGCGACTATAACAGCTCACTAGTTTATTTTATTGGTAGGAATGGATCCCAACCGCGTCATCACGAGATGCGCAAGATCCTTGTCTTGTATATTGGTGGCATGGTTTTGCGCATTCGTGGGGAATTTTGTTTAAAAAAAGGGAAATTTTGATACTTTTCGTGGGAAATTCTATGCTTAAAGGTTGGGAACACTGCTACATGGGGTTACCTACTTTAATTATCGCATTGTTCCTAACCTGTCAGTTGTCACTATATTCTAATTAACTATTACCTGATTATTACCCTGGTCGCTGGAATGGTTGGATGCTCTAATTTTATTACTCATTTCCTAGCTTTTGTGGTAATCTACTCGAATACTCGAATATGCGTTTTAAATTTTGTTTATCATCTAAAATAACCCCGAGACAGACGCGTATACAACTTGAGTTTATAGGGGGGGGGATAATGGAGATGATAGTTTTACAAACAAATCGACCTCAAAAAGTTGTTTCTAATACTGTGCACCCTTTTTTAAATTTATATAAGTGATTTATGTTCACTGAATGTTAGTGATGTCATCACGATGTATGCTGATGATACTAGTAACGTCTAATGCTTGCTGAGCTTTTTTATTTATCAAAACTTCAATGAACCTTAATAAATTAATAATGAATTCTGATAAAACTAAGCTTATTTCATTTTTATTTTAACTAAAAAAAAGGATGAGTGTTTGTCTTTAAATGCAAAATTTTGATTTACAAGTAAGTTTCGCTGGCTCATGGGGTGGAGAGTAATTACCCCTATTAGAGATATTTGGCAAATTCTTTGCAATAAATTCTACCCTCCTCTAATTTAAATGTAGTTTTTTTGCGTCGGTTTGCCCAAAAATACCGCCTCTAACTTATCCACATTAAAATTTAATTTATTATCTAAACTCCCGTTTGAAATATTTACGTTATTCATTAATTTCCGCTAATGTCTTTGGGTTGCAATGATCATTGTGAAACTGATGGACTGACCATACCCTAACACAGAAAATATGCATAGAATTTTTAAAAATATATTTTATAAATATTTTCGTGAAGGTTTTGAATATATTTTCATATTTTTTCAATGATAATAAAAGATTCAATTAAAAATTTATTCCATATTTTAAAATTAATGTAAGCGCTATATTTTTTCTAAAATATTTGTTAAATATTTATATGAAATTGAGATTTTATGCAATCTATTTAATTTGTCAAAAATGAACTAAAATTGTTCTTGTATATTTAGATAACGAAAAAGTTGAAACATACATAGAGTTGTTCTAAAAGGCAAACTTGTTTTTCACACTCACCATACAAGTTAATAATCAATAATTCTGCATCTTTAAGGCATACTGATGTTTATCAAATTAATCACTATTTTTAATTGAGGGTTCTCAATAAAAACAAAACGTATTTTTATCATTTATTTGAATAAGCAATAAAATGAAAAATACTCATTTTTAAGTCTAGCCTTGGTGGTCCAGGTACAACCTATGCTTTTTTCATATCTTCGGTAGTGGCGCTCTCATGCGTTTCCTTTTGGCTCTAAAACAATGCCAATTGTATTAGATCATACCATGATAAAAACATCGTACAACATTATCAACACCTATAATACATTTGGAGCATTGACAATAATTGGAGTGGTACTACATTCTAATACTTACGATACTTATTTTTACTTATTTCATAATATTTGAAAACATTCTACGTACAAACAATAAAAACAACACAAGCGTATTCTAACCTCTATTTGAGGTTATGACGCTTATCTACCGATAGAATTCTTTAAGCAAATCAACTAGCATTGTATCTGGTAGATGCAGTACATATATGATGCATAAAAATTCCTACAATTATATTATTAAACGATTCTGTACATACGATATTGAGCATTCCAATATCTTATATAATGACATGACATGTTCAAAGTTTTTGCTTACGTCTCGTAGTCACCACAAAACTAAAACACACCCCGCAACAATTAATTACACAGTTACTGTAATCTGCCTCTAATCGTTACTATTATAAAACTATAACATGTAACGGACAAACGAATGAAAAACGTTTGATGATACGCACGTGTGCGTATGCATTCTATGTCTAATCCATAGACGCATAGACTATACTAAATCATATAACACCGCACCTAATAATAGAGGTGTTGTGTTGACGTTCGCAACTTACAAATTACAAATAATATAATACAAAACGCAGATATATTAATAGAAAAGTTACAGCGCTCAACTTAGATACTAATTAAATCATATTAATATATTATCTAATTTAACCTTTAAACTATCATTTTAAAGGTACATTACTACTTATAGTATGCATTTTTACCCATTTTATATTATTCGTCCTAAGCATCAAATTACAAAAGCAAAAATTCAATCTTTTTTTTATATAAATAAATATTTACAGAAATACAAAGCAAAATATTCTTGCAGAGTTATGAAAAATATATTGAGAAAAACTTTGCAATAAAATATTATTAATGCTTACATAACATATATTTTTTAAATGTTTTCCTAATATATTTTCTATAATATATTTATGCATATTATATTAATACAACTAATATTCAAGAAAGATTTAATATTTTTTAAATATTTATAAAATATGAAATAAATATAGTTGGTCACTGGGGTAGTCAACATATTGAATGACACAAAATCGTCTGCATATCCCCGATGTAATCATTCACACAATGATCTCTTGCAAACTAATTCCAATCGATCGATGCATTGAATGCCCCTTAAAGTCTAAATCCAAAATTTTCTCTTAATTTCCCCATTTTTTTCTTTCCCAAATGAAGACCTTGGGCAAAATCGGCCACGTCCAACAAATCTACAACGACCACGACTTAAAAGTGGAAGTCTGCAACACAACGTGGACTTACAATCCCCTAGCCGTCACCAAGGTCGCCAGCAAAGACGGCACGATGCACGGAACGACCAGCGGCGAACGCCTCAGCGCCCTCTTGAAGAAACTATTCGAGACGCACGTCTCGGGCGACGTCAACGAGGAACTGGTAAAGTCGGCGGCGAACGGGGATTCCCAAAAGTGCGAGGAGGTCTTGAAGCAGAGCAGTACGGCCGGCGCCGGTATCGGACCCGACGTTAACGGGGTTTTCGCCGTCACACGGCCTTACAAGCGGCAAGCCAGAACGGGCATCTCGAGGTGATCACCGTGCTGTTGCGATTTCACGCGGACGTCGAGATCGAGGATAAAGACGGTGATAGGGCGGTTCATCATGCCGCCTTCGGGGACGAACCGGCGGTTATGCAACTGTTGGCGCACGCGGGCGCCGATTTGAACGCTAGGAATAAGCGCCGACAGACGGCGCTGCATATCGGAGTGAATAAAGGACATATCGGTGTGGTGAAGATGCTGTTGGATCTGGGCTGTCATCCGAGTTTGCAGGTGAGTGCTAATATTCTGTTGAGGGAATTTGGAGGTCATTAATTGACTATTATTGCGCGCAATTTTAGAGACATAACAACACAGTGCTAAATTTATATTTCCCATATTCTCGTAGGAAAAATCGGAACCAGCAATTGAGAATTTAATTTTTTTGTTGGTGTAAATAAAGCTTTCAGGGATTTACATTTTAATGGGACGAATTGAAGGTTTAAACAGAAACATAAATAGAGAGAAATAACTTTATACATAGAATAATAAAATACATTGTAATTTCAATGACGGCGCGTCGTGTTCTTTAGATGATAAGAAAATACATGCTATAAAATACAGGGAAATATCCTCGCAAAAAAATGTAGTAATACGAAGGACTATTGAATCGACGGCTTTATTTAAAAATATACCGGGTGTGCCATTTATCTGGCATCGGTGGATCGTGCCTTACTCAATCACTTAATCGAAAAATGTTTCAAATAAAAGTTCTTGAGGTGAAGTGCTCTATAGCTTAAAATTATTTTAACATATACAGGGTGTTCGTATTTGTCGGTACGTTATGCAATTCCATTTTTTCAAATTGAAAGTACTGTATATTATTGCATTTTTGAATTCCCCGACTCAAAAAAAGTCACAAGTACTTCACGACAAAACTTAATACTTTTTGAAATATTCGCACTTTTTTTAAAAATATATTATTCGCACGATGTTCTTAATAAATAAATAGCTCCCTTATTAACTGTTATTTTCTAATAATTTTTTGGCAGCAATCTAAAGCACCTTTAGATAATACAATAGCTACAAAAGCTTTGCATTATATTATACAGGGTATTTTTATTTATTATACAACAACTACAATTATTACGAAAACTATTAAGTTTAGGTATAGGCAGTGCTATGTACATTCGAAAGACGCCTTTCAATTGTATACGGGGTAGGTATAAAAATATACGGGGTGTTCCATTTGAAAAAAATGAGTTTTGTACATTTAAAGTATTTGAAATTCACATGTATTTTAAAAATACCCTGTATTAATGTAATGGAAAGCTTTTGTAGCTATTGTATTATCTAAAGGTGCTTTAGATTGCTGCCAAAAAATTATTAGAAAATAACAGTTAATAAGGGAGCTATTTATTTATTAAGAACATCGTGCGAATAATATATTTTTAAAAAAAGTGCGAATATCTCAAAAAGTATTAAGTTTTGTCGTAGAGTACGTTAGATAATTGTGACTTTTTTTGAGTCGGGGAATTGAAAAATGCAATAATATACAGTACTTTCAATTTGAAAAAATGGAATTGCATAACGTACCGACAATACCGAACACCCTGTATATGTTAAAATAATTTTTAAGCTATAGAGCACTTCACTCAAGTACTTATATGTGAAATATTTTTCGATTAAGTGATTGAGTAAGGCACGATCCACCGATGCCAAATAAATGGCACACCCGGTATATTTAGCCTATTTTATGTTTATTAGGACATATGGTAGAATTTTAGCAATATTATCTGGAGAAAATGTTTATAATCCTCTAATCTAAATGGATTATATGCTACAAATTTGCTACCTGCAGGGAATATAGAATTTTAAACAGATGTTATCAGAAAAATATAAGATTTATTTTAGGTGTTAAAATTAAAATTAGTGATTGCTATACCCATTGCTACTTATTAATAATTTTCTTGTGGAGTTCAACAATTAAAATTGCTGTTTTACAAACAGATCGACCTCAAAAAGTTGTTTGTTGACCAACCCTTTTTTTTTTAAATTTATATAAGTGATTTACGTTCACTGAATGTTAGTGATGTCATCACGATGTATGCTGATGATGTCAGCATATTAGTAGTAACCTCTAATACCCTTGCTGAGCTTTTTTACTCATCAAAACTTCGATGAGCCTTAATAAATTAATAATCAATTCTGATAAAACTAAGCTTATTTCATTTAATAGATGTAGATACGGAATCGACGATCTCTAACTCTAAACAATAATTATACTCCTTTCACTGCCTCTGCAAGGGTTTTGGGAACGCGCATTGATGAATAGGTTAATTAGATTAACCATGTTGACGCATTGTGTGGTGAACTGACGCGAACCTGCTATGCTCTTTATAATCTCAGGAGATGCTGCAGTTATGAGATTTTGGAAAGTTTTTACTATGCCAACTTCTATTCTCGGATGACATATGGCATCATTCATTGGGGGTGGGGATGTACTTCCGCCACGAAAATATTTCTGCTTCAAAGACGAGCCATAAGAACTTGTTATAGAATTTATACAAATCAAAATAGGTCATTTTACACAGATAACTTACGTTAGATCCTGAATTTGAAATAGTTACTGACCAAAATTTACCATCTATTGATGACATTATGATTATAGAATATTTTTCCATGAAATCTAGATTTTAGGGATGATGTTTTTCTAAAAACAACATGGACTATAAACGCAATTCCAATCAAATACGATATCACAATTGAAAATTTGACAATTAATTGACAGCGCACACGAAAACAGAGATTGTGTAATTGACGAACGCCAAACCGCTTTTAATTTTTATATATTATATTATATTAATTTTTTATGGCCCTTAACAGAATCTCTAATTTTCTATTGCGCAGAATAGTTCTGAGCTTGGGCTAAAATTTTCGAAAAATATCAATTTTCATACTTTTTCCTTTAAAAATACTAATTCCATAAACAAAAAAAATCTGTAAATTCATGGTAATTTGAAACTTTTCTTTTGAATAAAAAAAATTGTTTGCGACCCTACTGGGGAAAGAAAAAACCAGTAAACCAAATTCAAATTTCCCGCAATTATATTTAGTACCTTCAACTTAAAGGTATTCAAATAACTATTAATCTAATACAAAATCGTAGGTAATTTCATGTTTGAATGTTGAAGTTACTAAAAATAATTGCGGGAATTTGGTTTACTGGGAATATTAATCCATATGTATAAAATTAATTAAATATCCTAGTCAAAGAGTAAAGGTGGTTTTATTGGTATTTTTTTCTTTAGATGTAATCTCAAACGATTTTTTATCTTAAAAAACATCTATCTAATACTTTCCCAACGCATGACGTCACTCACTAAATATCAGGTTTAGTTGAACTTTTTAGCTAATCGTGATTAAATGAAGGACCTGTATATTATTAGTAAATTTAATTCGCACATAGGAATATTTAGTGTATTACTTGTTTGTTTTGTAGATTACATTATGCTTTGTAGTTACTACATATGTTTTTTTTTTTTGATAAACAGTTCTTTTTAAATTAATCTGAAATCATTATTTTATTATTGATATTTCACTGTTTGAATAAGGTCACTTAGCTAGGAAACACACCATTTTTGAAGATGACTGTAAAATTACCGTTCTCTTTAGTTGCGCTACTATTCAATAGATGGCGCTAGTAGTTTCTATAAGATATGTTTTAGAATATCTAATAAAATAATTCTATATTTATATTTATTTATTTGTATATTTTATTAAGTTAGTATTTTGTAGATTACTTATTATATTCGTTGGTTATGCTATTTATATTATTATTCCATCTACAAACTCACTAAACATATGTAACATATTCTTCTCTTCTTCCAAAATTGTTTGATTGACGCCTTCACGTCTCTAGATATTACTCGTGGATTAAACGCAGCAATACTAAAGAAAAAAAAAAAAACAAAAACGAAAATACTTGTGAGGAAGTTTGCGAAATATGTCCGGGACATAAATCATCTCTCCGTCAATCCATCATCGCGTCTTACTTCATTCCTCTCGCTCGCTCGTTCGTCCGTCCATGGTTTGGCGTTTTTTTTCTGGTGCGTCCACCGACGTCCCGCGCCCTGTCGGCGGTGGGCCGCGTGCGCGCGCGGCATAAATCTTCTCTATTCCCTAATCGAAGCTAAAAACTTCTTTCCGGATAATGAAATCGAGGCGTCCGTCGCAGTTAGGGACCGACGGATCAGCGGCGGCTGCGTTACGAGGCTCAGGGGCGCAGTAGCTGGATTGTGTTGGCTGGCTTTCGGTGTTTTTTTTTTTTGTTCCGCCGGTCTTGTCGGTGTTGTAAATGGCACTATGAGGCGGTTGGTTTTTGCCCGAGAGGAGATATGATAGGCCATGTTTTATTTTTGTCGTATCTGTTTATCGTTTGGAAGTGAAAATATATCGTGGTCATTTTTCGTTGTTTATTTTTTTTTTGTTGTAACTCATTATTTTTATGTAATAATTTCCTACACATTACAATCCAGATCTATACTATATATTTTTGCGAAATATCGGTTGAAAAACTTGAGCAGGAGGAAAAGGAATTAATTTTATTAAAAAGAAGGAAGGCTACTTTTAAGATATTTTTTTTATCCTTCAGAGAGAGATAGATAGTTATGGACTGGATTTGTAATTGAAAAAAAAATGTGAAAATTGTCTTTATAGAAACTATGATAAAATAAAAATAATTAATTTTTTTTTTGTTTCAATCATTTTTCAAAATTTTCTAGGCAAGCAAGATCAAATCATTATGTATTGCTATGATATCTAAGGTATGGAATCTATTTGAAAGGCATTCACAACAAGTTTCTGAACTAAACGAACAAGTAATTCAAAAGTGAGGCGTGTACTCGGTTGCCTACTCTACAGGCGAATTATAAATTTGTTAAATATAGCTATTTAAAATGGACAATATTAACATTAGGTGCTAAATATTGTCTTATTATAATATAAGCTGTATTTTATATGTTAATTCAAGCTGACCTGGTATCTTTTTTATGTTTGTGTATATTTTCCTCGGAGAGATTTTTCATTCTTCGGGATGTTTTGTTTCTAACGTTTGGCGTATTTCCCCTCAAACTATAGAAAATAACGGTATTTTAATGTCGGTTAGCGATATCTTTCGAAATTCAGGGTGGCCGGCCTGCAGCTATAACAATCGAAGGCTGTTAACTGAAATATTTGGTTTGAATCCTCATTCTGTTGGTGGCTGCCAGAGACGGCGGTTGTTTAATTTTTCTATAACGATTTTTATGCCACAATTTAAAAAAAAAATATCAAAATTCCAAGAAGTATTATCTAAAAAAGTATCGATATAACTCCTGTTTATGTAATCCTTATCGAATACCTGCATTTTGCCAAGAATATATCCTATAAAAATTTCCTACAAAGAGTTCCCGACCAGATTGCCATTCCATGCCATTGATCGAGACCGAGGGCCCGTTCCATTAGAAACTCCATTCCAGTACCAGAGTTTGCCAAACGTCGTGTCCTTTTCAAGTTAGTATTCCATAGAATTACCACACCTAAAACAGAGAGGAATTATTTCAGTTTCCATTCAAATTTATATTTTTATAATAGTAATATAAATTGGATATAAGAATAAATTGGTATTGAATTTTTTTTAAAAATAAAATTTTGAAATTCCGGGCATTGTGTTCTAAAAAACAGAACAGTATATATGTATATATATTTTTTTTTACAACGGGAAACAACAAGAAAGGGAAGATTTCTTTTTCTCCATAGAAGCAGATGATTTTTTTTTGTTGAAATAATTAGAAAAATAAAATTAGAATCAAATGATTTAAAAACAATGAAATTTATTTTATAAATATTTTTTTTGTTTTTATTTTAATAATTAAATTAACTTAGTCAGAATATTTGAGGAAGGTGTGAATTAAAAAAATGAAAAGAATAAATGATGAAATTTATTTATTTATTTAACATCGCGAGAGAGATGTTTATTTAGTGATCAAATATTTTTTTAATTAATAACCTACACTGAAAAACCGATCTTTTTGATTATACCAAATTTCGTTTAAACTAACTGAATATTGAGTTAAATATGGGCAAACAAATATTTATTCATTTAACCCTTTATTTATTTGAAATAACGAAATATTTTGCTGGATTAACTAATTTGTCGTTATAAAATTTTGTTGAAATTATTTTGTTGCCCTGAACAAATTTGTTTTTCAGTGTAGGAGAATAAAATGGCCAAGCAGGATTAAAATTGCTTTAAATCTCACATTCACATTGATAAGGATTTCCTTAAATAGTTAAATTAAACAAAATAGTAATAAAAATGTTGGAAGTTGTTTTTATAAGTCAATTTTTAATATATATTTTTTTTTTAATAATTAATTAATTTAATTTATTTTTTCTTATAAATCATTTTTTGTTCTTTTTCTTTCAAATATAAATTTATTTTTTTTTTGGGTGGAGGGAGGGGCACGATTTTTTTATAGGTAATATTTTAATCAATTAAATTTATTTTCTTGGAACATTTGGGAAAGGAGAGAATTAAAAGAATTAAATGTTGAAATTATTTTTTTTAAGATCGCGAAGATGGATGAGTCTTTTAATTGATTAAAACTGGAAATACGGGAAGAACTTTTTTAATACTTAAATTAAAAAAAAAATACATTAAAAAAAATTAAATTAATTTTTGTAAAATATCTTTTATAGCTTTTTTAACAATTAAATTATATGTTACACATAACAACACTAAAGAGGGTGGTGTTTTTTTCTCTCTATAAGTCATTTTTTATTTATTTATTATTAATTGTGATTTTTTTTATAAATTAGTTTTTCACAAGTAATTTTTATTAAATAAATTAAAAAATTAAGTGATGAAATTAATTCTTTTTTAAGACTGGGAGATGGGTAATTGTGGCGATTACAATTGATTTCGCTTGGGTATTTTTATTCAAATGAAATTAACAAAATAACATTAAAAATTAAGGTGGATGGGATTAAAATTGCTCTAAATCGCGAAATTCACAGTGAAAAGCACCTCTTTAAATAATTAAATTAGACGAAATAGCATTAAAATAGGTGAAATTTGCTTTTATAAGTTAAGTTTTAATATATACTTTTTTTTAATAATTCCAAGACATTCTTTCCGCTGCAGGTTTGCACTGACAATAGCATCGTTTGTTATACCGAACAACTCGATAGCAGTTGCTCTTCCTTGTATAAACTTGCAAAATAGTAAGTCTTCCACTATTGCAGCATCCTGACAAAATGTAGCAAATTAAAATGGGAATCATTGTTGCTATTTGGTGCTCCATTGGGTTGTATGGCAAATAATTTTGCGAGCAACTCACATTCAAGGTGTTACTGAATATCCACAGATATATCGTTAATTCTTCGACAAATCGTATCGTTAGAGAGCGAAATTTTCTCGAGTTGTCTAGCATAGCTTTCACCAAACGTTGTTTCTATATACAATATGTATGGCGCCTGGTAAAATGAGTTGCTCGGCAATTGATGTGGCTTTTTACACTTGGCTTACATCTTATAAGCCAGTTTGTATGATGCCAATAAAAGGTTGTCACTAATATTGACAACTTTGTGGAAATTTGCACTCTGAGTTCCTAATAGGCATCTAAGCTTTTTTATAAACAGAAAACTCACGTGACTTATCGGCATATTCTTTGTGTGGAGTTTCTAAATGTATTTTCAATTTACTAGGCTTCATGTAATCTGCAGCCAAAACTTTGAAACACATAACACCACTCAGGCTTTTCTTCACCACTTTTTTCAATACTTGTAAAACTGAAGTTTAAATTAGTATGTTTGATCATATTTTTTTCTTTTGGATTTTACAACACGATTAGACACACTGGGTGTTTCTGATGAAGTAAAAGCCTCTTGGTTCGTAAGCTTACGTTTGCTTCCAGCATTACAAACAGTGCAATCATGCAATGATTTCGTATCAACTGATAAATCGTGTTGTTTACATCCACCCAAGGATTAAACCATTTTTTTTCCATTTGAGGGAGGTAAGTTATTATACATTGACATGATGAAACTGTACATCTTATAATATGTGACATTATTGATAGATGACATTAGTACATTCGACCCAGTCTGAGCCCATTTATGAGATAATTGCTAAATTATTAGGTATTAAATTTCAATTAAACTATTATTAAACACTTTTAAAACGACGCTAACTTGACAGTTCTCAAAAAATATTTGACAGATTAAGCCTACTATCTATCATGTCACTCACAGGTATGTCTTTATTATTTTTAGACATTTAGTTAAAATTTGGACTGGCTGGGAAAAAAATAGTATTCAAACCATGTGAGGAAAGTGCTATATAGAGCATTTTCCTCCCTTGGTTTGAAATATAGTATTTCTCAGTGTAACTCTTTTTATTTCCTTTGCCAATCCCAAATTACTTTCTTTATACAGTGTGTTAAAAAAAGCTTGTCGGATATTTTACCCAATTGTAGTACTGGTGGAAATAAACAAAAAAGTCTTAGTCAACATGGGTCCGCAATTCAACTGTTTTTGACATATAGTCGATTGCATATTGTTTTAGTAGAATAAAAATTTTCAAAGAAATTCTCATCGCAATGTAAATTAAACAAATGTTTATTTAAAGTAAAACTAAAGAAATTTGTTCTACATGTCCACCGTTCATTTCTAAGCACGCTTCACACCTTCTTATGAAAGATCGACGCAATCTTTCGAAAATTTCTGGAGTCCTCCGAATTTCCTCGCAACAATTTACGATTCGTTGCCTGAGTTCTTCCAAATTGTTTACAGATCGTGCGTACACTAATTCTTTTAGATGCCCCCAAACATAGAAGTCTAGAGGTGTCAGGTCAGGTGACCTAGGAGGCCATGCAGTTGGTCCGCCCCGTCCTATCCATCTCTCGTTGTAATCTTGATTTAAGAAATTTCTAACTACGATAGAAAAATGCGCAGGAGCTCCATCGTGCATAAACCACATATTTAATCTGTTAAAAAGTGGCACGTCTTCCAACAAAACGGGTAATTCATTTCTTAAAAAATCCAAGTATACTTGTCCCGTTAAACGATTAGGGAGAAGTACTGGACCAATTAAACAGTCTCCAAAAATAGCAAGCCAAACATTTAGCGAAAAACGGTTTTGCTGATGCAGTTCAACAACAGCATGGGGATTTTCATCTGCCCAGACGTGATTGTTATGAAAATTGAATATTCCGTCTCTTGTAAACCCAGCCTCGTCACTAAATAAAATCTGAGTCGCAAAATTAGGAGTTTCTGCCAGCTTTCGTAAAACCCAATGACAAAAAACCCTACGTGCATCATAATCGAGAGGTGCAAGAACTTGCACGCGTTGAATGTGGTAGGGATAGAGCTGTTGTTCCCGCAGAATTCTCCAAATGAGAGGATGACTGACGTTCAGTTCTGCGGCAAGTCTTCGGGTGCTAATATTTGGGTTGTCTTCTACCCGTCTTAAAATATCTAATTCTACTGCGGGAGAATAAGAAACTGATCTAGGTCTACCAGAACCACCATTAATTTTAAATGAACCAGTTTCGGACAGCCGGATATGAAGTCTTGAGAAAATCTTATCACTCGGTAACAACCGATTTGGAAATTCTTCGGCATACATACGCCGTGCTTCAGTGGTATTACCATTCGCACGACCGTACATAAAATGCATATCGGCCATTTCTGCATTTGTGTACTTATGAGAACAAAAAAAAAATTGACGCAAATGATAAATAATCTGATGACAGATGTCTGACAGAACTAATTTTAAGTTACAATCAGTTGTTTGACAAAGGGAACTATTCTCAAAACCGAAAAATGTTTTTTTTTTTATTTTAAAATATGCAATCGACTATATGTCAAAAACAGTTGAATTGCGAACCCATGTTGACTAAGACTTTTTTGTTTATTACCACCAGTACTATAATTGGGTAAAATATCCAACAACCTTTTTGTAACACACTGTATATTGTAGATCAACGGAATTTCCCAAAAACGAACACTAGCATAAATATGTTCGTGATGGTACTATAAATGTAACATGGTACTGAATACCTTATTTCCAATACCTTGGCAAAAGAAAATTCGAATATATATAGCACTCCTCTTTATATATTTATCAGAAAATTGCAATGTTACGTGCTGTCTTAGCTATACGTTACAAGTTGATTTTTTAAAGCGTGCCTGCCAGTCATCCGCCGTCAACGCCTCCTCCACCTTCTTTTCTTTTCGTCAGCGTGCCTTTAGTCGCCAACTTTTTTCCACCGCTTCCAAGGCTGCCTGCCAGGCGGGCTACGAACGACGATCAATTACTGTCAACGTTCAGCTGTCGCCGGCTAAAGAGCTTCGACTTGTATTACTTTCCTTCCGAAAAGTGGCAAAGTTCATGCTAATAACGCCACGGACGCTTTTTTCTTAGGCGAATTCTCGTGACGGCGGCATTTCATAACCGGGGACGGGAGGACTCGTCTCTTTCCGGCATCCAAAAGTTAAAATATTGCGTAGTTGACGCATTTTAAGTAGAATAATCGATGGGGCAACAAGGTCAGTAGATTCAAAAATAAAAAAAAAATAAAATAAAAAGCTGACTAAGCGAAAAGTTCTTCGTTCCCTTTTCCATGTGTTAAAAATAAATATATAAAATAAATAAATAAATTCAATCCTTTAATTGTTTTTAATCCTCACCCTTTCTCGGTGTAGCGAGAAAATTAATGTAATTATTAAAAATATAAAAAATAAATAAAATAAAAAATATATTTAAATTAATTTACTTAAGAAAATATAAAAAAAAAATAGTTTGTGAAGACAATTTTAATTTTAATGCTACTTTTTAATTTTATTTATTTATTATAATGATTTAAAACTCTGCGTATATTCCTACTCTGAGTTATATACAGGGTGATTCTCAATATATGCGACAAACTTTAAGCGCTGATTCCTGGGGTTATTTTGATCATAAAAGTTCATAAGAACATATGTCGAAAATCGGTTAGTTCTAAAGTTGTACAATGTTTAATAGTAAGTTACCATAATTAATGTTTTTATAGTTATTGAAAGTTTTGATTGGTGGTGGAATTAGTAATAATAATTATATGTTCCAACCAATCATATATTTTAAATTTCTCTGTGTCTATCGGTTTCGGCTTTTCGCCATCATCTGGACAACAGTACGTCTAAGAGGAAACTAACTTTGAAAACGGACAGTCCGTTTTCAAACACATCACGCTCTACACATATTTTAAAATAGTTTTAACGTGTTTTTAGTTTCCATTGTGCATTGTACTTGATTTATTTTATTTAAAATTTTAATTTATTAATGTTTAATACTATAAATTCGAATGACGTAGCTCTTAGTTTTCTTTATATTGAGAATCACCCTGTATATATAAAAAATATTTGATAAAAATAAATTTCATAATTTTTAATGCTGTTTTTTTTTTAAATTGATTTAGAACACTTTTAGTTCTGCCGCATCTAATGATGTAAATATTTAATCTTTAAAAAATCATCAATCGCCCCTTGGCAAGAAGAAAATCGACTAAATTTTAAAAAAATACCCAAAGAACGCCTATTTATAAAAAAATCGCCACGTTTACTCACGTTTAAAAAAATAAATTCAATTATTGAAAAAAAAATAATTTAAATTCCGCCGTATTAAAAATAAATTAATTATTAAAAAAAAGTATATAAAAAATGACTCTTAAAGAAAAACATCACCCCCTTCAGTGTCTGAAAATAAATTTAATTAATGATTTAAAAAATTGTATAAATAAAATTTTATAAAAATAAAAATCATAATTTTTTATGTTTATTTTTTAATTATAAAAAAAAGTTGCCGTGTGAAAACATTACACAGTTTCAATTCACGTCATTTTTTATATATTTTTTTTATTAAGGGGATGATTTTTCATATATTTTTAATAATTGAACCTATTTTTTGAACACTGGAGATAATTATCTTTTTAATTATAAATTATTTTTTATTTTTCTTATTTAATAATTAACACATGCTTACTAGATTTTTGGGATAATTGTGAAATGGAATACATATTGTAGTGGGCGGCTATTTTTTAAATTTGAATTTGAATTTTCAAATGCGCCGTTTAGAGCAGAGATAGAGAGATAATAGAGCAGATAATCAAAGCTATTATAGAGGCTCTGTCGAAGTTTCTAGTGTAAACGCAGCAGAACATTTACGAAAGAGGCAGATTGCTCCAGAACAAGACGCGTCAAATATAAACATGCGTGCGAAGGACAGGATAATTTTTTTTTTGATAGAGTTGCAGCACTAAAGCCGATAAGTTCTATCTATTCACAAATAAATAAATAAATAGTGGATATAAATCGTGAATATAAACAAGTAGTAGCATTTAAATGAATTTAGTTTATTGAGTATTTTTGGTAGTGCTTATAGTTATTTATTATATGCTGAGTTTCGCATGTTCACTTGTTATGTTTGTTGTTTTGCAAATAGTGTATCACTGTTGCACAAATATAGTTTATTATTATTATTAACGACAAAGAAATATCTTCTTTTGAGTCCTTTCTATATTCTCCTGATGCAATAATCCCTTGCTTTGCTCCTTTCTCGTCTTTTTTTTTTTTATCCTGCCCGTAACTCGTTTTCGCATTTCCTAATTCATACCTACCCAGAATCCCGTAGAGTAAAAAGTACGCAGCACGGTTCCGGGGAAATCTATTGCATTTTATATTACGACGCGTCGCTACTTGTTACCAGCGTACCAGCGTACCACCGCCGCCAATGGGCACGAGTGGAGCAGCGCGGTAGGACGGTAATTCAACGTAATTTACAGGCGGCAATAACGAGGGGGCGCCTCGTGGCAGCGTACTTTCTGAAAATTCATTTCGCGTGCGGTTATACGCCGGCCCGAAGACGGATCGCCGCTACTCCGGCCGCCTTTCGTCCGAGAGGGCGCGCACTGGGCTGGGGGATAACGCGAACCGCGCCCAGCCACCTTGAATTATGAGTCGGAGTGACGCGCCGTCGGTCGACGTTTGCCCTGGCGTGTTTTAAAATCGGGAAATTGGAATGATTCGCTTTATGTTAGTATTTTTGCGTTAGAATGGAAGCGAGAATCCTTAGGTATATGTAGATATAGAAAAAAGTTATAATACACGAAAGAAAAATGTTTTAAAAATATCAACAATTGTAATGATAGTTCCTACAAACTACTGCGTTTGTAGTTTCTGTCCAAAATCTCCCTAACACTCATTTCAATGGCATAAGGTTTTAGCCTGAAAGATAGTTGTGTGTTGTCCAAGGTTGTAATAATCGTAAATAAAACACAAAAGTCAAAAGAGTATAAAATATATTAAATGACCACTACAATATTGTTTAACCACACAGTGGCTTCATCAGGTGGATAAAATTAACTAACAAAATATAATATGACACACTATTTATAACTTTAACCTAGGAGTGGGGAGTAATAAAAATCCTTTTGTTCATTAAGCGCTAAACCTACTATATCTATTAATTTCTAAACATTCAAATAAATCTAATTTCTTACTTTTCTTATGAACATGCAAAATATCAAAGTTATTATTAAACGTATGATTAAGTTCTAAACAATGATTAGCAAAAGTTGAATCTGTCTTTTTATCTATGTAACTTTTAGTATGTTCGAAAATACACGTAGTAAAAGATCTACCTGTCTGTCCTATGTACAATTTTTCATGAGAAGATGGTGTCAATCGATGGGACTCAATGTCAACCCCACTAAGACAACCCTAGTAGCATTTACCAGGAAAAGAAAATCCAATCTTAGAACCATAAAACTGGATGGGCAAAATATAGAATGGAGAGCAGAAGTTAAATATCTAGGCCTTACCCTAGACAATAAACTTCTATGGAACAAACATGAATTTGAAGTAACCAACAAGGCCAAAAGAGCTCTGATGGTGTGCAGAAACTTTGCAGGGAAAAATTGGGGATGCAACCCAAAAATACTGCTTTGGATGTATACAGCGATAGTGAGACCGATCATCATCTATGCATCAGTAGCATGGAGCAAAAGAACTAATCTGGCCACCGCGAGAATTAACCTCTCGAAAGTGCAAAGATTAGCATGTGTATGCATAACGGGGGTTATGAGAACCTGCCCAACAGCAGCTATTGAAGGAGTATTGGATCTTGCCCCCCTCCACATAGTAGTAGAGGGTGTGGCGAAAAGAACCGCACTAAAAATGGTCAAGGAAGGAATGATTAGGCATAGGCCTCAATCTCCTGACGGTGATCAAACCTGGGATATGCCCCGGGATGATATGTTAAAAAAATTTAGCTTTGTGAAAGAATTCACAATAAAGCTAAGTAACAGGAGCGAGTGGGATCATAACACCATCTTGAACTTGAATAGAAATGCCATAAAATGGTACACTGATGGCTCTAAAACGGTAGAAGGAACTGGAATAGGAATATATGGGCCTAGAACTACATATTTCGAAAGCTTGGGAAAATACCCAAGTATATTTCAGGCGGAAATACACGCTATTGGAAGATGTGTTCAGTTCATTATGGAGAGGAACTATCGGAAGCAAGGGATTATCATCGTGTCTGATAGTCAAGCAGCCATCAAGGCGCTGAACTCATATGAAATCAGCTCCAAGATGGTCTGGGAAAGCGTAGGGAAACTAAATGAGCTAGGCAAAAGAAATAAAGTAACCCTCCTGTGGGTTCCGGGTCACACAGGAGTGGAAGGAAACGAAGTAACGGATAACCTCGCAAAAAAAGGGGCTGGAATGCCTTTCGTAGGGCCTGAACCCTTTTGCGAGTTAAGTAGCAGTACAATACTGAAGAAACTAAAACTGGAAATGGAGCAGAGAAAATCCAGTTACTGGGAAAATCTCCAGGGAATGAGGCAAAGTAAAATTCTTCTGGGAACTTATAACCAAAAGAGGTTTACAGAATGCATCAACCTGAGTAAGAACGATGTTCGCATATTAACAGGAATACTTTCAGGCCATTGTAGACTGAAAGGACACCTGAGTAAGCTTGGATTGGAAAAAAATCCTGAATGCAGATTTTGTGGGGAACAGGATGAAACATCCATCCACCTCCTCTCAAACTGCGTAGCACTGTGCAACTCGAGGACATTGTACCTGGGTGCATGTGAAATCGAAGAGGAAGACTTACCTAGACTGGGGCCCTCTGACATCCTACACTTTCTAAAAGGAATAGGATTGGAAGGCCAGCTGTAAAGCAGCAAGAATAGGGGACACAATAGATCTTTTAGGTCGCAGTGTAACACCACCCTTCTATTACATACAACAATGTACAATTTACCACACTCACAAGTTAATCTATAGATACCAGAGCAAAAACTTTCTATCTGTTTTGTTCTTGTTATTCTTTAAATACATGTTAATATTATTATTAGTTTTATATGAAACGTAGACATTATTAATACGTTTGATAAATTTACCAATTACCTCAGATGTTTTGCCGAAATAAGTAATGGAAATATGATTAACAGGTTCTTTGTTAAAAATTTTGGGGTATATTAAAGAAAGAGTATGAGATTTTTGTTTTTTAGATAAAATATTATTAATAAAATCCGATGAGTAACCATTATTTAAAGCTATTTTGTAAATTCTATTAAGTTCTAATTCAACGTTTGTTTTATTCATAGGGACAAACTAATCTATGAATTATACTCTGATATGCAGACAGTTTATGGCTAAAGGGGTGGTGTGATGATGTGTGAATAGTAGTGTCGGTATGTGTCGGTTTATGGAAAATTGATAATTCAAGTTTATTGTTAATACGAGTAATAGTTAAGTCTAAGAAATTAATACTTATTATTAATACTTAACTTATATTTAAGTTATTTACTTCCTGTTCTAGGGTAAATTTAATATTGGGATGAACATTGTTAATATATTTATGAAATAAACTAAGCTGTCTATCGGTACCACTAAAGCATACTAAAATAACATCTACATATCTATTCCAATAAATACATTTACTGAATAAGGGGTGTTTACAAAAAGTGTTTTCTCAATTATCCATAAAAATTTACGCTAATAACGGGCTTAAAGGATTACCCATTGCTAAACCTATAGTTTGCTTAACATATTCGAGATTAAATTGAAAATAATTTTGTTCAAGACATAAATTTAAGAGTCGTAAAATATCACTCTTTATAAGCGGATTAGTGTTATTATAATCAAGTTTAACTTTAACGGTTAATATAATGTTATATTTGATGATGAGTGGAACTTTAGAAATGATCCAAATAAACAAACATAAAAACGCAGTAAACGATAAAACGGAGGTAGAAGGTTTGTCAAAAATTTATGCGCCAATCATTTAAACATACTTTTCGCCGTTAATATATGCATGCAAAGAGATAAACAATAATTTTTAGTTTAACAATTTAAAAAAAAACCGCCCATCGCTGAGCTAGCCTTTCGCGTATGTTTAAAAGTATTTCTTCGACAGTTTGATTTAAAATAGTTGTTGTTGACATTGTAAAATTGTTTTAAAAATGTAACTATTAAATATGTTTTTTAAAATGTTTGTGAATGTCCCTAGATGTAAGTATAAAAAATAACTCACATTGTGTATAATTATTGACATTTTATCATTAATTTTAGATATAATTTAAAAAAAAAGAAAAAATAATAATAAAACAAGTTAAATATTTTATAATTTATACTGTTCTGCGAAGACAAGAAAAATAAAGATTGTCGAAACGTTAAAAAAATGATTTGTTTAACTTTTTAAGTCATCATAACAATTAGCCGCTACCCTCACGAAGGAAAAAAAAAGGAACTATATATAATGTTATAATTAATACTATATGAGTATGAGATGCTACGAACTCATTATTTTTTTAAAGATATTTTGCTAATTTTCCAATATAATATCTACAAATATGTTCTGATTAGAACACAAATTCGTAATATTATATAGAGTAAGCACTAAATGTTGCGCTATGCGCTAATAAATGGATTAAACCTAGGTATAATGTTATATATAGTCACGAAAATTCTGTTAAAACTTAAAATATAAAGAAATACACCGTTATCCTAAAATATAAAAACAACTTTCAAATGAAAATAACATTATATTAAGAAATTTATTCAGATAATTGTTTTTTTTTTAAATAAAAAACTACAGCAGTATGTTATTTAATAAATTAAAATAATTACGCATCCTTGGTTTCATTATAAAACTGTCACCAACAAACAGTATTCTTATGTTAGCTACGACCTGTGAACGGTGAGTCATTCATAAACAAAACATATATAATATAGTTTATCCGTAAAACACGATATCTGAACATTGATGTCGATCGATTTGTTAACGTGACCCGAGAACGCAACGAAAGCGAGCACAGGAGCACACTCAATTTGTGCACCGTTCATATGGAATCTGCCGTACCCCTCCCCACTACTCGGCGCACGTGCTCCGTCGTCGGTCGCTTGCTCGCGATGTACATACATATTTATAGAAAGGAACGTCGCGTCGTTTATTCATTTCGCTGCGTTATATTTCAGGAATATATTAAGATCGAGTAATAGATTTTATTAGTTTGTAATCGACGATTTGTTTAGGGGGTTCACGTGCTCATGTGCTCCTACACAGAAACCGCCACTGATCCCCACATCAATAATGAAAAAGAAAAAACTTACTCTGTGTAAAACTAACACTTCCATCCTTAACATATTTAGTAACCATAAACTTAAAATAAATTTAATGGAAAACAATGGCATATATTCAATCAAAAGCATTTTTCTTGTCTATTAACCAAAGATATACAATTCATTTTACAATCACGTGTTGTTACTTAAACTAGCAAAACTCATGTAATCTACCACACTGCGTGTACTTCAAAAAATATTTTTCTCTGTGCAATATCTGATCTTGATTCCCATTCCAACATCGACAACGCTAGTAATTACGAGAACCGTAATGCGCCTATAATACCCTCAGTTCCACCACGCTAAATTACTGAACTTGACTCTGCACAGTAGACTCGTATTGTCCCCATTCACACGGTATATATAGGGAGCACACGTTCTATATCCTTCCTCTCGGAATAATCACAATCAATCACGTACTTATGCAGACGCGTCAACGGGAACAAGAGGAAGCGTCGTCGTACGTCTCTTGTTTTGGTCGCCGTTGTGTTGTATTATTGAGGTCGGCCGCTCCAAGTTTCGATCTGATGCCCCGGCCTTCTAGCCGCGACTCGCCGTATCCCACAACGGCTCTAGTTTACCGGAAACAATATGCAACTCGCCAACTTTATGCGGCGAACTCCGTAATGACGATGAATATAGTTTGGCGAATTCTACGGAGAGCGCCATCTGTCGCCGCGGAATTGCGAAAGCGGGACGGGTCAGCGTATAAATTGTATAAATAAATGGTTATAGGGTAACTTCGAGGATCGTCTCAAGTATTTCAATGCCCGAGACCTGCCATAGATCGTTCAGGGCCGAGAAGAAGATACACATAAGATGAGAGAAATGTAAAAATTGTTTCAACATTTTTTGTAGTTTTAAATGTTAGACATTCATCTAGCCGCTAAATTAAACTAAGTACTTAATTTATTATTTTATTTACGACCGGTTTTGGACTAGGCGAACATCAGGTGTAAAACGTCAATACAATTTTGAAGCTACGTCACTCAAAATTGTATTGACGTTTTAGACCTGATGATGACATAGTCCGAAACCGGTCGTAAATATAATAATAAATTTTGAGGATTGGATATAGAACTTCAATTTCTTTGCTTCCTATACTTCAAATTCAAATCCACCAAACCAGAACTTACAATAAGTTAATATAATTTCAGTACTTATGAGATCAAGATAACAGTTCAAGCATAAATTGTATTAAAAATATAATAATAATAATAATAATAAGTATATTCATGTAGACACATTACAGTGTATATGAATCGTCATATTATAATGTCAAAAGTATAATACACAAACAGTACAGCGAGGGCGATACAAAAAGAAACATGTACATATAAGTAATTGCAAAAAACATACTACTCAAGACAGTAAGTACAAAAAACAGTATACAAGTTACTCTTATCTTGGATTTAAAAACTCCCCAACAGAGTAGAAAGCCATATCTGCCAAAAATGTTTTGAGACGTTGCTTGAATTGATTAGATCGAATGTTTTCTTTTAAGTAATTTGGGAGCGCGTTATAAAAATATCTACCTGCGTATGAGGGATTTCTTTTATACAGTGAAGTTCTGTGACTCTCCAGCCGCAGTGAACGTCCATGCCTGGTATCATAGTGGTGTATGATATTAGTTTCCAGTGTCTCGTTATTTATAACATAAAGTATACATCGGAAAATGTATATCGATGGAAATGTCATGACTTTACTAGTACGAAAGGCGTTCCTGCAGCTCTGCCAACGTTCCATGTTAAACAACAAATAAACTTTCAATAGCGAGACATTTTTTTAGTTGAAGAAGGATCCAGTATGTTTTACTTAATTTAGCACACACATAGTCCAGATGAGTTGACCACGACATGTTGGCATCGACATGTACACCCAACAACTTAATTGAACTAGAAAAATCAAGTTTGGTATCGCCAATCGAAATATCTATGTGTTCGATCCTTCGTCTACAATGTGGCTGCAGGCAAACTGTTTTTTGGGTATTCACAATCAGTTTATTACACTTGCACCACTGTATAAATTCCTGAGAGGCTAGATTGAGTTTTAATTCCACTTCTCAGCAGTATCACCAGTCACCAGAATAGATGTGTCATCCGCATATAGTATAACCTTTCCAGAATAAATATAATTCGGCAAGTTATTAATAAAAAGATCGAAAATTAATGGGCCGAGCACGGAACCCTGTGGCACGCCCATATTCACATCAAATATGTCCGAATACTCACTGTCTACCTTAACGTAGGCCCTTCTGCTCGTCATATAGGAATCGATCCAATTCAAAAAGTTTCCTCTAAATCCCATTCTATGCAGTTTATTAATTTTACTAATAATTTATCTACAACATCAAAAGCTTTAGTTAAGTCAAACATTAAAGCTGCTACGTATTTCCCTTCGTCCAAACGTGTATGGATTTCGTGACAGAACGCATACAGCGCAGTTTCCGTCGACCGGCCGCGACGAAATCCGTTTTGTGCCGTATCTATGATATCATACATTTCTAGGATCTTAAACATCCTCACATGCACCAACCGCTCTATAATGATAATAACAACTCAGCACTACAGGCATTGAAGGCTCTTGGCTAGAGTGCCGGAACACACCGACCCACTGAGAAGTGTTGTCCGAATGGTGACCCAACCAACAACCGGTACCGCATATTGCTGCTTGACTTTCAAGATTGGCAATGATGCACCCTTCCTTCTCAGCCGTACTGCCGGCTCCAACCGCTCTATAACTTTACTAATAACATTCAGCAATGTTATTGGTCTATAGTGTTGCACCTGCTTTGTATCACCACCTTTAAATATTGGGAGAGTGACAACAATTTTCAGATCATCTGGGAAAACTCCGTCGTTTACAGATTTATTAATAATATAAGCTATAGGTTCAGCAATTTCCCAAGCTATAACTTTTAGATAGACGTAGACATACAGTCAATACCAACAGAATTGGTGGATTTAAGTTATTAATAGTCTTAGCGACTTCAGCAGGTTCAACAGGCTCAAAAAAGAAGGAGTTAATTACAGAACGTGGCTCACTGGGCTCACAGGAAATACTAGCAAAACGCCCACATACAGTATTTCTAATTTCCAAATAGAAATACTTACCAAATTCGTTGGCAATTGCTTTTTGATTAGGTACATTCACATTATCTACCTGTAATGACATTTGGTCTTAGTATTACCAGCTATTTGATGTACAATAGACCATATCTCCTTTGATTTAGAACTCTTCTTGGTATTGTTTATACGATTCTCATAATACTGTCTTTTTGTTTCTGAAATTTTGGTAGTGTATTCTTTTTTGGTCAAATTGTATACAGCTTTAAGTTCGTTATCTTTTGTATGTTTAGCAAGCCAAAAAAGATCTTTTAAATCGCGACTCATGCTAAAAACTTCCTCTGTAACCCATGACTTTTTCTTACAGCCACGTTTTATTGATTTTAGGACAGCATAAGTCAATATGGTAATTCAAGACATTAACGAAACACTTATATATATCATTTATATGACTAGAACTAAACACCTTTGAAAAATTTTCGTTTTCCAATGCTTCGCGCAACATATCAGAGCTAATGTTATTTATGTCCCTAAGGGGAGCTCGTTGTTTCCATTTAACTGGATTATCTTTGTACTCCTCTTTTAAGGACCAGACTAACCCGCAGTGGTCACCCAAATTAAGATTAGAAACAACTTCCTCATACGAAACTTGCTCTATACTACACAGGATATAATCGATCTTTGACTCCGATGTATTACCGTTTGCAAAATGCTGCACACGTGTCGGTTCCGTAGTTTTACAGTTCAAGTTGTAGCTACGCATTACATCGACCAGCATATCTCTCTGTGAGGAGTTTACATTAAAATCAAATCCTCTTTCAAATCTGCACCGTTTAAGAATAGCAAAAAAAAGAAATCGATTCCCCCACTGAACATCGCACGCAAAACACACTTTCTCCACACTTCACAGTCGAAATCTCATCCCCATTCACTTCATATCGTCATACTTCGCTCCATTCTAGAGCAATAACCCGGGTACACTCTCGTATTATGTAAATTCACCTCTCTCAGTGTGGATGTGCCGGCGGAAATCGCGGACTTGGCACTTTTATTTGCATAATTCAGGGTGAGCGATACCCAGATAATGAAGGACGGGATTCCCTTACTCCTATTTCGCTCGCACATTCCAAAGCTAACGCCATAAGAGGATACTGTCGTGATAAAAGATTCAATAAGACTGTTTTCCCCCTTCAATTCGGGCAGAAGGTGAGAGTGCAGTTTCAACCCTTTTTCGGGCGAACGGCGAACAGGGGGACCGTCACCGATGCGGTTGATGACGTACCGACAAGCGATTTTACTTTCGCTCTCTCGACAATGAGGTCGCAAACTGCGTACGTTGCGTACGGAATATGGGGGATAAGAAATGCGTTACAGCTGCTGCCCTCGAAGTATCGCCAAAGGAATAGTTGCTGAAGTACTCACCAGGTGGCGCATATTGCAAATCGATTGTATAGGTGTAGGAAGTCTATAGCTATTCTGATTGTCAGAAAGAGGAATTGCTTCACACGATTTTGTTAAAGCAAGCTTATATTTGCGCAGGTCGGTTAATTGAGATAAGCCAACCAACTGATATTTAAAATAGGGACTAAGACGGACACTAAAAGATCGTTATTCACCCCAGACAGAGGGGAATACACAACATATTACTAAAAATATTATAACATTAAGAAAAATAAAATTGAATTCTAAGTATCCAATGAACGATAAATATTGTAAGGGTGGAAATAGTAAAAAACTCATTCTTTCGTTCATAAATAAATGAAAGAAGATCGTATATTTACCCCAGACAGAGGGGAATACACAACATATTACTAAAAATATTATAACATTAAGAAAAATAAAATTGAATTCTAAGTATCCAATGAACGATAAATATTGTGAGGGTGGAAAGAGTAAAAAACTCGTTCTTTCGTTCATAAATAAATGAAAGAAGATCGTATATTTACCCCAGACAGAGGGGAATACACAACATATTACTAAAAATATTATAACATTAAGAAAAATAAAATTGAATTCTAAGTATCCAATGAACGATAAATATTGTGAGGGTGGAAAGAGTAAAAAACTCGTTCTTTCGTTCACAAATAAATGAAAGAAGATCGTATATTCACCCCAGACAGAGGGGAATACACAACATATTACTAAAAATATTATATCTTTAAGAAAAATAAAATTGTATTCTAAGTATCCAATGAACGATAAATATTGTAAGCGTGGAAATAGTAAAAAACTCATTCTTTCGTTCATAAATAAATGAAAGAAGATCGTATATTCACCCTAGACAGAGGGGAATACACAACATATTACTAAAAATATTATATCTTTAAAAAAAATAAAATTGTATTCTAAGTATCCAATGAACGATAAATATTGTAAGTGTGAAAAGAGTAAAAAAACTCGTTCTTTCGTTCATAAATAAATGAAAGAAGATCGTATATTCACCCCAGACAGAGGGAAATACACAACATATTACTAAAAATATTATATCTTTAAGAAAAATAAAATTGTATTCTAAGTATCCAATGAACGATAAATATTGTAAGGGTGGAAAGAGTAAAAAACTCGTTCTTTCGTTCATAAATAAATTTATATTTGATTACTAGTTTCGACTTGCAACAGCCATCTTCAGATCATTAGAAATGCAATATAAATTAATGAATTATTTATAAATAATTATTAATTGAATTATGTTAAAATTTAGTATAAAACAGATGATTGAACTATAAATACTTAGTAATATAATCTATTTTAAGTTACAATAGTAGGTGATTTTTTTTTAAATTATGCGTTAAAAATTTACTTACACGTCAATAGGATTATTGTCAATCCATAAAAACACCAAATATGATAACCATATTGTGTAGATGAGAATATTTGTATAATAAAAACTACAGGATAAAATTACTGTTTAAAAATTTTGAGAATTATTGGTGATGACTCTAATTTAACTAATTTTAATAACGGTGTAACGGAACGGGTTTTCTTACCTGGAAACTTTTGGGGGTGGTCAGCCCAAATTCATTCAAACTGAACTACGCCCCGTTTTACAGGTAACCCTACCTGCTCTTTTGTCCGACGAGCCACCGCTGGAAAACAATCTTTTTGTTCGGTAGCGATTGGTTTTAGCCAAAGACAAATATTTAAGGCACGAATACTTTACACAACACTCACAAAAATTTAAAAAGAAAAGGGGGGGGGGTTCGAACGGTTTTAGCACAAATACAGAAACACCTCTCGAGGAAAGCTTTTGCTTCCTGTTCTCGAATTTTTAAGCTTATTTGAATTGCAAAATTTGTCAAGAGAAGTTTGATTTTTAATTTTAAGATATGGAAACGCCCGGTAACGAAGGGGTAACGCGTGCTTTTTTTTTGTAGCTGAAACTGACTCCGCGAACTAATTAATTCAAGACAGCAATGTAAAGGATTTTTATAAACTTTAGTTGTGACGTCATTCCGCATCGATTACTAGTTCCGCTTCTCTTTACAAGAGAGCGCAAGAATGATCGAAGGCGTTATTTTCCTGAACTTCAATCGCCCTTCTGGAGAGTAATGTGGGATTCACTGATCAGCAATTGTAACATACAATACACAAAGAAGTAGATAAAATTTAAAATAAATACCGTATTATCTTAATTAGGCGAGAGTTTAAACAAAATAGACTATTATTTCCTGTAGAGTAGACGCTGCTTCAGCAAATGCCACAGTACTTATCATTAACGTATTAATAAAATGAATTTAAATACTTTGTATTATACCGGATGGGATTTCGAAATCTTACATATGAAACGTGTAAATATTAGATGTGTGTATTATTATGTTAAACCAAACTGCGAAAGATTGTTTAATGGATATGTTATATGTAAAAAATGCGTGTGTGCTTTTTGGGAGTGTGTGTAAAAGTTATTCAGGTTGTCTAAATACGGAATGTCAACGTTGTGTTAAACTGGTTGTCAAGTCAAAGTACGACAAAATCGGTTTTATGTTATAATCTATTTGTTCGTTTAAAAGATATCTTCTTCTGGCCGACGTTTCGTCCACACTCGTCTACACTTCAGGCCTGCTGCTGGGACTAGTTTCAGGTCAACAGAAGTTGCAGCAGTCCTGGAAGATGTTCCTTGCGAGTGTTGACGAAACGTCGACTAGAAGAAGATCCAGCATGCCATGTAAACTAGCCCGATTTTGCATTGAAAAGTAAAGCACTTAGTCGAGTTGCAAACCCTCAGTTCTACCTCCAAACAAGAGGAGCGCTACAATCGGAAAGTTAGTATTTTTATTTTTTAAACGCTTACGTAGCGTATTAAGTTGGCAGCCCCTACAACAGCTGTACTCCTTGTCCTTATCTATTAGACCGACCAAAATGGCTGCCCAACTACGTGTGAACTCGGTTACACCGTACTAATTTTCTGGAATTTACTGAAATACGCCGGCAACGCTAAAAAGAACTTTGGTTTTTGTTGTAATAGAATATAACATTCATGTTATTAAAGTGACATCGACGGATCGACGTTAACATTCGAGTTAAAAGTGGATAATTTATTGCTAAACAAGAACATGTCTACTTGGAAGGTGACGACGATGATTTTTGTTTTTAATGTTGAAACAAATCCAAAATGTGTATATAATCCTGTAGGATATTGTTGCACCTAGTAATTAATATTCGTAGGGATTTTATATACACATTTTACGAATGTTTTAGCATTAAAAATAAAAATTTTTCTAACTAAGTTTAAGGCGTATTTTTTTATTCATCGATAGGTATATTGATTATAGTGTTTTTCTGATTATATATTAATTAGATATCGATGAATAAATAATGAGCCTTATGTAGCATGTTTTTGTTTGGCCATAAATTATTTCCTATCAATAATAAAAAATTTGAAGGCCAATAATTACAATTTCAAATTAACGCGGTAAAAAAAACGCCGTTGGTGTCTGGATACCAAACTAATTCCCAGATGCACAGGATTTCGGCTGAGTTCAACATCTCTACTTAGGTGATCTGTGAGATCCAGATCCAGCTCGGATGCCTGGAAGAGTGGAGTGTTGCTGTAAATTATATAATTTAAGATAAAATTGGAAGTAACGAATTAGGATGTTTTAATTGTTAGTAAATTTAATAGTTCTAGTGAAAAAAAAATCAAAATGGTCTTCAAGAAAACATATCTATTGTTTTTTTAAGTCGAGTTTAAAATTACGTATTTATATAAAAAAAAGATTGTCAAGAATGAAGATTCTTTCCCTGTTCTAATCCGCAGGATTTTTCTTTGAAACAGTGGCGTAAGAGGCATAAAAATCCTAGCTTTAGTTTCTTGTATCATCTATAATCTAAGTTATCATCAATTTTTTCCAACTTCCTACTTTCTCATTCACCCCTCGCATATTCTAAAATCCCATCACGTCCGATTCCTGCGAACTTGGAGAATCAAACCGATAAGAAGAAGAAAAAAAAATGAGTGAGATATTCTTCGTCATCCTTCGCAGTATTGCGTACTTGTCAAAAGAGACGCCACTTTCTCCTCCATGGCATAAATAAATTCCGTCTCGGGTGCCGCCTTCCACGTTAATAATTGAACGAGTTAGCCTTAGCTCTGGCATTCGCAGAAAATCCGATTAAAACCGGAACTTTTTCTCGACTACGATGAGACACGATTTTTTTACTCCCCCTCCTGCGCGTCTTTCGTGTTGAAACTCCTAAAACGAAAACGTGACGAGCGAAGGAAATAGAAACGGGAGAAACTTGGACGTATATCTACGAGGTAAATAGGTAGTAACGGCACCTACTGGCGGATATGCAAAGTTTCGGGAGTCGTTTAGAAGTTTAGTATGGCGAAGATAGTTAAGAAAGTGCCTGCCTGTATGCGCTTGTTGGTAAATATGGAGGCCAGGTGGTACGTAGGAGGACATTCATTCGTTAAATTATAAGCAGGCGGAGTTGGGAACAAGTCTCGTTTGTCTCTGCTACCGCCGAGGACGAGACCAGAATTTAATGTCGTTAATTCCTCCCAACTATCATCTAGCGAGTGGTGTATGACGCCTGTTTAGGTGGAAGGTGAATATATCTTTCGAACAAGCAAGTGCTGCATTTGTGTATCTAAAATCCGACTGTTTATGAGTAGTACTTACAGATACTAAAGTCATTTTAACTAACAGTGCCTTTATTAATTACTTCTCCTTTTCAAACTTTGCCACTCAGAAACTTAAAATCCCTTCTTTTTCACTAACAGGGGAAGGCTGTGAGATGTTAACCTCAGTTTTGTGTGATAGTAGGGACTCCTTAGAGTTAGCAGCGACTGGTGCGTACTGCTGTGTACTGATTGAATTAATTGACAAAAGAAAATGAATTTTATAATGAAAAATGAAATTAAAATTAAAATTAGCTAGCTCAACGGAAAAATTTAAATTTGAACAAAAGAACAATTAGCCTCAGAGTTACCCTCGCGAATTAAAACTTGAATCTAACCACGAAAAGTAAATTGTGAGTGAAAGAAATCTGACTTTCTTAATTACCCGAAAAATTGAAAAGGTTTAATTAAAAATAAAAGAACAGATTTTTTTTAACCCAACGAAGATAATTAACAATCAAATTTATTTTTTAAAAAGGGTTAAATTACAGCTCGTGCAGAAAAAACCGTGAACTGAAGGTTCTGGCCTAAATTAATAACTGCACTTGATTCTAAAATTACAATAGGTCCATGCTATTTCCTATACAAAGCAAAAGTTCTGTTTGTTCAGGAAAATAATCCATTACAAATATACCAATACAAATCCACGTGGTTTCAAATTAAAATAAATTCAATTTAAACGTGGACAATTACAAGAAATTTACACAAAAGAAAAACTAATTGCAAGCACAAAGCTTCTACTCACCCACACTCACTCACTCAAAACGAAACAGCAAAATAGAAAAACGGAAAAACTAACTCTTTAAACTATAATGAGAGAAAAACAACTGAAATATATCTTCCTGCACAAAAATAATAAATGATCTTATATCTACAACGTGTACACGTCAATATATTAACAATTATTACAAAATGAATTCCTTGATGGACAAACATTTTTAAAGAAACGAAACGAAATTTACTATAATCAAAATGGATTACAAAATGGCAACAATGATTTACAAAAATACGTCTACTCACGTTAACGGTCGATCAAGAAACTGCCTGACAAAACTTCTACAACGCAAACGCATAATTCACCGACAAAAACTAATAGAGTAAGCATTGAATAGAAACGGCATTAAAACACGAGCAACCAAAAAAACAAACAATTGAATAGAATTAATTTAAAAAACACTTAATAAATGAAATCAAACAATCAACTCCTTACCTAAATTTATACAAAAATAAAATCTAAATTTCTGAAAATTCTCTAGGTACATTGAAAAATGGCTGAACGCAGTAAACAAGACAAAATCTGTGCAACTTAAAATACACTCGCGAAAAATTGGATGCCTGTCCATAGCAGTACGTTTTACAAGGGCCATTACAGTGATCAAATCTCTTCGTATAAGTTCGTAACATGTTCGTATTTCGGACGATAGCACCCGCCTGTGATATATGCACCAACCGCCACTGCTTAGAGTACTGCTGTAGATGATCAACCACTTATTTTTTAGGACCCTAAATAGTTTACACTAATACTGCGACCTAAGAGATTTATTGTGTCCTCTATTCTTATTGTTTTACAGCTGGCCTTCCAATCTTATTTATTTTAGAAAGTGCAGGATATGAGGCCTCAGGTCAGGTAAGTCTTCCTCTTCGATTTCACATGCTCCTAGGTGCAACGTCCTTGAATTGTACAGCGCTACCCGATATGAAAGAAGGTGGATGGGGGTTTTAGCCTGTTCCCCACAAAATCTATATTCAGATTCCTTTGCGAATCCAAGCTTAGTTAGTTAGTTAGTAAATGATACCATCATCTGCATCATTCGTTTAATCGTCCTGTCCACTGCGACCACTAGGGTCTATTCTATGTTGATGTTATCTTCATCCAGCAAGTTCAGACCGTTAAGGTAGCTCAGTATCTTGCTGAATGAGGTGGTTTTCAGGTCTTCTAGGGAGGGGCACCCTTTTCGAAGGTTTTTGTAATAGTAAAGCAGTGGCATGAAATATGCTCAACTATCTTCTCGTCTTCTAAACACAGTCGGCAATCACTCTCATTAGAGAGCCCGATTCTGATTTTATATGTCGCTAATAATAATTATAATTAATTATTAATTAGTGTTAGTTAATTAACGCATGTATAGTAGCGTAAAATCGTCCTACAATTATTGTTATCCTTTATAAATATACAGGGTGTATCAGATATAGAGGTAAATATAATAATATGTAGCAGCTGTAATCATATACGATCAAAAAGTCTTAATGCACAGGGTGTCTATCTGTAAGCATTAACGAGAAAAAAAATATTTTGTAAATGCCGTGGGCTAGAGCCGCACCTGTGACCAACCTAAATGCTCTCCCGAGTATACCCTCACATACCACTATCATTCAGCCATTACCGCTGTTAGGTTTGTGTGGATCGCCGCTTCGAGTGCAAGCCACTTCGAACATTTTATTTAAATTCTTCCCGTCTCTAGAAAACGATCTTTTTCAGGACCATCATGATTTCATATAAAGAAAATCGAAGCTTGATGCATCGGCAAAAGCGCGGGCATGTATAGATTCATTTTCGCGCGACATCATAGTAAAAAGGCGTATTTGCAAATTTTCTGTATCTACATTTATTTCTGTGTAATTCGATTCAATTCATTTTGCGTTATTTGATTAAATAAATCCAAAAGAAATAATTTAGATTCATGTGGTACCGTTCATTAACAACTAACTCTCGATTCGACAAAGTGAAAGAAAAATATTTACGTTTTTTGTAAGTACTGAAGTCGCATATCCGGTGAAACTCGAACGTTTTATCAGCATAGTAAAAATAATACTTTGTAGACTTACGTAGAATGCTCTTAACAAATAAGGAATGTTTATTTTATAAAAAGAAGAAATTTAAAATGCCTCAGTTTTGCTATTTTTACAAGGGCCTTTATTTATTCAGAATGACGTTAAATGAACTTACGGCATACCATTAAGAATAATACTAAATGAGTGCAATGTATTTATATATAATACCACGTTTATCGGATGCTTAACATGACGTTTCCTTGCATCAGGCCCGGACTAAAGAATTTTTGGCTCCAAATTTGACTTTTTTTTAATTTTTAATGATGAAATCCGGTTTCGGCGGGTTTGTGCTTCATATGTCGTGTAGTTAACATCCAAGCAAAATTTATCGTTTTATTTGATACACCCTGTATATTGTAGTTTCAGATCGACAATTTAGCAAATAATGAGATTTCCATCTTAAGCTCTCATTAATTTATTCTTCCACTTATTAAGTATATATACGAATTTCTCGGTATAGTACATTAGGTTGACCAGTAGCACTGAAGATTCTTGGTTAGGTGAAACATATGTATGCTAGCATCAACCGAGTGTTACACACGTTTTTAATTTGATCTATTTATGAATATGGTTTAAAGATATTCGTCGACAAAAAAGGTAAGTACACAATGAAATAAAAATGGAAATCAGGTTTTAAGAGAATTGTTCATTACGGATTATAACTACATATGTGACTTTGTTAGATTGGTTGCCTATTTAAAACGCCCCCTCCATTTAATTTTTAATATAGTGTACATACACGTTTTCAATAAACTTGACGTTCCTGCAGAGACGGACTTTTTATTCTTAGAGCCGTTTTACACGTGTGACAATTATAACGAAAACTATAATGGAAACTTTGCCGAAAATTTATGGCAAAAATTCCGTTAAAATTATTTGTCGTGTAATACAGTAAGTTTTTCTAAAGGAAATTTACATCGAAAAATATTGAACCTCTTCAATATTATGAATAATATTTTCAAGAAAGTGGGCGAAAATCTGCGCAAAAGTTTAATTTTGGAGTTGCGATTGTCAAACAAAATACATAACCTCACTCTTGATAACCTTTTTATTCATTCATATTCGTGCTGCGTTATAATTAGTGTTCTTCTAATTCGACTTCGACCTTCTCTTCAGTTAAATTAATAGGATTTAAAAGAATTCGCCATCGGTTTGCTAGAATTCCAAAGGTAGATTCTACCATTCGTCTAGCCCTTGAAAGCCGATAATTGTAAATCTTTCTTTCATATGCTAAATTACTTTGAGGATACAGTTTCAATAAATTTTCCAGTAATCGTCGGTAACAAAAACATATGGTACTTTCTGCGACGTTTCTGATAAAGCAGGCAAATTTAAACTTTCCTTTTCTATTTTTTTTTTGACAAGTTACAGGCTGAAAAAACACCTTCATCACTAACTTTACCGTTTACACCAACATTTACATAAATGAAACGATAATTTGCATCTACTAAAGCTAGCAGTACTATATTACTGCTTCCTTTATAGTTTCGGAAATATGATCCTGAAGGTATTGGAACTCTGAAAACTATATGGCGGCCATCTAACGCTCCTAGACAGTTTGGAAAATTTCATTTATTTTCATAGTCTACAGCAATACTCAGCCATTCTTCACGTGTTGTTGGTGTCTAAAGGGTTTCTAAACGGTATTAACAGAAACACAAGTAACTAAAAAAATTAATTCACCTTTAAATATTCTCCCTTTAAGTGCTTATAAATAGCAGAACACGTTTCAAGAATTATTTTTGATATGGTGCTGTCATGAATTCTTGTGCTATACATAAGTGATCTCTATGATTCTCCTGTAGCCAGAAAACGTAAAGTAACATACAGTCTGGAAAAAGTATTCTATATGAATACAAAACTGCTTTTAAATACGTACTTTTGTAATTTATTACCTATATCTTGCACTGATAGATTCACGCATAAAAGTGTTTTGCGTTTCTATGTCGGTTTGAATCAAACATCAGTAACCCGAATAAAATTTCTGTATGCGTTTGGATCTTCTTGTTTCAATTCATTATTTAGTAGAGCTAATGTTCCTCTTCCACTTTTCCTCAGCAACCACTGTTTTGTCCATTGCTTTCTTTTAACCTTTGAATTGTTGATTACGTGATATATTAAAAAGGAACTTACTGTTGCTACACTTAACAAGAGTAAATTATTTATTTTAGACATAATAAATGAATTTAAAACCTTCACACACTTATATTCTGTATTTTTTAAGGTTATGTTTTTTGTTTATTTTTGTAACATGCCTAAATATTTGATAATGCGCAGGCGTATGGCAGTAACTTTTTCTAATAATTTTACTGAAATTTATAGGCTGTGTAAAACGAGTACGAAAAAAATACATTAAAAAAATATTCGTAAAATTTTGCTAGAGTTTATAAACAAATTTTTCATAAAATTTGTCATAATTCTCACATGTGTAAAACGGCTCTTAGATAAGGAATATCATTATTAATTATAATGAATGTGTAAAAGAACTTTTAATTTACACATACGTTCTATATTAACAATATTTGATCAAGGTATATGTGAAACTAAATATCCTTAATTAGTACCTTATATAAAATGCCTTTAGTCACTTCATATTCTGCTCGTAATAATTCAAGAGACGTCAACGGTTTCGCTTAATAATTCCCCTGACGAAGAACGACGTAAGGCGCCTGAATATTTAAAAAGGCATCATTCTGGTAACGTTGCAAGTCGCTGTAACGGAGCAAGGTATCTGTGGCATCTCCTTGAACCGCATTTATTTACTACCAAGCTTCGTCAACAGACAACGACGCCCTTTGCAAGTAGCGATTGTTTTGTTCTTTGTTTCTGTTTCGTTTACTTTCGTGATAAATCGTCCGGCTTTCTAAAGCAGAATCGTACACAAGTTCACGTAAATCCGGGAGATGAAAGATACGAAGTATGGCTTCTTAAATATTGTCGAGATATTCTTGTTAGTGCAGCATATGATGAAGTTTATCAAAGTATTTTTTGATGCTTTTTTGTTCGCACTTTCTTTACGTTTACAGAAAAAACTTGGCGGTTGTAGTCTAGTTTTAATTAATTGTATCCCTTTATATAAAATCTATGAAGATAATATAATATTTTTTATATCTATATATTTTATTTGATGTTTTGATCTTTTCTAATTTGTCGAGTGTAATATAAGTATTTTCATAGCTTACATAGAGAAACTAAGGAATGAATTCAATAACGAAAATCGATATTATTTTGTATGAACAGTTCCTAAAGGATCTCAATTTTATCCTCTTATGGGTATACCGAAGGATATGATGGAAATTTTGAAGGCTATCTTCAAAGCTAGTTCAGTGATTTTGTATGATGATAGTACGCCCAACCATAACTTATGGAGCAATAGCTTCGTGGCGAAAGTCGCAATAAATTAGAGCCACAGCCAAACTTAAATCCATTCAATGGAATGCAAGTAAGGTAATGTCTTTCTCCCCGTCGTTGGCATCAAAAACTCTTCTGGACCTACCACTCTTGCATATTGTAGAAAAGGAAACCAGACTGACACTATTTCGTCTACTCATGCCTATGTGGCCAACAAGCTGCTGCAATCGGTTGCTTCCGACCACATGTTAAGAATGCCTTTGGAACTGATGTACACTCGACCAATGATTGATGCCTACTTCACTACCTCAAACAGAGAGGAATGGAGGTGCAATGAAAGAACATTGACGCAGGCATTGACACCTTCTGGTTTACGGACGGTTCGAAAACCAAGGAGCGTGTCGGCGCAGGAATTGTTGTTTTGCTAAATAACTACATACAAACGTTTCAATTGTAACAATGACAAGTTTACTAATAAAAAAAAAAAACAGTTACAATAAATGTTCAAAGTGAACTACTTCATTTTCCATACATACTCTTCGTTTGATGTTATTGAAGGCATTCCTTTTCTCACAGATAGCTTCAGCAAGTTCTTCAATTATATGAGAACGATTTGTAAATACTCTATTTTTGGTGTGAAATTAAATGAAATGTGGAAAAATAACATTAACTCTTAACTGCGTGTACGGAAATAAATATTATTTTGTTGCTATAATTTTCGTTTTTATATTTCGATACTTTTATAATTACTAGGGCTGAAACATACATACAGATGATCCTGAAATTGATGGATGAGCAATTATTTTAATCGTAAAATAAGCAATAATAAATTGCTCCCACTGAGGTCATTCAAAGAGAAGAGATTTTATTTTTTATTTGCATGTTCTACCACACAGAAAAAAATCGAAAAAAAATATAAGAAACCTAAATGTATACAGGCTAATATAACAAAAAACCAAGTTGGCACCTTGAACCAAACTCAAAAAAACCACCCTAAAATGGGAAAAATGATAACTTTGAACTGAGTGAATGGAATTAGTTCTTGATTTTTTATAGAATACCTATAATCAGTGTTCATCTGCATATTTTTTTTGAACGTGATAGCTTAAGTAATTCCTGAGAAAAGAAATATTAAATTTTTCCACCCTTATGCTAATATCTCGAATAGGGTGGCATCGATTGAGCTAATTTTTGGTATTCACAGTGTGTGTGGCAGTAGTACTCATTTTCTTTAATTTCAGCCGGATAGCTTTAGGGGCACTTTTCAATGGCTTATCGGAGCAGAGCCTTTGTATTCATATATTATATTTTTTTTTTATCATTTTTTACTATATACATACTTTTTGAAATAATTTAAATATATTAAACATATTATTCTTCTGACATTTGATTTTTTCTTAATATTTTTTTAATACTGCTGTGTACTGATTGAAACAAATGAACTTGCAAAATGAAATTAATAAGGAAAAAGAAAATTAAATTATCTAGCTCAACGGACAGAATCTTAAAGGGCGTAAAAGAACAATTAACCTCAGAGTTACCGTCGCGAATTAAAACTTGAATCTAACCACGAAAAGTAAATTGTGGGTGAAAGAAATCTGACTTTCTTAAATACCCCAAGAATTGAAAAGGTTTAATTAAAAATAAAAGAACAGAATTTTTAACCCAACGAAGATCATTAACAAACAAAATTTATTATATAAATGGGTAAAATTACAAAATGGTAGAAAAAAAAACCCGTGAACTGAAGGTTCTGGCCAAAAATAAAAAACTGCACTTGATTCTAAAATACAATAGGACAATGTTATTTCCTATATAAAGCAAAAGATTTGGTTGTTCAGGAAGATAATCCAATATCTTTCAATTTCAAACCACGTGGTTTCAAATTAACACAAACTAAATTAAGCGTGGACAAATTCTAGTAAATAACAAAAGAAAAATTTAAATGCAAGCACAAAGCTTCTACTCACCCAACTGAGCTGATTGATAAATAAAAATGAATCAGCAAAATAGAAAAGCAAAAATTAACTCTTTAAAATAGTAATGAGAGAAATTAAACTGAAAACATATCTTCCTGCATAAAAATAATAAATGATCTTATATCTATGATGTGTACACATCAATATATTAACAATTATTATAAAATGAATTCCTTGATGGACAAGAAAAAAGACAATTTATGCTAATTAAATTACGATATCAAAATGAAATACAAAATGGCAAACAATGATTCACAAAAAAAAGTGTACTTACGGTAACAGTCGACCAAGGAACTGCCTGACAAAGTTCTACAGTCGTTTTTCTTACAACAACAACGCAGACGTACAATCATACGCCAACATCTAGTAGAATACGCACAAAATAGAACTAGCCAAACGCTAGACATCTAATTGGCTGGAATTAAATTAAAAAAACTTAACACTTAAATAAACAAATTATACAATTAATAATTTATCAACGAAGCAACTATCCGCAGACGAAACAAAAGTACTTGCCTTAGGGATGAACTACGTCATTGCACCCAAAAGAGTACCAACAGAAGAAATCATCACGGAGGTAGAAGCAGCGATCAAAGGAATTCCGAACATCGAAGCAGAAGAAGTGCGACAAGAAGTAAGCAGAGCATTGAAAAAAGCAAAGCCACCGAAACGCAACCTATCCAGGGAAGAAGAGGCAGCACTTACGAATTTGAAAGCTGAAGAAGACATCGTTATCCTCAAAGCAGACAAAGGGAATGCAACAGTACTACTAAATAAAGAAGATTACCGGAAAAAAGATGAATGAACTACTTGACGAGAACACCTACAAGGAAATAAGAAAAGATCCAACGGAGAAGATCACAAAAACAGTAAGGCAGAGCATAAAGATTTCATCAATACCTAAAGAGATGCAGAACAGATTGCTACCCAGAGCCGCTAGACCACCCAGGCTGTATGGAATACCAAAAATACATAAAGAAGGAGTGCCATTAAGACCGATTGTTAGCAACATTGGATCACCGACCTACGATTTGTCGAAATATTTAGCTAACCTACTAAAGCCATACACCGGACAAACTGCAACGTATGTGAAGAATTCGAAACATTTCGTGGATATTCTGTCTACGCTAAAGACTGAACCTACAGATATTTTAGTAAGTTTCGACATTATATCGCTATTCACTAACATACCCACGGAGGACGCACTGGCCTTACTTCCAGAACTTGGACTACAAGAAGACGTCATTGAATTAGTGAAACTGTGCTTATCCACGACATACTTTTTGTATGAAGGAAAATACTACGAGCAGAAGAACGGAACAGCAATGGGAAGCCCTTTATCACCAGTAATAGCCAACTTGTTTATGGAAGCATTTGAAGAAGAAGCCCTAAGTTCCAGCGATATGAAACCCAAGTGTTGGCTGCGATATGTCGACGATACGTTTGTAATATGCAACACGGAGAAGAAAACTACAACAGTTCTTGGAACACATAAACTCGCAGCACCCAGCCATAAAGTTTACCATGGAGAAAGAACAAAATGGAAATCTCCCTTTCCTGGATGTTATGGTTAAGAAAACAAAAGAGGGAATGCTACAGCACGCAGTATTTAGAAAGAAGACGCACACCGATAGATATCTGCATGCAGATCTCACCATCATCCGATGCAGAAGAAGACATTAATACAAACATTGCTATCCAGAGCCGAAACCATCAGTGACGAACAACATCTTACCAGTGAAAAGATACATTTGGAGAAAGCACTAAAGAAGAATGGTTACACTGACATCGACATAAGGAGAGCCACTAAGAAGAAGACGACACTGGAGACAACTTCAGAACCACGAAGAGGGATGGCGTGCTTACCTTACATAGCAGGAGTCACCGAAAAAGTAGGCCGAATTTTGAAGAAACGTAACGTACAAGTACGCTTCGGGACTGCAACGTCGATCCAGCAGTATCTACCGACCGCAAAAGATAAGATACCCAAGGGGCGCACAGAAGGTATCTACAAGATAACATGCCAATGCGGACAGTGCTACGTCGGACAAACAGGAAGAGCCATCGACATAAGAATAAAAGAACATGAGAGGGACGCAAGATTAAGAAGGACCGATCAATCAGCGGTGGCAGAACACATGCACGACACCGGACACAAAATGGATTTCAAGAATGTAAAAGTAATAACTACCACCAAGAACTACGGAAAAAGACTCATCAGGGAAGCCATAGAAATAGAGAAGAATAAAATCGTCAACAGAGAAGAAGGGTACCACCTTAGCAACACGTGGAAGAGCCTACTACGAACCGTCACGGACAATAGAGCGGAAACTTCACGGTTGGATGCACCAGGGGCGTATATAAGAAGAATGTCGGACCATGGAGAATCAGTTCAGTTATCCTGAAGAAGCTGTCAGTATGAACAGCGAAACGTCGAGCGAAAGTTTTGACACACGGCGAAACCCGCAAGAAGCTGTTAGTTATAAAATTATACAATTAATTCTTTAACTAAAATTATACAAACTAAACATTATTGTGACTCTCGGTACATTGATAAAAGGCCGAACGAAATAAACAACTCAAAACTATGCAACTTAAAATACACACAGCGGTAACGCGGGTAAACTAAACTACAGCAATACGTAGTGTTTCCAATTTCATTACGTGAATAATTTTAATAAAAAAAAATTGATGGCGCTCAGGGAAATTCTTGCCAATTTAAGTTTGAACTCATGACCCAACTCTTAGTTTATATCTGGCTGCCGTAAGCATGTTAAGCGCTGTTTAGTAGCGGTTATAACCTTAATCTAGATGTCGAAAATTCAAGAACGCTTTTTTTTTACTGATGAAAAGCTTATTTTTTTTCCAAGCCCCACGTTGCCATCTGTCAGCGTTATTCCCTTTACCACAACAGTTCTGTATCGCCCCAAAATGCGAAGATATGTCTTTCTGGTTAGAGGCCACGCACCGCCCTGTAAATCTAAAAGGGGAAAAACCGCTTTTTTTTCCTGTTTTTTTTTTTTGTTTTTACCGTTGGCGCTTGGCTCCGCCAACATACGCACGCAGAATCGGAACAACCAGGGCACTTGCCCTGCTAGGTTATATACGGCGGAGCGAGCGAGACAGACCTAGAGACAAGAGCTCTATTGACTTATTCGCCCGGTCTCGTAAATCTTTTTTAATTCCACGTGCCCGTTTCCGACCGTCCACCGACGCAGAGCCGATCACGGCCGCCCTAATTGGTATGGGATTACGTGGGCCGGCAATTATTGTTTTCAGACGGTTTGACGTCTGATTTGGCGCGCGGTCTTGGCTCTCGTTTGCCGGTTCGTTGAAGCGCCAATACGATCCTCTCCGTAGCAGTGCTGAGGTTGTATGTATGTACATCTGGGCTACTTTTTAGTACGTCACGTTTTGATGGTTCCGTGAATTCGGATTGGAGGAATTAGAAAGGCACAAATGCATTTTTGGAGAGTGCAAACGGTTAACAGTAGTAGTCTCATAAAAATAAATTATTTATATTGAGAATATGACGAAATTTGAACGGCAAATTATGAATTGTTAAGGGGAATCTGGACGTCCAAGTGTGCGACAGAGATAAATATATCGGAAAAGTATTCCGCACACAGCTTTTTTTTCGACTGGGTAAAATGTACCTATAAATTACAATTTCTTTTATATCTGCTTAGATTACATACCTAGTACCATAGTCATTTATATTGACCGCCCTAGAATTATTTTTGAATTTTGGCGCACTGGAATACGCAATGACAAAATAATAAAATGCCTAGCTAAGTAGATACGGTACTTACAAAGAAAAAAGGCTTCTTCCAAGATTTACTGTTCCATTGCACAAAATGGAACAGTAAATCTTGGAAGAAGCCTTTTTTCCTTTCGCGCTAATACGAAGATGCTTTTTCATTTTTGACGGGTATCTTTTATCTATTTTTAGATAATGTGGTTTGCTACTTGTAAGAAAGTAAATATTCTTCATACAATAACTGCAGTGCTAAATCAGTTCCAGAGAAAAAACAGAGAAAAAAAGGTGTGCGATGTCTCTGTGTGTGTGTGTGTTGAGTGAGGTTTGTATGTTTGTGACAGTGTATGGCATCCTGACTCATTTATCACAAGTTACTCTATAGGAAGTTGTATTGTAAAATCATAGATACAGGTCTAGAATAACACTCAATGAAACGTAGCGAATACTTTAGACAATCTTAGCAGTTCATTTTGGGAACATGTAATATAGAAAACAATCATTTCACATCATTCAAAAAGACAAAAGGTATCTTTCTTTTCGATCTGACTATCGCTTGAAGTTTATTCCTGCAATCACGTGTTCTACAAATGCTCTTCACATTTGTGCATTGAGTTCTTGGAAAACAGCAGTTACTCAATTTACAAAATAAGTTACTGATTCTACTGATTCATAGTAAATTATATTATCAGTGTTATAATTATTTATTTCTGAATAAATAGGTTTCTTTGTAGCCTAGTAAACCAAATAAAATTGATAGTACCTTATTAATTTACATTTCAATGTTGATTTTTCTAAAAAACCTTATGAAATAGTGTTACTCTATACATTCGAGTTCATATGACAGACTAACTAATATTTTGAAAAGATCTGTTTACTCGAACCAGTATCATTTCTGTAGCGCACTCAATTCGGCGCTTGTGCTACCGTCCTAGTTATGGTTGTTCCAGGGGACGAGATCAAAGAGAAAACACATTTTCCTCTTTCGGACGCTATTTGCTATCAGAAAGAAATGAAAAAAAAAATGGTTTAATACTAGTAAGTACCGCTGAACCGTCGCCCTTGACTACTTTTTTATTTTTCCTTTTTGGAAGCCAAATAGAACCAAACAAAAAATAAAAAAAAAGAAAATTTAAAAAATAAAACGTTGGCGCAGATTTAAATACTGTTTTCAAAACAATCTCTTTATCAAATTTAAAATATTTTGATCGGTATGTCTAAAAATAGCGGAAAAAAATCCGCGCCATCTCCTGGCAGAGAATCTCATTAAAAGGCCGTCCAGATTCGCCTTAAGTGAGTAAGAATTACTGTACGAATAATTAAGATAACCAGAAATTGGTTTGTTATTTATTCATGAACACCTAAATGTTTATGAATTTCTCCTACAAATTATGATAGTCCGCTTTCTTGAAATGAGGGTATAGATTAAATAATATATAGGTTATCTACCTGTCACTGTCAACATTTATCGTCCAGCCATGTGTGATGAAATTAATAATAAATACTTTATAATTTATAATGACTTTAAAGATGGGGTATTAATCAAACAACTACGAAAAATAACTTGTTTGTAGAAATTTTATTTAGTTATAGATGTAGATGTAGATGTAGATAGATAGAAGGGTCCCCTATTCTTGCTGCGTTACAGCTGGCCTTCCAATCCTATTCCTTTCAGAAAGTGTAGGATGACAGAGAGCCCCAGTCTAGGTAAGTTTCTCTCTTCGATTTCATATGCTCCCAGGCGCAACGCCCTCGAGTTGCACAGTGCTACGCAGTTTGAGAGGAGGTGGATGGGTGTTTCATCCTGTTCCCCACAAAATCTACATTCAGATTCCTTTCCCAATCCAAGCTTACTCAGGTGTGCTTTCAGTCTACAATGGCCTGAAAGTGTTCCTGTTAATATGCGAACATTGTTCTTATTTAGGTTGATGCATTCTGTAAATCTCTTCTGGTTATAAGTTCCCAGAAGAATTCTACTTTGCCTCATTCTCTGGAGATTATCCCAGTAACTGGATTTTCTCTGCTCCATTTCTATTTTTAGTTTCTTCAGTATTGTACTGCTACTTAACCCGCAGAAGGGTTCAGGCCCTACAAAAGGCATTATTCCAGTCCCTTTTTCTGCGAGGTTATCCGTTATTTCGCTTCCTTCCACTCCTGTGTGACCCGGAACCCACAGGAGAGTTACTTTATTTCTTTTGCCTAGCTCATTTAATTTCCCTAAGCATTCCCAGACCATCTTGGAACTGATTTCATATGAGCTCAGCGCCTTGATGGCTGTTTGGCTATCAGACATGATGATGATGCTTCCGATAATTTCTATCCATATTGAACTGAAACACATCTTTCAATAGCGTGTATTTCCGCCTGAAATATACTTGGATATTTTTTCAAGCTTTCGAAATATGTGGTTCCAGGCCTATATATTCCTATTCCAGTTCCTTTTGCCGTTTTGGAGCCATCAGTATACCATTTTATGGCATTTCTATTAAGTTCAAGATGGTGTTATGATCCCACTCGCTCCTGTTACTGAGCTTTATGATGAATTCCTTCACAAAGCTGAATTTTTATAATATGTCATCTCGGGGCATATCCCAGGTTTGATCACCGTCAAGAGATTAAGGCCTTTGCCTAATCGTTCCTTCCTTGACCATTCTGAGTGTGGTTCTTTTTGCCACGCCCTTTACTACAATATGGAGGGAGCAAGATCCAATACTACCACGATAGCTGCTGTTGGGCAGGTTCTCATAGCCTCGTTGTGCATACACATGCTAATCTTTGCACTTTCGAGAGGTTAATTCTCGCGGTGGCCAGATTAGTTCTTTTGCTCCATGCTACTGATGCATAAGTGATGATCGGTCTCACTATCGCTGTATACATCCAAAGCAGTATTTTTGGGTTGCATCCTCAATTTTTCCATGCAAAGTTTCTGCACACCGTCAGAGCTCTTTTGGCCTTGTTGGTAACTTCAAGTTCTTGTTTGTTCCATAGAAGTTTATTGTCTAGGGTAAGGCTTAGGTATTTAACCTCCGTTCTCCAATCTATATTTTGCCCATCCAGTTTTATGGTTTTAAGATTGGATTTTCTTTTCCTGGTAAATGCTACTAGGGTTGTCTTAGTGGGGTTGACATTGAGTCCCATCGATTGACACCATCTTCTCGTGAAGTTCAGTCCTCTTTGAACTATGTCACAGAGGATATTCTCAAATTTACCTCTTGCGTATATGACAATATCATCAGCATACCCTTGACAAGGTATGTCTAGATCCGTCTGTCCGCATAAGAGTTCGTCTAGTATTAGGCTCCACATAAGTGGGGATGTAACTCCCCCCTGTGGGCATCCTCTGGTCGTACTAACCGAGATGGTCTTGTGTCCCACCTCCGCCTCCACCGACCTGGTAGACAGTAGCTGCGACATCCATCTAGAAGTCACACCGTCTACCCCCCCCCCCCTCCTCCTCTCTATTTATTAATTCTTTTTTGACAGACTCGTGTGGAGTGTTGTCAATAACGCCCTCTATGTCTAGAAAGGCGCACACTACGGTTTCTTTATTCGTCAGGGCATCTTGGATTTTGTCTGTCAGCTCCACTAATGCAGTCTCAGTGGATTTGCCTGTTTGATAGGCATGCTGACAGGGGTGCAATGGCACCCGCTCCAAGATATCTGTTCTGATATAGTTATCTACAGCCTTTTCCACCGTTTTTAGAAAGAATGATGTGAGGCTGATAGGTCTGTGGGATTTAGGGTGCGTAATGTCCTTTTTCCCTGCTTTTGGTATAAAGGTGACTTTAGCCCTTCGCCAAACTTCTGGAATGTACCCTAACTCCAGACTACTTCGGCTTATCCGAATTATGTGAGGAAGGATTTCTTCCTGCCCTTTTTGAAGTAGAACTGGAAAGATCCTGTCTACTCCCGGTGTTTTGGACGGCTGAAAGGTATTGGTGGTCCATTTTAACCGTTTGCTGCTACATATGTGTCTTGCCACTGTAGTAGCTTCTTTATTTGGTCTTCTATATATCTGGGAAGGATTTTCCGAGGTTCCCACTTTGCTTTCGGGAAAGTGTGGGTTTCTAGAATGTGAAGGAAACTTTCAGTGAAGCTTCCTTTAAGAGATATTATTAAGAAATACCAGGTGTTTGTGTAGTCGGCACTTCATTGCTCAATAAGGAATAGAATACATTCATTGTAAGTGGTATTTCTGTTTCTTATAGCAAACTCCATTTATGATAATACTTTATACAAAAGATTCAGAGCGATAGGAAACTTTAATTAAGTGTTTACGCAACAGTTTCTATCATCTGGGTCGTATTTTTTCCTATCTCTTTCTAATGTTTAAATTCGAGAGAGTCATTTCCTCGCTGAGACGTATATAAAAAATTTAATTTGTTCCAGAAACATTCTTTCAACTCTTCCACTCCTGCCACGTCGAGTAGTAATAAATCATCTTCGTTTCTCATTCTTCCAAAAATTCTTTCCTGTTTGCCAGAGAGAAAGAGAGGGAGGATTGTTTTCCTCCTCTCATTGTCCTCCTCTCCAAACGCACGAGGAGATGCTCTCGACTTTTGCAAAAGCTAATTACCTCCTCTCGGGCACTCGCCCGCTCCATCATAAAGCGAATATAATTGGCGGAACCGTGATTCTTTTTATCCATCCTCAGAAGGCGACCTCCTCTCCTCCTTCCCCCTTCTCTACTTTCTTTTTTCTTTCTCCCCGAGTTCCACTAGAAAGAAGAAAAACGAAAACAATTTAATCAAACATCAGCGGAACGATGCAATCTTCTGTCCGTTATCCTACCCGGCCGTGAGTTTTAAAATAGGACGGGTGTCCCGGTAAATCCCCGGCGCTCGTAAACGGGCGACATGAATATCGCGAAAAATGGGAGCCCGTGGACTTTTTGCTCTCGCCGGTGGACCGTTCCATTTTCACTTAATGCTGGGAATGGGCTGGCGGGACTGTCGAATGGTGTAGATGGGGGCTATGGCGCAGGGGGGAAGTGGAAGGGGAGTCATAATCGCTTTGCGGAAATTTTCCCGTTTTCACGCTCGAAGGGGGGAACGGGTAGGTGCTCCTTCTTTTCTCGTTTTAACGGCTAAAGTACGTAAGAGCTTCCCCGGGGTGTGTTGCCGTCCTCTCTAGTCTGGTGTTAACTCCTCGCACTTTTATTGGGAGTCTAAATAGAAGTTTCTACTAGACCGGGGAATTACCTATTATCCTCGGGGATATTGCGAGAGGACATAAATGGAATAAATCGCGATTAACACACGACACATTCTCCAAAATTATTACCCTTGTATTCGCTGCTTATACAGGGTGATTCTCAATATATGCGACAAACTTTAAGCGCTGATTCCTGGGGTTATTTTGATCATAAAAGTTCATAAGAACATATGTCCAAAATCGCTTAATTCTAAAATTGTACAATGTTTAATAGTAAGTTAACATAAATTAATGTTTTTATTATAAATTAACAAAATAATTAGTAAAACAAAATTAACTTGTACTAACTGTTGAAAATGACCGCCCCCAACTGCAATACAAGCTTCTATCCTCCGTCGTATTGACTGGCGAGTCCGTTCTAAAATACCAGGGGTATTTCGAATTGTTTGAAAAGCTGCGATAATACGATTTCTCAGTTCATCGACATTTTCAATGGGAGCCGTATAAACTAATGATTTAAGGTGACCCCAGAGAAAAGAGTCCAAAGAATTTAAGTCTGGAAACCGAGAAGGCCACGGTTGTGGACCTCCCCGTCCTATCCACCGATCTGGATACGTATTGTTCAAAAACTCGCGAGCAACTAAACTAAAATGCGCTGGAGCACCGTCATGCATAAAATACATTTGTAGTCTTAATTGCAACGGAACTTCTTCCAGCAGTATGGGTAGCTCCTCTTCAAGAAAATTGCGGTATAGCCCGCCATTTAACCGCATCGATAAAAAATGTGGACCAATCAAGTGACTCCCACAATTCCGGCCCACACATTGACAGAGAATTGATGTTGATGACGGGCATTCACTAGTTCGTGTGGATTTTCTTCGGCCCATATACATGAGTATTATGAAAATTAATAATCTCTAGAGAAAGTAGCCTCGTCGATGAAGAATATTTGAGCTAAATAGTCAGAATTTTGTGCGATTTTATGTTGCATCCATTAACAAAAAGCCACTCTTTTTTAACCAGCATTACTAAAAAAGTCTGCCCATTCCACCGACTCGTTATCTCTAATATCTGTTTCCACAATCAAATAAAACATGCCCCACTACATTTACAATGCGAATCATTAACCTCACCTACACTTTCAGCGTATCGTATAGGAACCAATGCATATTAATGGTTGCGCGTGTGCGTATAGACAGCCAATATTTTTTTTTAAAGAAAGTATGAATTGTTGATTATTAAAGAAATGTCATTCATAAATTGTGGTATCTAAGTTACTCACCAGAGACAGCACCTTACGGCAATTAGACAACTATAATGTTCTATATTGTAGGGTTCCATACTGGGTCATATTTTATTCTCATTACATGTTAATGATTTATTGCTATGTCTTGCGAAATTATTTATATTGATGCATGCAGTTGATATAAAGGAGGGAATAATATTTATTATTATTGCTCAAAATTTTGAGGAAATAGTAAAAAAGGGAGCCGCAGTAAAATAGATTTTTTTTTCAAATATCATGAAAACGGTAAATTGCAATTGCAAGCTTAAAAATTCAATTACCGTTCCTCCAATGAAAGCCAATGAATTTTTGTTAAACAAAATTCCGCTATCAACGGCATCAAATTCAATTGCACTCTCAACGGGCTAGATGGCGCTAACTACATAACCCACGCCAGCCAAATGACGACCGCAAATTAATGTTTGTTATATCCGTTTGTCCAGAACTTAATTCGTTTTTTGCGTTTGTTTTTTTTTTTATTAGTTTGTCAAATGGCCGTTTTATATCCTGTGCATCTCTCTCTAAGTAAAATTTTATTTTATTCTCCGCCATTCCGACGAAATGTGCATTAGCTCGGGCGATATTCCGTTTTTAAATTGCAAATACGGGCGACCCTCGCACACCAACCACCCCCCCACCACGTCCCCGTGGAGATTGGAAATGGAAATATGCGGGTAATAGATTGTGAGATGAAGCGAGTCGCTGGATATTTCTAATAAATAATTTTAAAGAGACGCTGGTGGAATTGCAATCGCGTCTGTTCATTTCGCGAGAGAAGGTTCCGTGGACGCTAGAGGGCGCTGAAAGGGCTATAGGGAGCGCCTAAGACCCCTCCTAGGCACGGTTGAGGAGGTATTCGTCTATTTCCAATTTCCAGATCCTTACTATGTGCATGCGGGGTGGTCTAATTCTTTTTCTGCTTTTTTCCGACCCCATTAGCTAGCTATGAAGGTAGGAGAGCCGTATAGATAGGACGAGCAAACTGCTGGAACAAAGGAATACCGAAGATTATCAGTAGAGTATAAAATTGGAGGATTTTAATGGCTCCTTTATAATGTCGGTCGGGTTTCTTTCTTTTTGCAATTAATGAAGCCTTCGTATATGAGAGAACTTTGTATTGCAAGTTAAGTTTCCTTTTAGAAGTTGAATTCTGTATAGATCGTTCAAGTTGGAAAAGCGAGCAATTTCTATGTCTACTCCTTGCAAATAAAAATGACCATAAAATTTTTGATTCTATTGTAACTACCCTTAACACTGACAAGAAAGGGCATCTAGGTGTATCTTACTCTTTGATTACGATAAAATTTGGTAGGAATGTAGAACAGTGAAAAATATTTGATGACTATTTTTTTTAACTTCATGTTTTTTTGTTGTATAGGGTGTAATGGAGGTTCAAAGTTATCGATTCAGGTCGTTCCTTGTTTACAGTCGTACATTTTGGGTTGAAAAAAGAGCAAGTGGCGCACCCATGGGCTCGTTCGGGGGTAAAAAAATATATTTTTTTGTTTCCTTAGCTCTTGTATATTGCAAAAAACATCCTTTTTCTTCTTAAACTGCATGAAAAATTAGAATTTTCGGACTTTTGCAAAATGTCTATTTTGGGAAGTTGTGGTCATTTATATGTACCCCCCTGACTATTACTCTTCATATATTTGGAGTTAAATTGAATGTAGCGTTATATTAAAATAAAAAAAATTGTATTGGAATATAAAAAAAGTAATGTTGTGATACATACCCTTTATTTATGAAAACTAAATTATTGGAAATCATCCCTACCCCGTGCTCCACCTAAAAAAGGTACTACACGAGGCTAGCTATTCTAAATACTATATGGGTTCCATAACAATTGAAATGTTCCTACTCTAACTAGATAATTTCCCTGTGATTCTTAATAACGAAAATATAATACAGTAGCCTCGCGACCATATGAATGCTACTTTTGTGAAATGATGAAATATGTGAAATATGATTAGTTCACATAATCGCGAGTCTATTGTAAATCAGTCAGCTATCAGTTATTATTAAATGCGCCCATGGAACGACTTTCGTTATCTCCCAGCATTCGCCAAGGACACTGATTATATGTAGTATACTTATTTGAAAAGGAGTACCGACCGGAACTTCCTTGAAGAATAAACTAAGCTGTATGGGTAATACGGTCTTTAAAATAAAACTGCTAAATCACCTCAATATTTCGTCATATATTTTTTATGACTTCATCAGGAGGACATCTACAATATTACAAAGAATATGAACCAATAGTAATGAAAGATTTAAAAAAAATACTTACAAAGTTCAAATATAATAATCAAATGATACGTATTTTAAATTTAGAATTTTTTAAAAAGTCAAAAAACATTTTTGTAAGCAAGGTAATGTTACTAGGTATTTTGTAAAATGTTGCAATAAATATGGTTAAGTTGATTTGTGTCTGTTTTGAAATTAATTGAATTTTGATTACTGTTAATATGAACCATTTCTAGAAATAACCGCTTTTTGTAATTATTTTCAACATCAAGAATTTTGGTATTATCAGAATTTAAAATTATGGTCTAATTTGAGAAAATAAAAGACAAGGCGCATGAACGTTACCTATACGACTATCACTTTTATGTTGGGTTATTCTATTCTTTAAAATATACTTAATATACTAATATAAAAACCTTACTCTAGGAGGATTTGGGAAAAAGTCCCTACCACACTCACAAAGCGAATCATTAAACCTCTCAATTCTACATAAATATGATTTAAAATTACCGTGACCTGTTGTTAATTCTACCGTCTGATACGATAAATTAACCCTAAATTTCCGTAAAACGTGTAATGCTACTGATAAATTTCCTAGTCCACCTTCCATTTAAGGTATTATCCCACCTACTCTGCCAATCATTATCAAGTTTATCCCTAAACGCTTTTTTAACTGCACTAGCCAAAATTAGCCCAAATCTAATAATCAACCTATCTCCCCTAGATACCGCCTCTTTCGCTAATTGATCCGCCCTCTCATCAAGTAATGTGATACAGACAAAGATTAACAGCTAAGAAAATTTGTGCGTAATTGGTTTTTAACATTTTGGCAAACTAATGTGTTTACGGTTATCTGCATGTTCGTCTGACAATTCGTCCACATTAACCATGCGTACAAAACAAATTTAACAAATCATTATTGGATATTCTTGTATTCTCTCCATTATAAACTGCACTTGAGAAAGTTAACAAAATCACTATAACTGTAAGTAGATACCTCACGAATCTTAAACTGCTTTCACATAAAATCAACGTTGTTTCAATTCTTGTCAAAATCAATGCTTACTAGATAGGACTTCTGGAGTTTCATTGGCTTTTGATAGAAAATACAGAATAACAACAAAACCATTGGAAATGATTTAAAGCATGCCGCAGAGAGGGCAAAGAAACACGAAAATTCCGTTTCTCATATGAGTGCATGCGTGGATTTTAACGTTCTAGGCAAAGTGGACATACGTGAATAGTTAGACAGTGCTTATGCGCAAGGACGTAGATGTAGGTGGTGTTTTGCCGCTTTTAGTGTTCATAACACACAACAACTTAAAATAAGTTTTGACGGAAACATATAAACTGTTGGATATTATTTGTACAACCCCCTTGTCGACAGCAGTATGTGAATGATGTTTTTCCACCCTCAAACGCATTAAAACTTTGAGAAGCACAATGTCAGAAGATCGACTGAACGCATTTTTACAACAAAGTCATAGACGTCTTCTCCAGCATGAAAAATAGGAGAATGGATTTTATGACAAAAAAATAGGGCAAGTCTTATATTGTGCCACACCCCTTTGGCCCAGCTTACAGAAGTTCGCTACAATATTTTTAATAAATATATCGTAATACACGTACTTGATTAGATTTTTATTACAGGCCAGATCATGAATGTTTGTAGTTACGTTATATTTGCTTATGACGTATGCAGCGTCTGAAACAAATTCAGGCACACCAACATTGTTTACAATGAACTGTACGAAATGACAATTGTCAAATTTAATGAGGTTATACGCAGTTTTAATAGATTTTCTTTTATAACTGAAAGGATTGGTTCAGTTTTTAGTCAACGTTGCGTTTAAACAACAATCATGAGTAATGCAACTAATAGGATTCTAAATAGTGAACTTTTCTATTGACAATGCTTTCGTGATCAGGCTAAGCTTATTATTAAAATATGTGTTCTCAATGAAATAATGTATTACCGCAATAATATAGTTCTTGTATTAAAAACCTATTTGCAAATCAAAATGTAGAAAATATTCAGGCAACATAAAAGTATTTAGTTTAATATACGTTACCAATGATTAATTAAACGAAAGATGATGTTTTTATTTTATGTAGCAAACATAATTTCTATATAATAGTATATACAAAACATAATATGCAGTAAATTAAATTAAAATATGTCAATATTGAAAGAAAAGAATAGTGAAATTTAAAATATATTTAATTTGTGTCTTCGCTCTCATCTTCTGATCCGCAATTAACTGTCAGAACAAAGTCATGTTAGCTTCACATTCGTACCACTCTTTAATTATTTTCCCTGTGTGATTTATGCAATTTTGCCAGGAGTCTGGTGTACAGCTGTTCAAACTTTCTTGCCACATTCCCAATACTTGTTTATCGCCATAACCATCCCGACCAATATAGTTATTATAATATCCTTTCGCATGTGCCGATATAAATTCGATAGCATTGAAATCGCAATGATACGGAGGGAGTCTTGAAACTTTATGCCTATGTGCTCGAAGTAATTCATCAATAACATAAACTTTAACCATAAATTATTTTCCGAACATCCATTTTATTTCTCTCTGACACATCACATGTTTTGGGCATCAATCGTGGCTTGTACAGGGCTGTTGAAGCACTCGATGAAGGAACAGCAGATATAGCTTCCTTCTTGTGCTTTGTGTTGTAGATGATACCCATAGAAATGCCCAAAGCATTCGCAACAATTTGTATGTAAGTTTTAATTTAATAATAACTAATTACAATTTACCTCATGGACCGCATCAACGGATATTAGAGGACTTCCATTTCGCTTTTCCTCCTCGAAATACACTAGTAAACGACTGACCAACTCTTAGCAACAAGAACTAAGTCGTTTACCGGGCATATTGAACTGTAACCTAAAAAAATGTTTTAAGTCTTGGTATGTTTCTTTAACACCTCTAAACTTACCACAAACTAAGCGATTTACTTCACTATAGCTCTAAAAAGAACTTTTGGTAAAAGAAATAATAGAAGTAAGTAAAAATTCAAACCTAAAGAAGGGTCAATAAACAGTAAAAAGCAGTTGTCAAATGTCAACGGAGCGGTAAAATGGGTTAAAATGACGTGGTTGCATGGCCTGAAGTGAACATATTGAAAGGTCTTATTTACGCATTACTCGACAGTATTCTATCTCACTTCAACTAGTTTGTTGATACTTAATAAAATATGGACGTATAGCTTAAGTACCTACGACTTATGTTATATACTTCTATCTCGCTTGTCTATATGAATGCTTCCAATTTTTTGAAACTACGCTTGTCTTTACTTTACCGACCTGTTAATGACGTAACTACAAACATTCAAGACTTCCTCTGTACATCATCTTGTACTAGAGCATCCTAATACTTTTGGTAGCTAGTGTACGTTCACAATAGCAGAAGAGGAAATAATAATCAACGGGGATAACTTAGCTTCGCGTAATACAACACTGCAAGGCATCTATGTAACTTACAAGCGAAGTTACATCCCCAAAACTAGTTCCTTCAAACTCCTTCCTCCCGCTAGAATATACTTGTATGTATGTATATATATATGCGCCTTTTTCCTTCCAAGTGTACAGCACATGCGGTTAAACTGAAACCGGAATATAGGTTCTAAGGTTCCTCAGTCACACGAATGCACACACATACACATACACGTACGCACATAAGAGAACAGCCACCGAGATGAGAAGTTGTGACAAAGAGCCGCCGCTAGCTAGGCGGAATCGAAATGGAGGCATTTTCTCCGGATCGTGTCCCGACATCATAAGTAGCGCAGGCAGCTCTAGCACACACGGAGCCACACACACACACACTGAGCCACACACATACACACACACACGGCGGCGTGCTGAAGGCCCTTCTGACGGTTTTGCAGCGAGATAGACCAGCACCAACCCCCGGCCAGCTAGAAAGTCGTTGGAAATTTCATTCGGCCTCACACCACCACTAGGAGAGTCCTGGGTGTCGCCCGCTCCGAATCACACTTTAAAGGATTATCTCGCGCAGAAAGGCGACAGAATAAGAAAAGCCCTAATGTATTACTTTCTCTCCGTCCTTTGTTCCGTGTTTTGTGAGCTTTTATCTTTCTCTCTGTTTGGGTGTTAGTTTGTATTCGCGCGCGCCTCGTGAAACGAGAGCAGTCTTTGTCTTATTCCGTTTTTAATAACGACCGGGGATTTGTCCTTTACTATTTAAGATTTAAACGGATTAAGCCTCTGGAAATTCTATCTGTAGAATGAGGAAGCAATTTATCCTGTAATTAGAAAATTACCTAATGGCGCTGGATTGAAATAGAAAAAAAAAACTGAAGAAAAATCAGTCACGTTAAATTGCATTGAGATACTCAAATGATTCGTTTTAGGACCTAAAACAATTACATAAAAATAAATCTATAAAGGAAGAAAATGCAGTATTTAATTTATCTATTATTTGTCGTAAAAATAAGCTACAACTGTTCTAAAATGAATTACATTAATGGCTCATCGAATTCAGTGTCGATTGACACTTCAATTAAAAATCTTTCTTGTTTTCATCAGAAATATTCATTCATACCGGCTGTCCAGCCTAAGATGCAACGGTCCATAGCCGACTTATTATTTTTTTTGGAAAAATGTTTCAAATAAATGTTGCTTCGAATCATATTCTACACATTTTAAAATTAGTTTCAGTAATGGCGGACTTCCGGTTGTACCGGAAGTACATACTAACTTTATTATTTTAAATGGAACACCCTGTATATTATTGCACTTTTTGGATTCTTTGTAAAAACTAAAAAAAAGAATACGCTAGGCATACATTGGGGCTAACAAGGGCGGGTGTCCCCCTCCGATTTCGATGAAACTTAACAGATCGAAAGAGTACCTTAAAATAAGAGGCACGTATTTTTTTTTATCGGCGTATCCGCACGATTTTGGGGTACAGCCCCCTCCAAAGTTTGGACGATTTTTCAATTTTTGCAAATATTTCCTAAATTATAACAGATATTAAATTTTCTTCTTAACATAATTTGCAGCATATTGCATGGCCCTAAGGGTGGCGTCGCCCGTATTCGCAAAAAGTTAATAACGGGGGACGGAGAACCCCGTACGTCCCATTTTTTTATATTTTTTCTTTTTCTTATTCATCAAAAGAAGGCCGATTTTACATAGAATACGATGATGTATAACAAGTTTAGAAAATTAATAATTGTAAAAATAGAAAAATAGTAATGAAGCTTCAAAATTAATAAACTTGTCTATTGATATAAATCAAAATGAACTATAACAGAAATAAGTTTTTATCCTTAACATAATTTTTAGCATAATACATGGTCTCAAGGTAGATATCTTCATAAAAAGCTAATAACGGGGGACGGGGTACCCCATACCCCCACATTTTTTTAATTATAAGTTTATTCATTATTCATCAAAAAAAGATCGCTTTTACATAGAAAACGGTGATGTATAATAAATTTAGAAAATTAATAATAGTAATAATAACTCAAAATAAATATATGTACGTGTCTATTGTGATGAATTTGATATGCACTTATCTACGCATACGTGAGTTTAATTAATTATTCAGTCACTTCAGATATAATTGTAATTTGCATTATAAATTTAACGCGATAAGGGATCTGGTGATTAATCATATTATTATACAGATAAAAATAAATCCCCGAATGCATAGTAATTAACCACGACCGTTTAAGTGGTCACGTCTGCATTTAGGAAATAGGTATATAAGACGAGTATTCCAAATGAGAACATTAGAAGTCGTTTTTCGTGCAGTGTAGGTCAGTACCTATAGTTTCGCACAATGGCGATCGTAAATAGAGCAAATGTGTTGAACATGTTACTTGCAACGTTTCAAGTTACTAACATCGCAACAATTCCTTTGACACCGCAAGAAAGTGAGTTGCATGATGCCCTGAAAAATATAATTGTATCTTCTCAACAGTGTAATAAATCGATGGGGATTTTGTGTGTCGTAAGAACGACAATTGTGACGATTCACCAATCCATTTTTGTGGAAGGTAGCTTCGTCCGAAAACATCACTTTCTCGAAAAAGTTCGCAGTGTTGTGTTTTCTTTTTTTTTGTAATTTCAAGTTTTATTTCAAGGTGGTCGGCGCTTCGCAATACGTATCTATCATGAAAAACTGAAAAAGTCGCGAATATCTCCGACACCTTTGGAGATAGACACAATGGCACTCGTATAAAATCGAAAGAAAATTAAATTTTACATCCATTTATGTAAAAATTGCTATACCATTCAATTTAAAAAAATCAAGTTATCCATGATTTTAGAGTTCGAAAATTACAGAGCCCTATTTAATAATTCTGTAATTTAAACGCAACAATTTTAAAATAAAAGACGTGTGCTGTTTCTTAATTAAGCGAAAACTGAAAACCGCATCTTTCTAACTTTCGTATTTCTGGAAATATTTCCAAACACCGCAGACATTGCAAATGTTTTTTTTTTTTTCGAAAAACGTCATGTAATTCGGAAATGGTACAATTTAGCCCCAATGTATGCCTAACGTATTGTTATTTAAATTTTAACAAGGAATTCAAAAGTACAATAATTACAAGGTGTTCCATTTAAAATAATAAAGTTAGCTTCTACTTCCGGTACAACCGGAAGTCCGCCATGTGAAACTAATTTTGAAATGTGTAGAATATGATTCGAGGCAACATTTATTTGAAACATCTTTCTAAAAAAACAATAATAAGTCGGCTATGGACCGTTGCATCTTAGGCTGGACACCTGGTATACAATTGTCCTCATTCCGGGATGAATGATGATGTCCTCAGTTAAAAAGAAACAATCTTCCAAAGAATGATAATCAAATGGGTATTCGATTATCGAAATCATTTGATTATTCCCATCACTAGTAAGGAATACTCTACATTAAATTTTGCTAGAAATGCTAGAAATATTGTTACTTTACAATAACTACTCGCAACGCCCTCAGAATCGTATATTCCGGCCCCACTGTGGGCGCCAAAAACATAAAATACCCCGTCTTTCTTGCTTCTGGCAGGAGGTAATATTTTTTTCGTCCAGAAATTATCCCATTCTGGTAAAACTTTAATAATAACGCATGGCGATTAGTTTGAAGTGACTCTCTCTAGTAGAACTGCACCACCCTTGGTCCATATCCACTTCTGCAATATTTAATAACGAATAACTAAAGCCAAACAAGGACCCAAAGCATCTCCAACCACCGTCATCCTACTAGACGGCGGTTCTTTACGTTAATTAAACCTTATTCGGCGACAAATGAAAATCTGTTGTTACACGTAAATCCGCAACCGTTGACGACGACTACAGCTACCGAGCGATCGAGGCGTCGAGGGCTGTGCACAAGTAGGTGGTTGCGTTGCTAGGTGAGGCTCCGCTCCTGGAGGCAACAGCCTATACCCTCCCAGGCGAGGTTAAACACGGATGTGGGTGGATGTAGTAATATTTTCTCGTCGCGATGTAATCAGCTAAACAGAAACTTATCGTCTAGGGCGGCGAAAGATGCTGGGGAGGTGTTTTAGCATCGCAGATGGAGATGTATGGATTGTATGTCTACCTAATATGATTATGTCGTTCCCTGAGTTTAAAAAAGAGAATGAATGGATAATAAGGTTTCGTAAAGGTCTAGTGGTAGAATATACGCTCTAGAGTTTGAAGGGATATACAGGGCGTGTAGATATTCAGGAAAGATCTGCACGTGGCGACCTTCTTTGATAAATTCTTATAGTCCGGGAATTTTTCACGTTGGGCGCCAAAATTTCCTCTTACCTATGCAACGCCACAACCGTTTGCTCCTCCTCTTATGCCCCGACCCAAAACGGTGAAAGTTAGATTAGTGGCATAGGTTCCGAAACACGAAAAAGAGAAATATATAAAAAAAAAGTACGTTAAGCAATAAATGTATATATATTAAAAAAAGTTGATAAATTAATTCCTGAAATAGTTGGTAAATGTTCGATTAAAATATAAAGTGATATAAAGTAGTATAAATAAGTATAAAATTAATTCTTAATGACTCAAAAGTTTATAGTTATATTTATAAATATATATATTGCTGTGTTTCATAAGAGGAAAGCTACCAACCATATTGAAATGCAATTACTATTTTATGTACACACCTGTTTGTAAGTCCAGTATAATTTGGATTAATTCACACTAGTAGTCATGGAAGTTGAATATAATTTATCGTCTGACAACTGTACGATAGCCTGGTATCCTAGGTATCTATTTTAATTGAATGGAGTAGTCACTCAATGTAATTCGTTGAAAGAAAATGTATGAAATCCTTGGTTACGTGTGGTTGTTGATAAAAAAGTTTTAGAAAAAGCTGTGTCATCTCTCTTCAAATATAAATGAATTAAACCATATTGCGGGGGTATATCTGGTATCGAAGGGGATAATTCACAAATTTGGTGTTTACTATATCTGGGTACTTGTTCTACATGGGAGTGTGCATGTGTTTGCTGTTCCGAGTCTAATCATCATACATCCAGAATGTAACAAAGGAGGTGAATATACGAGCGAATCTGGATTGTCATTACAAGGAAATCACATTTGGAAGAACTCTGGTGTTTGTATGAACCGATAAACGAGCATATAGCCGGGAAATCACAATAATATATATACAAAAAAAAAGAGAATTAGAGAGTGACGTAATTAATTAGCAAATTTAAATTGAATTAGGAAACTTAACTTTTAAAGCGCAGACGAGTGAAATATGTAATATTTGAAGGTAAAAAAAACAAAGCTAATGCTTATTGAGAGCTGACTGAATTAATACTAATAATAATAACACGACGAGATCTAATAATTGGTCCAACTTATCTGTAGGAGTCCGTCCAAATAGTCGACTGTGTGGGGTGTTCGCAAATTTAAATACAACGGTGGCTGAGGTTCACAATTTTCGTTAATTACTCCTGGTTCAAACGGGCCATCAAGCTCTATGTTTAACGGATGAGATGAATCCCGTGCTTAGTTGCCTGAGAATAATTTGTTGAAATGAATATTTTTTTTCAAAAGCTGAATAACATTTAATGAAATTTAAAAGTTATAATACCTTTAGTTAGTCTAGGCATACCACGTTGTGTGGCCATGTTAGCGCCTCAAATCCGGATTTCAACTCCGTAATAACTATATGTTATCTTCTTCGGTGTGATATTCAGATCCTAACTTAATAGGGTAGATTAAATTTTCCCAAAGAAAGTCACGCACGCGCGACAATTAATATTGAAGTTAACAGCAGAATAAATTCATAAATAAACGCGAATTAAAAAGATACTACTAAATCAAATAAAGAAATATTACTTATTACGTTGATTGAGATTAAGAAAATTAATTTTAAATTAATAAAATCATAATAGCAAAAGTTACAGGCATCTGTTAAATATGCAACGATAGTTCTCAGTCGACTCACAAGATGGCACTTGATGTATTAAAAATGAAATAAAAATCACATTGAAAAATTCAACTAGGTAAAAGTTGTATACCGTGTAGTAAAAAGAAAGAATGAATGTTAAATTAATTTTGAACGGTTACAATATTCAGGAAAGATCTGCACGTGGCGACCTTCTTTGATAAATTCTTATAGTCCAGGATTTTTAGACATTCGCTCCGCAAAAAATCCTGATAATTGATTTTTCGATTGGATTATGTCAGAAGGTGTTGACAACAGGGGACACCTAAGTATAAAACCAAGTTTGTGTCGTCCGAATCCGCGAGCCTTAGTCGCCATTTTGCAAATATCTCGGAAACAGTGAGTTTTACAGTAAAAATTGTGAGGACCTTTTTTGTAGAAGATAAAATTTCCCATTTTTTTTTGTTTGAAACTTTTTCTCTATTGTTAATATTTGCCGAGATATAGTCGATTTAAAAGACAAATTTTTGTTTTTGGAAAATATCTCGATAATTTTTGGAAATACGAAAAAAAATGTGATGATCAAAGTTGTAGAGCATAATATTTTCTACAATTTTTGTATAAAACTTTTTTTGTTAAATCGATATTTGCTGAGTTCTAGCGCAATGAAAGTTGCCGTCAGGTGAAGAAAAACAGCGATTATTGGTAATACGTTACTCTGGCATGCCAAAAAAAAGTGTAATCCTTTAAGATAACCCCAACATATATCTTAAGAGCATCGTCATATTGTAAGAATACTCTGCTCTGCAATTTTTGCAATTATCTATGAACGTAGCGCAATGGTATTAGATTCGGGGTTAGTTTTATTAAAAAAAAAAGAAATGCATTGCTTACTCCACACCGGTATTTTTTTTCCAATCTATACACCCTTTTGTGTAAGAGAAATGGACGAAACAAATTTTATTTTCATGTCTGCCACAAAACAACATGTAAAATTTTTCGCTTTTGCTTTTGTAGGACTCGGAAGGCGATACGCCGCTGCACGATGCCATCTCTAAGAAGCGAGACGACATGCTGACACTACTTTTAGACCATAACGCAGATATTACCTTGACCAACAACAACGGATTCAATGCCTTACATCATGCAGCGCTTAGAGGAAATCCAAGGTAAGTGATATATCTTTTTTTTTTTATTATTATTTAAGCAAGTTTTATGTGCTATACTTTCATAATTTGATATTATATGAGGAAACGGCTTATTGACGTCAAAGGCCGTAGTATAGGTTACCCGCCCCAGAATATTTTTGGCTGAAAATAAAGCCCAGAGCTAATCGTTTGACTCTGAATATTGGTCAGTCTTTGAGTAAAGGATAAAAACCATTTTTTTAAATTCTTATCAGAAAGAAAAATGGTTACCGTAGTTTTGTAGTGTCTATTTTTCAATTTTTTTTTTGGTGATGTTTTGGTACAATCACCGAAATTTTTGTAAGTCCTTTCCTATCATTTTTTGCAAAATATTTTTGTTGGGAAAATTCAGGGGGAGGGAGGGTTATACCTTTACTGTAATCGACTTACAATGTTTGTTAAATATTTGTGGATAAACATCATTATTCGTTCTATGTATGGTTATTGCTTGCAGCAATTCTATTATGTATTGGAAAATTCAATGATATTATTTCGAAATCTGTACAACTGACTTTAATATGAGTTAACGTTTGGGCTGTTCGCATCGTCTGTTGGATTGTTTAAATCCGACGTTTCGGCAGTGTCTCTACTGCCGTCATCAGGGTAGTCCTGATAAGAGCTATGGTTTGCCAATTCAGTTGTTTGCGATGGAAATGTAGTATCGGGTATGAATTACTTGTATGTAATGTATTTGTTCTGTATTGTACGATCTTTAGTAAATTAAATGCGAATGTAAGCTCCACAAATCTTCCTTTTCTTACTAGAATTTAAAAATGGAATAATATATAGGGTATTCCATTTAAAACAACGGAGTAAGTATGCGTTTTCCTATTTTCGGAACACCATGTATAGTCAAAAATATTTTTAAGTTATGCGGCATTCTATTGTGGTAAATTTTTTCCTAAAATCAAAAATAGAGCTGTAATCAAAGACCCACTCTTTGATGGGACACCCTGTACATACTACTATACAATACGGTCGTATACTGGCTTCTCCGGGATAGGTATAGGTATACAGGGTGATTCTCAATATATGCGACAAACTTTAAGAGCTGATTCCTGAGATTATTGTAAACATAAAAGTTCATATGAGTATATGTCCAAAACGGTTTGGTTTTAAAGTTATTAAATGTTTAATAATAAATTATGAACTATGACTAACACGATATAATATCACAGTTGGTTCTTCAAAAACAATTGTGTTGAGAGGGAATTGTTTATTTGTCATTTCAATATTTGTCAATAGCTGTCAGAGTATTCATTCAATTTATAGCCAGTTTCTGTTTTCTAAAATGAATTACACGAATGCTGAGATTTGTGATATGCATTTCGTTTACGGTCTTGCCAATGGAAATTCGCGTGCTGCTAGACGTCTTTATGAAGAACGATACCCGAACCGTATCATCCCGCATCATTCAATATTTGCCCGTCTTCACCAACGTCTTAGTAAAACGGGAAATTTTAAAAAACGGACGACTGATAACGGGCACCCATCTACAGTGAGAACTTCACAAGTTGAAGAAATGGTACTAAATGAAATTGAGGAACATCCTACTACAAGCACCAGAAAAATTGCGTTTGCTTTAAACATTAGTCAGGCCACAGTTTGGAGAATATTGAAAGATCAACTGTTGTATCCATATCACATTCAACCGGTGCAGGCACTTTTGTCGGCAGATTTTCCACAAAGAGTGGCTATTTGTCAATGAATGCAACACAAAATTGCACAAAATCCTGACTATTTGGCTCAAATATTCTTCACCGGCGAGGCTACTTTCTCTAGAAACGCGATTATTAATTTTCGTGATAATCACGTATGGGCCGAAAAAAATCCGCACGAACTAGTGAATGCCCGTCATCAACATCAATTCTCTGTCAATGTGCGGGCCGGAATTGTTGGAGATCACTTGATAGATCCATATATTTTACCGATGCGGTTAAATGGCGAGGTATACCGCAATTTTCTTGAAGAGGAGCTACCACTACTGCTGGAAGAAGTTCCGTTGCAATTAAGATGCATGACGGTGCTCCAGCGCATTTTAGTTTAGTTGCTCGCGAGTTTTTGGACAATACGTATCCAGATCGGTGGATAGGACGGGGAGGTCCACAACCGTGGCTTCCTCGGTCTCCAGACTTAAATTCTTTGGACTTTTTTCTCTGGGGTCACCTTCAATCATTAGTTTATACGACTCCCATTGAAAATATCGATGAACTGAGAAATCGTATTATCGCAGCTTTTCAAACAATTCGAAATACTCCTGGTATTTTAGAACAGACTCGCCAGTCAATACGACGGAGGATAGAAGCTTGTATCGCAGTTGAGGGCGGTCATTCTCAACAGCTAGTATAAGTTAATTTTGTGTTACTAATTATTTTGTTAATTTATAATAAAAACATGAATTATGTTAACTTACTATTAAACATTGTACAACTTTAGAACTAAGCGACTTTGGACATATGTTCTTATGAACTTTTATGATCAAAATAACCCCAGGAATCAGCGCTTAAAGTTTGTCGCATATATTGAGAATCATTTACCGTCCAGAAAATGAGAGACAGAAACAGAAAAACTAGTGTGTACAGAAAAGCTACCTACTAAGTTTTAATAAATTAGTCTGATATCACATCAGAATTTTTGTTATAATTAGTACGAGCTTTTAGCTGGCGAAATCTTTAATGAAGACGCAATTATTTTTTACTAATCCCTACACTATCAGTGATGTTACTTACGTGAAAGTGAAATAAAAGCAGCGCCATCTTTACGTTAATTCCTGTAATATAATCTGTTTAAGGTGATCTGTGGAGTATTTTATTTTATAAAACCTTGTAAAGACGTATTAATAAATCAAGAAACATTTCTATTTAATAATATTAAACTGTTGGTAAATTTTAATATATTTAATTTATTAATGAAAGATTTTCCGATAATTGCCAAAAGTAATATTATGTAGCAAATAGAGGAAAAATAATAATTACCTAAGGTATAATAAGGTAGTCTGGCAGCTTCTTCAATAAAACTTAATTCTAATTAATTTTTCGGGATTTTAATAGTGCAATTCCTCTAACACACCTTTGCAGTGTAATAAAGTCTCGGTACCTGCTTAATACTTTTTGCACTTACCCTAGTGGATAATCTTGGAAACTAATTCCCATTTCTCCTCAGGATTTGTACTTTTACTACCGTCACTAAAACTGGGAAATGACCCCCTAGTAAACAGGCATTATTTTAACACTGCTTTTAAGAACTCTAACGATACCAAATTAATAACCCTCCTCGACCTAAGTACACTTATAATTTGTCACCGGTAGTCTACTTTAAGAGCGCCTCTATCCTGCTATAGTAAATCCACCTTCCTCTTTAATTTAAAGGGGCGTAGGGATGTGCTGCATCTACCTAGTCGGGGGTGGCTGGATCGGAGGGTAAGATAGAGAGATAAATTACGGGGAAGAATGGTATAAACACAACAAACACATAAATTTTAGGAAAAGCCCTGGCGGCTGAAACAAGGAGAATGAGAATAAGGAAGAGCTCATCCACGTATTTCGGCATATTTTCGAAATTTATGTGCGGAAAAAGCTTTCCATTTCGTTCCAAATCAACACTTATTTCTATAGCTTCAGTTTTTTTCTGGCAATATTCCCAATCTATCATCAATTGAGTGCTGCATGTGCGCATTAGATGAAAAAAGTTTTTTTTGCGCGAATGTAGATAACTTCTCCGAAACTATTGCAATTTGCGTCGTCGCGTCACATACGTCATGACAACTCCTTCCGCACGAATTAAACTCCCCCCTTATATTTCACTCGTCTGTCGCTGTGAAACAACCGAACGGCATTTGCTGCCGAACCTGCCGATGATATATATTCAAAGAACTTTTATTATTGTTATTTTGTTCCCGTTGCTTTTGTGTAGCGGCATATATCATCGATCTGACGAGAGAGCAAATTGAGCCGCCCCTACTTCCACCACCCGCTGGAATCCCTCCTCCCTCCTTTCCCCTCCCCTAGTCAGCACGGTGAAGGATAGAAACATATCATCAATTCGTATTTTATATGTGTACATACATATTGCTGTGTACTGGCTGAATTGAAAAGCAAAAATGAATTTAAAAAAATGACCAAGAAAAATAAAAATTAGCTAGCTCAATGGATAAAATCTTAAAGGGCTCAAAAGAACAATATATGTCAGAGTTACCCTCGCAAATTAAAACTTTAATCTAACCACAAGTAAATTGTGGGTGAAAGAAAACTGACTTTCTTAAATCCCGTAAAAATTGAAAGAGGTTTACTTTAAAATAAAAGAACAGAATTTTTAACTCAATAACGTTAATAAACAATAAAAAATTATTATAAAAAAAAAAAAAAAAAATTAAATACAATTTGTGCAGAAAAAAAACACCGTGAACAGAGGGTTCTGGCCTAAATTTAAAAACTGCACGTGATTCTAAATTACAATAGGACAAAACTATTTCCTATATCAAAGCAAAAGATTAATTTGCACAGGAAGATAAACCCAAATATGTTTCAAATCAATCCACGTGGTATCAAATTAACACAAACTAAATTAAGCGTGGACAAATTCGAGTAAAATTTACAAAATTGAAAACTAATAGCAAGCACAATGATTCTATTCACCCAACCCGAGGTGATTAATAAAATAAAAACGAAACAGTAAAATAGCAAAACGGAGAAATTAATTCTTTAAATTATAATAAAAAATTAAACTGAAAACATATCTTCCTGCACATAAATAATAAATGATCTTATATCTATAGTGTCCACACAGCAATATAATAACAATTATTATTATGCGAATTCCTTGATGGATTAAATAAAAGACAATTAATACGAATTAAATTGTGGTATCAATTGAATTAACAAAATGGCAGCAAAGATTCAAAAATACAAGTACTCACGCTAAAATCTACCAAGGAACTGCCTCATAAAACTCTACAACTGCGTACAACGCAGTAGTACAATTCACCGACAAAAACAAGTAGAACAAACATTAACTAGAATTAGTAAATGCTAGACATCTAAATGAGAAAATAAGCCATAAACAAGATATATCTGTCCTCCTACCAACGATTACGATTCTCTGAAAGGTATTGGAAAAAGCATTTAAAATCAGACTAATGAACTATTTAGAAAAAATAAAAGTATTAAATCATTCACAGCATGATTTTCGGAGGAATAGGTCGACTGTAACAGCTCTGGTAGATATGGCCACGTATATTTCGGATGAACTTCAGTTAAATAATCTAGTTATGGGGTGCTTCCTGGATCTGGCCAAGGCATTTGACTGTGTCTCCCATATAGTACTGCTCTCTTTGGCTAATATGTTATTCTTACAAATAACCATTACACCACCATGTTTGAATTTTTGTCTACAGAAAAATGCGCATACCTGATATCCATCCAACTTCAACAATTGTATGGTATTTTGTTGCATCCAGTGCTCAATAACACATGCAATTTGGATTCGGTTTGTATGAAGATAATTGATTAATTAATTCATCTAGTTTTTTTATTTAGGAATTGTATATTGAGATTTAGTAATTTTAATGAGGTTGTGAAATTAATATTTGTTGAGTCGGTGTTTATTCCTGTAAGGCTGTCTGTTCTGTGTGGGTCAAATTTCTTTCGAAGAAACTTATATTTTGAAACAGTAATGTTCGTCGGCCAGTGTTCCGGTTTATAGATTTCATTACATAATGATGAGTTAATTCCTACTCTAAAACTATTGTAAACTTCGCCGACATTTGTTTTTTTTTTCGAGTTTTTCAATTACTAGATCTATATTCGCCCCGAACTGAATTTTCATATGATTCAACATTTGCTCTTCATCAAAAGTCCTTTTAAATTTACCTACATATATCAGTATCTGTTGTCATTTTAAAAGCTACTTCTAGGTTTACATTACAACCTCTCACTTTCTCCCATCCACCACTGTTCCTTACAACTGGTCCACGTGAAATGTGTTGCCTAGTTTTGTACTGTTGTTCATTACCAACATCTTTCTGATGTCTTTGCACATTTGTTTGGCTTTGATTTTATTCAACAGATGACACCCTTCTCATGAATTGCTTTTCTCTTGTTTCAGTATTTGCGTTTATATATTTATTGGGCATATCTTCTGTAGACTTTGTATTTGAAGTGATTTCCTTTCCTGTTGCTTATTTTTATTTATAGTTACCTGTTGTTCCTTTTGATTCACAGATGGCTCTATCTCTTGCTTCTTAATCTGATTATTTCGTGTATATGTTCTTAATAATAATATTCTTCACTTTTATTTCGTCCTGCAAACATAGTATATCAGAGGTGGTTTTACTTATAATTACCTGCATATTGTTTATTTGTTTTTGCATATTTTTCTCAACTTCTTTTATGTAGGTCTCTAACGAGGTAATTTTTTCATTGCGATTGACTTCTTCGGCTTTCTCTTCATTATTTCTTTCGTCTTCTCTTTCACATACACTGATCACACCTAATGACTTCTCCAGCAACTTACTATTCACGCTTTTTATTCTTTCTTGGAGTTGTTCTATTTCTGTTGCTTTGTTTTGGACCTCCAAGTTCCACACAGTTGCCATTTTCTCTAGTAGTTTTTAATGCTAATATCAATTTCTTCATCTTTCTGTGTACACCTACAGTTCTTCTTTAAATCTTCTAATTGGTGTTGTAGTTTTATTATATCATCTAGACTTTGTTGGTCTTTCGTTCTGGTAAAGGTTAACTTACTACAGCAATTTATTTTCCCTGATACTTCGACGTAAAGGCCAGGAATTCTTAGCATACACGCAGGATGATATTTGTCTTCACATTTGCCACATGACATAATTTTTAACTTCTTTACTACACTTTCTGCAAGTTATTAAAATTGTTGAAACATCTTTGTTTACAGGCGCCATTTTGTATTATTATTATTTTGTATTCCTTTAAGTATACCTCAGCTAAAACAGAAAATAATTAGTTTCATTTCAATATTTAACCAGAAATTTGATTTTTATAATTTATTTCACTATACGTTAATTTGGGGTTAGATTTATATCAACCGCCATTTAGTTTAGTTATTTTAGGAATTTTAATATTTAAGGGTTGTATAAAAAAGAGTGGTCTGTGATAAAATAGTTATTCTTAACAAATATCGATAACCGCAGATGATCGTTTTCTATTAAATTTAGTTTTTAGTTTTTCCTTACGGGTAGATGGTCTATTTTAAATTAATTAAATTTTAATCTGACGTTTCCCTAACCTTATTGATGTTTAAAATGCCAGGAAAGTTCGAATGCGTAAAACACATATAGTTCAAGCACTATTCAAACGCCAAATTATATAAATATTTATAAAAGCATTGGTACAGACTATTGCGAGTGAAAATAATGAATAGAAATTTTTGGCTGTTCTTCAGACATTGGCTGAAGGTATAGAGATACGAACAACTCTATCAACACTAGGCGAATCTAAGCTTACATCATCATATTCTTAGTTAAAAGTTTTACATTTTAGCCATAAAGAATTAGATTACCACATTATGACTTTTTTCTTTTTTATTACACATTCATTTTCCTATACGTAGTTCCAAAAAAATAAATGTTAATGCATTGTGGTGGCTGCCGCGTAGGCAACCAGTTATACTAGCCATTTGACGTTTGACATTTCATTATTACTTATTTTTTATTTAATTTTGTTAAGTATTAATTAAGAGATACAAAGCAACATAACTAGGATAAAATTTTATTTCGCAGCAAGTTTTCAAAATGAGTGTCGTCGTTTCTACTTTTGTTAAGTCTTGAAAAGAACGCAGATCATTTATCTTCTAATCAACAATAGTACTGTAACTAGACTTTCTGACAATCCTGTACGCTTACCAACCACCTTTTACACCCTACCTATGTATGTTAGTACATAAGTGCCCTTATGTAGCTTACTGGCGTCCGATATATCCGGATTGGAGTGGGGCAAATACATACATACATATGTATATATGGTAAAAGGTAATATTCACGGCAAATCGAAAAAGTGCCATAAAATATGGCCATCTGCATACACCTATGTTCGTATAGGCAGGCGGCTTCGGTGATACGAAATTGCGATGTTATCACGTATAGCGTGTTGCCATTTTTCGTACCCTATTACCATATAGGCGACATATGCATTTAGGTTTTGTTCGTGTATTTTTGGGGGGTGCATACGTACGTGACCGCTTCGGACGCAATTTCGCCCGTGGTAGCTGTATCCTTATACGTGCCAGGGAATGGAAAATGTCACCTATATTGTAAGAGGTCGGAGAAGTATTGGGGATTTTCATCGAAAAGACAGAAAGAGTGTTCGTTGTGTGATGCCGATCTGTATCTTCATCGATAATTCCCGGCAAATGCTGTGGGAAAGATTTTGGAACATTCAAATTCCATACTTGAGATTGCACAGGGTGATCTGATATATCTCAGGGAACTTGAAATATAAATAATAATGCAAAACTTTTAGTTGCAAGAGTTCAGTGCAAGAGTTCAGTGTTTCTGCTGATGATGATAGCTTTGCTATCGAAACGTACGTCCAGTTTAGTGCAGTTTGTGGTGAGGGGCCTAGAAGAAGTTTGCAAAAGTTTTAAAAGTTAAAAAAATATCATGATCAGAGTAAGGACATTATCGTACGCGGAAAATGTTAAATATACAAGAGCCGATAAACAATTTCCAACCTTTTTCTCTGTGTGAACCCCTTCTAAAACCGGTAAAATAAACATGAAATAGACAAATCAGTAAAACAGGTTGTTTATTTATTTATATATTTATTTCAATATTGAATAACAGTAGTGTACATTGGAAAAATTAAATGTAATGGTAAAATATTTAACTAATAAAACTGATTCGTAGCTGTTATTGTTAGTTTTTGGATGAGAAAACTCTTGATTTGATGGAACAAAGATGAGTTTTATTAGATCGGGTTTTGCATTTAACCTATTTCTGTATTTATTTTTCAGGTAAGTGTATGTTCAAAATCCTTTCTTAAACATATATGTTGTATGAAAATGTAATAAAACTTTAATGGGCTTTTTTGACAAAATTGGATATTCATATCTCACACTGAGCCAAAATTCAGTTATAGAGTAATCTTTCAGCTAGGTGTCACTGGAAAAATCAATTCATAATCTTTTCCTTTTCCATTAAAGTTAGAGATGTATATGAACTTATATTCCCTTGAAAGGGATTACGTATCCAGTTGTTTGATTTAGATAATTATGATCTATTAGGAAAATAGTCAAAGTTAATTGCAGCTGTCTGTTTGAGATGTTCGATTATGTCCCTTTTTATATTTTTATTGAGTTGAGAGAGAAATGAAATTATAAAAAGATTCAAAACATGTATATTCATTCACTTCTTAACATTAAATCGAAAAGTTGAACTTCTTAACCATGGCTTCTATTCTATCATGCACACTGAAAATGCTAACAACTGGGCCTTGTAATAACAGGTTTAAATTGTTTAGTCTAGAAAAAATTTCAGCTAAATATGTGCATTTCTGCAGCTACAAAATATCGAAAGTACAAGAAGATAAAAGGAAAAATGTTTGAACTTTAGACTTCAACTCAAGCAAGCGGATCAAAACTTTGTCCTGAGAAAGCCAGCTAACTTCTGTACGAATGGGCGCTAGTTTGAAAATCGACTTTGGAATATTTTTTTTGTGTATTTCTTTAGTATTTATTTTTGTATCTTTTAGGTATTTTTAAATAAAATTGTTTCTAAATATATATTTTTTCTATTTTTAATGCATATTGCAAAAACAAAAAAAAACAATAAGCAACTTTTAACAGCTTTAATAATAATAAAAAATATTGACAAAATGCATGCTTTTTTGTGTTAATAATATGCCTTCATCACAGCCATCTATGGTAATTTTGAAAATCGCTGGATATCCTAAAAACTAATTATTTTAAAGGAAATTTTATGTAAATTAAAAGAAAAACAATATGACGTAAGGAAAACACCAAGTTTAAAAACCCAAGAATAATTTGATTTTAATTTTCATTGGTGGATTCGCTTAAAAAAAAACTTCCCTCTTCAAAAAAAAAAAGAAAAATTTTTACTTGTAAAAAAATATGACAACTTTTCTATGCTAGAAGTACTACCATAGATCCTCAAATCCCATCGTGGCCCATTGGCCCATCCTGTATAATATGGAGAAGCCAACTATGACTATCTCCCAGGAAATTCATTGTTAAGATGTTCCCTAACAGCACGCGTAAAGTGCGGTGGAGCTCCATCTTGCATAAACCAGAGGTTTAGTCTTAGATTTATAGGTATATCTTTCAAAAGTTCAGGTAAAGTATTTTCCAGGAACTCGAGGTATGCAGGACCTGTTAAGCGTTGTGGCAAAACAATCGCTCCTAACAACCGTTCCCCTATCATGCCTAACCAGATGTTTAGAGAGAAACGGTGCTGGTGCCTGGCTTCAACGGTAGCAGGAGGATTCTCGTCACACCAAACGTTATTGTTGTGGAAATTAAATATTCCATTTTTTAGTAAAACCAGCTTCATCAGTGAAAAGGATGTTATCAGCGAAATCTGGCCGATCAGCAGGTGTTCGCAAAAACCACTCACAGAAATCCCTTCTCGCTTGATAATCCGGAGCAGTAAGGGCTTGTACCTGTTGGATATGGTAGGGGTATAGGAGTTGCTCATGAAGAGTTCTCCAAACAAGATTGCTGCTTACACCCACTTGAGTCGAAATTCTTCTAACACTAGTTTCGGGATTTTCATTAATGATATTCAAAATTCGATTTTCTATCTGCGGAGTACAGGCTATTCTCTGCCGTCCAGTATCAAAAGACCGCTTCTCAAACGAACCAGTTTCTCTTAGTCGTTGAAACACCGTCTGAAATATCACATGCGAAGGCAGTTGGCGATTAGGAAACGTTTCGCCATAGAAGCGACGTGCTTGTAAAGAATTCTCATTAGCACGACCGTACATGAACACCATATCGCTCATTTCAGCATTAGAATACGCAACCATTGTAATTGCTACAAATTGCACAAAACGTCAAATTAAACTGTCATAAAACAATAGCTGATAAGCACCTGTTTACTGGGATATGTTATATCCATGTACTACTAGGAACACTCGCTGTTATCTCGTAAACGGTTGATTTGTGAACATATGTTTACTATGACTTTTAACCTAATTTTCGATCGTACTACATGCCCTTAAAATCTTTAAACGATGTTTCAAAACACCCTGTGTTATATTTTCGACTGGTGCATTCAATTTACAGTTCTCGTCTCGATATATAGAACAACCCTGAAGATCACAACCTTGGCATCCGTCATCGCAGAATAGACGGAAACATTCGCGTGTGTCCCAAACGAAATTTGTTTGAACAGAACGACGATTCCTCCTTTCATCTTACTGCGGCATCTCGGTCGCAATTCCACGAGCGATCTCTTTGTCTGCTATTTTCGTTTTTCCCCCCAATTCTTTTGTTTCTCTTTTTTGCCACCCCTCTCCGCTTTCTCAGCACTTTAGAGGGCTCGTCTCTTCCGTTTGTTTTCCTCGATTTCTGATCTCGCGCTGTCGTCCCCGGACTCGTCTTTTAGTTTTTTCGCCCCCCGCGTTGTTGGGGAAGCGGTTTCATTAAAGTTCGGGATTTTTCGAATACCAGCCGAGGAGCGGACGGCGCCGGTTCTTTTGATCAACAGATGGCGGCGGCAGCGGCGATGGCTGATGAGGAACGGAGGGTGGGGGGAGGAAGCGGTTTCCGCGTTCTCTCTTGGGTTGTATGCGATGCGGTTGCGGTCGAGTTCACGTCAGTAGAAAAGGGGATGTATTACGCTTGCGTAGGCAGGGGACGGGGGATTAATGTAATTTCTGTGGGGAATATACCGGGTGGTGCAATTTGTTGTAAGGCATTCGTTCAGCCAATCATTTTGTTTTGGTGATTAAAATTAAACATGAATGTACACACAGAAAAGTACTTTCTCCATACAAATAAATCTTCCTCGAATCAAGCAAACGGTTAACGTGAAAAAAAATGCTGATACTGTAACGTTTCATTCATTCATTCATTCAGGTTAGGGTGGGCACTTGAGGTCCGGGCACTTGAGCTTGGTGCTCATTGTACCATCCCTATTGATTCTCCTATTTCCACTCGAGCAGCTTGGTGTGCTCTATAAAGCCCAATATCTTGCCCAGTGAAAACTTGAGGACCTTCGAGGGCTCCAATAGATCTCTCCCGAAATATTTCTGCCTGAGTACCTTTAGTTCCTCACATGTGCAGATTACATGTAAACTCGTTTCCTCCTGTAGTTCGCATCTTCTACACCACGGTTCGCTTACACGGCCTGTGTTGTATAGATGCTTTTTCAGAGGGCAGTGTCCACATACCAACCCAGTAATGGTTTTAACTTCTTTCTTACTGCGCTTGAGTAGGTTATTAGAGAAACTATCATCCCCATCCCCTATCAGCGTTTTGGTATGGAGTTGACCTTCAGTCGACCTCTATTTCTTTGTACTTTCTTTATCTAACCAGGTCCAGATCTCTCTTCTTGCGGAATCCTTAGTAATCCCACATACGGGCTCTGGACCCATGAAGTGTCTCTTAGAGCCCTCCTTGGCTAGTTCATCGGCGATTACGTTGCCCTTTATATCCTCATGTCCCGGCACCCAAATCAGAGACACCGTGTTGTCTCGTGCCAGTGCATTGAGGGATTGTTTGCAGTCCCTAACTTACTGTAACTTTTTTGGGAAGCTGGCCAAAAAGGGCTTTCACTGCCTGGGGTATGCTGCCGACCTTACAATTGTCATTAATAGAGACCGGATTTTATGCAAAGAAAAACTGGAATATATGCGCATATATATGCATCGATTTTTGAGAAAATATGCATAAACCTGGGGTATATATGCAAAAAGAATTAGGACAATATGCAAAATTTTTACATAAAATAAATAAGAGTAGAAATTTAAATGTTTTTCAAAATTGTGTAAAAGAAAGTTTTGTCTTCTATCAGAATACATATGTTTCGACATAAAAAAGCTTCTTTCAACATCCACAGATGTAATTGGTGCATTTTTTTAACTTTGCAATACATTCTAAACTAAAATTAAACTCGAAATCGTTTACTGTTTCACCAATTTCCAAAATTTTTCTTAACTTTCTTCAATTTCAAATACCCCGCATTTTTATTTATCACTTTTTTAAATTTATCATACATAGAATTACCTATTGTACGCTTAACCTTCTTACATAGCATATCAAATTCGTCTACTATTTCGACTGATTCCGAGCGTTTCTAGTTTACGCATGGAACTTGAAACAAAGCTATAATTTGAGTTAATATACAAAAGGTTTTGTAGCAATTCTGTTGATGTTACTATCTTTTTACAGTTTTCTAGAGTAATGCAGTCAGCAGTGATTTCAAGAATTACATTTTTTATTCCTTCAAAATTATCGGCGAAAAAAATTGCAGCCTCTAACCATGTACCCCATCTCGTAATAATCGGTTCAGGAGGCAACTTAACACCGGGAAGTCGCTCCTTATAAAATTGGATTCGTAAAGGTGCTTTTAAAAATACTTTTTTGACATTGCTAATTAAATCATTAATCAAAGGGAATTGATTCCTAATGTCTTCGGCTACATTGAAAAAGAAATTTGATAAACCTTCTTGAACGAATTGGACAATTGTCACATTATTTGTTTTTTGAAGTTCTTTACAGTAAATTAAATATGATTTACCTACAATATCTTCATGAAGAATTCCTATTAACAAATAGGCAATATAACGGCCACACTTATCCGTACTTTCATCTACCATGATATAAATAAAATTATTCCCTACCAATTGTTGAATTTCTGCTATTGTTTGCTGGTAACAAGAAGTGACATAATTTTTTCGTAAGGTACTTTCGTCAGGTATATTATGTTTGCAATATTTTTGCAGAAATAATTTCAAATTAACACTGTTTAATCTTGCTAATGGTATGTTAGATGAAATTAATGCGTTACACAGATCCGTATTATATTCTTCTTGTTCTGAGTTTCGTGAAGTTGATGTTACACATTGACGTATAGATTGCTGCACACATGCGGATCGCTTTAGTTTTTCACATTTTCCAATCTGTGATTGTGTTTTAGCGTGTTGATCAATCAAGTATTTTCTCTCAAAAGACACCTACAACAACAATTGTTATTTTATATCAAAAGTTAAAGAATTTAAAAAAATTATATAGCTTTTAGTAAAATTAAACTTACCAGTTTACTGCAGGCTCGACAAAATATTTTGTCGTCATCGTTTACCAGTTCAGGATATGGCTTAATCCATAAAGAAATTTTGATCGCTATATTAATTGTATGTATGCACAGTATTTAAAATCGTAATACAATTACATGCTGTTTCGCTTAAAGATATTCAATGAATGAATAGTTTATTTGGGAATTAATAATAATAAAACGTATTTAACACATCCCTTCTTCTAGGCGAAATTAAACACGTGCAGTTCTTAGAAAAAAGTATTAGAGAAACCAATGTAAAAGATTTATCGTTCTGAGAATTGTCGGTTGTCGATCTACATTAGGAATTACTAGGAATTTTTACTAATAAAAAGGATAAGAAAAAGCTTAAATATGCAATATATGCAACTTTTGTAAAAATATGCATAGAAATGCCTAAATATGCAATATATGCAATCACTAATTAGCGCTAATTAACTTTAATTAGTGGAATACGTCTACATATAGACTATAATTAAAGATGTGCAAAAAATAAAATATATGCACTTTGCATATAATGCGGTCACTACTTATAACATAGATTTAATTCTGACAAAATTGTCAGAATTAAATCTATGTTCTCCACTGGTAAATACCAGTGGAGTTTTGACACCGTATGTACATAATTCTCCATACCCATAATTTTTTACTCACCATATGTTGCCGACATTCCCTTGTATTTCCCGTTCCAAAGTACAATTCTTGCTCCCGTTTCCTCTCGTCACGTTAACTGCGTACGTTTCCGCGAAAATGTCGACGCGTATGTTACTTTCATACACGCCTGGATGGCGGCCGTCAGCTGAAGATGCGCCTCGGTTTTTCGGGCCACTGAATTTGAATTTTGCGCGATATAACATTTTCAAAATTAAATTTCCACGAATCCAGATATGCAGGGACGCAATTGGCTGTGCTGTACTGTGGAAAGAAACTTTTTTCTTTGTTATTGTGGATAAAGAGGAGGACAGTGTTTATGATTATTAGAGACCGGATTATATGCAAAGTGCATATATTTTATTTTTTGCAATTAGTGCCGTAACCATACCATTTATTCCACTAGTGCCGTAATAGGGTCTATTACAGCACTAGTTGCGTAATAGAAATGGAACATTTAAGCAGATTTATTTTAAGTTGGTCACATTGCAACAGAAATGGAGATGTCAATATGACATTTTGTAAGCAAGTTTGAGGTTATTATATTAAAATTCATTGTAAGATTTGATATTTTTAATTAATCTTTGAAATAGTACAACTATTATAAACATTTATATTAACGTTTGAATTATCTTTCTAAGTGATAGTGATACCGTGTGCAGTAGAAACATTCTGTTGAAAATTATCGTTCTCTGCGATAGTGATATTGCTTCTGTTGGAGTACTCAAACTGTGAACCATTCACAGAAGTTCTAGGTAGATTCACATTATTTTCCTGTGCAAACATATTTCCAACATCAATTTTATTTTTCATAGAAGAGGCAACGTAACCTTCAGCAACAGCCGTGCTTTTCCAGCCACCTAATCGTTTTATAGTTAAAATATCACCTCCAGTATTTGCTATATGTGTCGCACTGGATCTTCTAAAACAATGTCCTGTATAAAGATGTGGATCTGATAAATGTAGAAAACTGGCAATTTGTTTAGGAACATTTCCCATGGTGTTAATACCGATAGGGCTATTAATTAAGCAGCCATGACGATAAGTTAAAAAAAAACCTTTGTGAGTAACTGTTTTAGGCCGCAGATTATTATATTTTTTTATGAGTTCGATGCAGTTTACATCAGTCACTGCGAACATTCTGGGTACATTGTTTTTTGTTTTAGGTATGTTGACTATAATGGAATCGGAATTATATTGAAGATCTTCCACACATATATTAATTAATTCTTCTCGCCTACAAGCTCCATTATATCCTATTATCAAAATAACCTAGAATATAAAGAATTTACAAAAAAGTAACGAAATAAAATCAACACTAACCTTTATAGCTAAGTATATTTTATCATCGACTTGTTTCAAAAATCTATGAATATCTTCTTCTTCTAAAATTTTAGATTTTTTTGTTTGATAACCTTTAGATAGCCGTTTTAATAATGCTTGAAGTTTCATATATTTTGATATATCCACATTTCTATGTACATTTAAACACGATCTTAACATCGAATAAATCGACCATAATGATGACGATTTATAATCTTTACGTAGCATTTCAAAATAAGCAAGTAAGACGTTCTCAGAAATATGAAGAATTTCCTTTTCTTTGCACCATTTTTCAAAATTTTAGTATCGCTTTTGATACATAGTGTACGATTTCTCCGGAAGTAAATTATTAATGGTTTTTTCAGCAATTTGCCGTATTTCAGGCGGAGTGCATGAAAAAGTTGTAGAACTCATATTAAATATTATAATATAGTTACTTTAGTAATATAATATATAACAAATTTCAAAAATGTGTCAATTTTAAATTAACTTGTCAATTTAAATCTTGTGCCAAACCAAGGTGACAACCGCCACAAAATTTCCCTAGATTATCAAATTTTTCTCGTTTTGCTTTTACAAAAAGAGAAATTTTAAAACTAATTGCAAAAAATAGCATAAAAGACACGTTTCATTTGATATTAAAGCACTCATTCAGTTAAGAAACTCGTGGCTACGCCACTCGTTTCTTAAACTCTGAATTCGTACTTTGAAACGTCAAAATGAAACTTTTAATATACTATTTTGCGTATCTTTAATTATAGTCTATATGTAGACATATTACACTAATTTAATAAGTTAATTAGCGCTAATTAGTGATTGCATATATTGCATATTTAGGCATTTCTATGCATATTTTTTTACAAAAGTTGCATATATTGCATATTTAAGCTTTTTCTTATCTTTTCTATTAGTAAAAATTCCTAGTAATTCCTAATGTAGATCGACAACTGACAATTCTCAAAACCATAAATCTTTTACATTGGTTTCTCTAATACTTTTTTTGCAAGAACTGCGCTTGTTTAATTTCGCCTAGCAGAAGGGATGTATTAAATACGTTTTATTATTATTAATTCCCAAATAAACTATTCATTCATTGAATATCTTTAAGCGAAACAGCATGTAATCGTGTTACGTTTTTAAATACTGTGTGTACATACAATGAATATAGCGAACAAAATTTCTTTATGGATTAAGCCATATCCTGAACTGGTAATGGACGACGATAAAATATTTTGTCGAGCCTGCAGTAAACTGGTAAGTTTTATTTTACTAAAAGCTTTACAATTGTTTTCAAATTCTTTAACTTTTGATATAAAATGACAATTGTGATTGTAGTTGTCTTCTGAGAGAAAATACCTGATCGATCAACACGCTAAAACTCCATCACATATTGGAAAATGTGAAAAACTAAAGCGATCCCCATGTGTGCAGCAATCTATACGTCAATGTGTAGCATCAACTTCACGAAACTCAGAACAAGAAGAATATAATACGGATCTGTGTAACGCATTAATTTCGTCTAACATACCATTAGCAAGATTAAATAATGTTAATTTTTGAAATCATTTCTGCAAAAATATTGCAAACATAATATACCTGACGAAAGTACCTTACGAAAAAAATATGTCACAGCTTGTTACCGGCAAACAATAGCAGAAATTCGACAATTGGTAGGGAATAATTTTATTTATATCATGGTAGACGAAAGTAGGGATAAGTGTGGCCGTTATATTGCCCATTTGTTAATAGCAAGTCTTCATGAAGATATTGTAGGTAAATCATATTTAGTTTATTGTAAAGAGCTGCAAAAAACAAATAATGTGACCATTGCCCAATTCGTTCAAGAAGGTTTATCAAATTTCTTTTTACCTAAAAGTATACCTTGTGAAAAAAGTTACTAATGCTGCCCGACGCTGCACCATACACGATAAAAGCCGCGCAAAATTTAAAATTTTTTTATAGTAACATTATTCATACCACTTGTTTAGCACATGGGTTCAATCGTGTAGCCGAAGACATTAGGAATCAATTCCCTTTGATTAATGATTTAATTAGCAATGTTAAAAAAGTATTTTTAAAAGCACCTTTACGAATCCAATTTTATAAGGAGCGACTTCCCGGTGCTAAGTTGCCTCCTGAACCGATTATTAGGTTAGAGCCTGCAAATTTTTTCGCCGATAATTTTGAAGGAATAAAAAATGTAATTCTTGAAATCACTGCTGACTGCATTGCTCTAGAAAACTGTAAAAAGATAGTAACATCAAAGAATTGCTACAAAACCTTTTGTATATTAAGTCAAATTATAGCTTTGTTTCAAGTTCCATTCGTAAACTAGAAACGCAAGGGATGTCGCTCTCGGAATCAGTCGAAATAGTAGACGAATTTGATATGCTATGTAAGAAGGTTAAGGATACAATAGGTAATTCCCTATACGATAAATTTAAAAAAGTGATAAATAAAAATGCGGGGTATTTAAAATTGAAGAAAGTTAAGAAACTTTTGGAAGGTGAAACGGTAAACGATTTTGACTTTAATTTTAGTTTAGGATGTATTGCAAAGTTAAAAAATGCACCAATTACATCTGTGGATGTTGAAAGAAGCTTTTCTATTTCGAAACATATGTATTCTGATAGAAGACAAAACGTTCTTTTACACAATTTTGAAAAACATTTAACTAATAACTGTTTAACAAAAAGTCGCTCATATCTCAAAATCTATTAAAGATAGGTATACGGAGAATGCTCATATAAAGTGAATAGGGGATGAGATTACTGTCCTAATTCCGAATTAAAATACAAGGTGTTCTATTTAAAAAAAATGAGTTTTCTGCATTTGAAAATATGTCACTTTGTTCCTCAGTTTTGAACACCCTGTATGTTAGAATGTAAAGTGTGTGTACCGTTTCTTAGAGTTATATCTACATTCATAACATAGCAAATTTGGAGTCTCTACTTGCAGTATTAACCGAGATATTAATTTCTCAATGATGCAATGATTATGAGTAAAAAAAAAAGAAAAACTTAAATAACTCAAAAACGGCAACATGTAGCTATAGGAATAGCTAATGGAAAACTGATGTATTTATAGTTGTAGAATCCAAAAATGAATAAAAAATTATATCATTCTATTTAAAATAAGAAAGATTGACATCCATTTCCGGTCACCGGAAGTGATATTTTGGTTAAGGTATTTTACATTTATAGTTCCAATCGAACAGATAATGGTGACAAAATCTCAAATATAAGTAAATAGTAGAACATCATAAACTTTTAATGAACCACTTATGTAGAATACTTTGTGTATATTATTCCACTTTTAAATTCTAGTAAGAAAAGGAAGATTTCTGGAGCTTAGATTCGCATTTAATTTACTAAAGATGGTACAATAGAGAACAAATGCATAGGTAACTCATACCCGAGACTACATTTCCATCGCAAACAACTGAATTGGCAAACCATAGCTCTTATCAGGGCTACCCTGATGACGGCAGTAGACACACTGCCGAAATGTCAACAGACGATGCGAACAGCCCTAACATCAACTCATATTAAAGTCAATTGTATCGAACAGATACTGGTGCCAAAATCTCAAATATAAGTAAATAATAGATCATAAACTTTTAATGAACCAGTTACGTGGAATACCCTGTATACATATGCGCATATATTCCAGTTGTTCTTTGCATATAATCTGGTCTCTAATAATAAATAATAATTAGGCCGAAATTGATAGGTTAAATTTTGAAGATTAACAATGTTTTGTTAAAAGTATTATACGTGAATTTTCCTTTTAAACTATCGGCCATTATTTAATCGAGTTAAAATTTTTGCAGATATGATACAGACGTCGATCATAGGGATGTCAATTATTTCCTTAACGTGAATGGAGTACAGAGAGAAAATTAAGTCTTTGAGAAGCGTTGATGGTTATCAATTGTGCAAATCATTCACTGGGTACGGCCTATCACAAATCCAATTCTACCACTCTCTCTCCCCCCTCATACTCCGAGCTTCGTACCGTCGAAATTCACACAGACATTTAATATTGGACAATTGTGCCGTACCGGACAACGGCAATAGCGTTGGCGAAAAGCACGTACCCCGTAACGGCGTTACTATAAATTCGCGTCCGGTATTCGCGTGATCTCGTTCGCGATTATGGGGGCGTTCTACCCCACTTTGCCCCTACCTCTTTATTCCGTCGCGTCCGCTATTGGCTACGCGGCCGACATTGTTGTAACAATTTATACGGAACGTACACACGCTGGGAGAGCTTAGCAGAGTCCGACGATGGGCGATCTACTGTGACCGTAGTTAATTTGGATGTATTGTTTTTGCGGTCGTTTGGAAGTGTTGCAGATTTACCGGGCTCGCTCTGAAAGTATACCAGTTTTAGAGTTGATCACGTTTTGGGGATAATATTGCGAAATCATAATCGGAACGTTTATATTTAACGCCAACAAGTCCAATTTTTCGATTTGGTTCTATGAATAAAGCAAAAGATATTTTATAACAAAATCATTTTCCAAATTACCTTATGGATAAAATATTGAAACAAAGAATATTCCTTCTTTTATAATAAATCAACAAAAAATATAAGAGATAATCAAGCAATCATAAAATATATAAAAATCCTTACGCAAGACACCCATCTGCAACAATAATTATTAGAAACCTGTTTAATTGAAACCTGAACAAAACTCAAAATATCTACAAACTTCTCCTAGACCCCTCACCACAAACAACACTAAACTGGACGTACGTTTCGGTAGCAAAGCAGTTTAGTACAGTTTGTGGTGAGGGGTCTAGGAGAAGTTTGCAGCATTACCAGTACCACAGTTTGGCGTATTTTTGTCATCAAAATATCTACATTCACATTCATTTGCTATTCCAAGCTTACTGAGATGTCCTTCTCGTTTACTATGGCCTGAAAGAAAAATACCCAACAGGGAATGCCATTTCTTCGATTCATAAGAAATCGCACGCATTTAAATTACAGATATTCTTGATCTAACCTAAGAAGCAATGTACTTTTCTTTTCGCTATTCTTAACGTTGTCACGGGAATTTGTATTAATTTTAGGTTAAATTTATTTAGTGTAAATCGTTAATTTTGAGTTTTCATTGATTTTCTTTTCAATTGTTTTTTTTTTTGTGATCTGTCTAGCTGTAAGAGTCCTTTTCGCCGCGCGTCGTCAGTGAAAACATCGTTCCCACGCGCTACACAGTTGGTTTACCCAGAATCTAATCCGTGCCCTACAAAAGTCATCACGTACCCCATACCTGGAGAGATTCCGCTTTCTGCTTTCTGCCTGCTACACTAGAGTGTCGGCCGACGGCAGATCTTGTGTGGTTTCCATTTATTACGTTGGAGCGTCGGCCTTTGGCTGCACCTCGCATAATTTCCACATACCGTTTTATTGCATTAGAGCAGGGGTCGGCAACCTTTTTCGGACGGCGGGCCATTTTCAAAATAATTTTTTTTATGCGGGCCGCACATTCAAATGTAACTTAAATAGTGCTTTTATATCATATGCGAGTATAAATATTATTAAAAATAAATATAGAAAAAAAATATTTTTTATTGACATGCTATAATAACAATAATGTCAGAGAACAAATTTTACAATTCAAATTATATTGGTACTTTGGCGGGCCGCGAAAAAGTTGCAAAGGGCCGCAGGTTGCCGACTCCTGCATTAGAGTGTCGGCCTGCGGCTGATCTTGTATGCCTTTCGTTTATTACGTTGGAGTGTCGGCCTTCGGTTGCATCTCGCGTAATTTCTGCTCCGATTTCGTTACGCTAGAGCGTCGGCCTGCGGCTGATCTTGTGTGATTTCCGTTTATTACGTTGGAGCGTCGGCTTTAGGCTGCATCTCGCGTAATTCCCGCCATTCCGTTTTGTTGCATTAGAGTGTCGGTTTACGGTTGATCTTGTATCACTTCCGTTTATTTCCATTTCTACGTTGGCTTTCGGCTGTGCCTCACGTAATTCCCGCATCCCGGTTTGTTGTATTAGAGTGTCGGCCTATGGCTGCTCTTGTATCACTTCCGTTTATTGCGTTAGAGCGTTGGCATTCGGCTGCACCTCGCGTAATTCGCGCATCTTGTTTCGTTGCGTAAGAGTGTAGGCCTACGGCTGATCTTGTGTGCCTTCCGTTTATTACGTTGGAGTGTTGGCCTTCGGTTGCATCTCGCGTAATTTCTGCTCCAGTTTCGTTACGCTAGAGTGTCGGCCTATGGCTGATCTTGTATCACTTCCGTTTATTTCCGTCTATTGCGTTGGAGCGTTGGCTTCTGGCTGCATCTCGCGTAATTCCCGCATCCGTTTTGTTGCATTAGAGTATCGGTCTACAGCTGATCTTGTATCACTTCCATTTATTTCCATTCCTACGTTGGCTTTCGGCTGTGCCCCGCGTAACTCCCGTATCCCGTTTTATTTTATCAGAGTGTCGGCCTATGGCTGATCTTGTATCACTTCCTTGTGCCTTCCGTTTATTTCCGTTTATTGCGTTGGAGGGTTGGCTTTGGGCTGTATCTCGCATAACTTCCGCATACCGTTTTATTGCATTAGAGTGTCGGCCTGCGGCTGATCTTGTGTGCCTTCCGTTTATTACGTTGGAGTGTCGACCTTCGGTTGCATCTCGCGTAATTTCTGCTCCAGTTTCGTTACGCTAGAGCGTCGGCCAACGGTTAATCTTGTGTGACTTCCGTTTATTTCCGTTTATTACGTTGGAGCGTCGGCTTTCGGCTGCATCTCGCGTAATTCCCGCATCCCGTTTTGTTGCATTAGAGTGTCGGTCTACAGCTGATGTTGTATCACTTCCGTTTATTTTCATTTCTACGTTGGCTTTCTGCTGTGCCTCGCGTTATTCCCGCATCCCGTTTTGTTGCATTAGAGTGTCGGCCTATGGCTGATCTTGTATCACTTCCGTTTATTTCCGTTTATTGCGTTGGAGCGTTGGCATTCGGCTGCACCTCGCGTAATTCGCGCATGCCGTTTCGTTGCGTAAAAGTGTTGGCCCACGGTTGATCTTGTGTGTCTTCCGTTTATTACGTTGGACTGTCGGCCTTCGGTTGTATCTCGTGTAATTTCTGCTTTCCATTTCGTTACGCTAGAGCGTCGGCCAACGGCTAATCTTGTGTGACTTCCGTTTGTTTCCATTTATTACATTAGAGTGTTGGCCACCGGCTAATCTCACGTTATTTTCACTCTTTTCTCGATGTAGAAATTCAGACGTCGACTTTCGCCTTTACCATTTATGAATGATGCACAACGCGTATTTCTTATCCGTCATTAGAATACGAGTTCACTAATTTAATTATTTTTAAATGTTTAAAGCGCGGAATTTACTACTTCAGTTACTGACACTAGTTTTATCCTGTAAGTAATTAGAATCACCAGCGTCAAACAGTTTATTTCATGTTATCATTTTCTTTGTACATATTTGCAATACTATTGTTCTGTTCAATATTCACTTGCCAGTATACATGCATTTTTATTTATATATTTGTATCTAAATATATATAGCTTTGTGAAGGAATTCATCATAAAGCTCAATAACAGGAGCGAGTGGAATCATAACACTATCTTGAACTTGAATAGAAATTCCATCAAATGGTATACTGATGGCTCCAAAACGGCAGAGGGAACTGGAATAGGAATATATGGGCCTAGAACCACATATTTCGAAAGCTTGGGAAAATATCCAAGTATATTTCAGGCGGAAATACACGCTATTGAAAGATGTATTCAGTTCAATATGGATAGAAATTATCGAAAGCAGGAGATTATCATCATTGTCTGATAGTCAAGCAGCCGTCAAGGCGCTGAGCTCATATGAAATCAGTTCCAAGATGGTCTGGGAATGTCTAGGGAAATTAAATGAGCTAGGCAAAAGGAATAAAGTAACCCTCCTGTGGGTTCTGGGTCACACAGGAGTGGAACGAAACGAAATAACGGATAACCTCGCAAAGAAGGGACTGGAATGCCTTTTGTAGGGCCTGAACCCTTTTGCGGGTTAAGTAGCAGTACAATACTGAAGAAACTAAAAATAGAAATCGAGCAGAGAAAATCCAGCTACTGGGAAAATCTCGAGGGAATGAGGCAAAGTAAAATTCTTCTGGGAACTTATAACCAGAAGAGATTTACAGAATGCATCAACCTGAGTAAGAACAACGTTCGCATATTAACAGGAATACTTTCAGGCCAGTGTAGACTGAAAGGACACCTGAGTAAGCTTGGATTGGAAAAGGAATCTGAATTTAGATTTTGTGGGGAACAGGTTGAAACACCTATCCACCTCCTCTCAAACTGCGTAGCACTGTGCAACTCGAGGGCGTTGCACCTGGGAGCATGTGAAATCGAAGAGGGAGACTTACCTAGACTGGGGCACTCTGATATCCTACACTTTCTAAAAAGGAATAGGATTGGAAGGCCAGCTGTAAACAGCAAGAATAGGGGACGCAACAGATCTTTGAGGTCGCAGTGTAACATCACTCGTCTATTTACATACGTACATACATACATCTAAATATAGAACTCATCTGTTTACATCTGTGCATCTTTTTTTGTCCAACCGTTGTTTTGTGGAATAAACATTATTGTATTTAAAACACTTATCATTTCACATATCGTAGAAAGTTGCATATACTCTGGGCAGGATTGCACTCCAACATTGACGCCACCTCATTAGGGTTAACTTCACATGATTATTGTAACGTGAACATATGTACGCCAACTGTTTTGGGCTGCTAGTACCAGCGCTATCTTTGGCAGTTTTCTCCGTAAATCATCATCGACCATTTGTAGGCAACCACTTCTGCGTATTTAAAGATAAACAATACAGGGAGCTTTCCTATCAGGTCTTGAGGCACGAAATATTTAAGATAAGACTAGATTTAATTACGCCCATCTCCTCCTCCCACCTCCCACACAGACGACGTTACATATTTTCTCATATTCGTAATTGACTTGTTCAGTGTTATCCGCACCTAAATCTCATTGATACTGCATCAGCTGGCGTTTATTCTATATTATATGTGCATCCAATCGTCTGCAGCTAAACTATATTCCGTTCTACGTGTACAGCAGCAACACGTGCGTCGTTTTTCTTCAACGCTCACCTAATGAGCCTTCCTTACACAGGCCAGTCCTGGTCGAGACATCTGTTACTTGACGTGCCCAGCAACAGCTAATATCTTCCGGGACCATTTTTCTTTCTCACACCAGGGAAATTCCGGAATCACGTACCGAGAGTTCTAACCGACCCCACAGAACGTCGCGAGTCGAAGAAGCGAAACGCAATTTGGAGCCTTCGGGAAATTCCAGCGGCAGGTAGCTGTAGGCATCGACTCGAGATGCGCTTAATTGCCGGAATAGTTCTTCTTTTGATCCGTAGCGAGCGAATGGCGTCGCTGTGGAGGCGAAAAGTTTGTGAAAGATGGAGGAAAAAGGCGAGGAGGTCATCATAACATTTTTAGAGGTTATGTTATCTATTTTTTTTTTCAACTAATTTTAGTTGAACATTAAATTTGATCATCATTGGCACTTGTAAAATTGAATCTAGTTCCGGAAAATATTGACCATCCAATCCATTACCAATGTTTACTGTTAATTTTCTAAATGAACTTCAATTACAATACGGTTAGAGTCGATGATATATGTGCATGTAGCTAGTTTCAGTTTAGCGTTAATAATATTTCGAATCAGTAAGCTGGGAATATTAGAATAACGGCTGATTAACTGTGCAAATAACAAAAGCGCTGTGATTTTATCTGCTTACGTGTGAAATATGATATATAGTGAATGGGTTTTAACATGAGGCAGATATAATGAATTTGTATGCCCGCCAAAATATTGTACAGGGTGTGGCAACTATCTGTATATAACTAAATTATTACAATCCATCTTAAACCCCTAATTACTATATGAAATCGAAATGCTTCCACTCTAATTCAATAATTTCCCTATGATTATTATTAATAATAATCAAAAACATAATAACTCGGCCAGCTATCAATTACGTTTGCGTCCATGGAGGGCTTTAGTTATTTCTCAACATTCGCCAAGGAGCAAAGGAAAATCATGGAGAAACTTTATTCTGGGAGCAGAACCTCTGAAATAGCTCCAGACCTTGTTACTGATGCCAGCAAATTATTATTATTATCCTTTTGAATTTGGAAGAGACAGCTGCCATGTCCTTTCAGTTCCAATTGCTGTGCCTTCTTCAAGGTAGCTCCTAGGCTCTTTGCATTGGATTAACGTAAGGAACTGAATGCAAATAAAACAACAGCAGTACTTATTTTAATATTTAACAATAACTTACTTTTAATTACTCTAATCAATAGTAATCAGATCGAAGAAGACCAACAGGTCAACACAGAGTGTTAAAATAGGCACTTCAGACAACTAGCCCTACACCGAGAGAAAAAAAGTGTTGTATTAACTAATAAAATGGTGTATTGAACACTTTTTTCTTTTTCAATATGAGCAATGATATTGTAGTGTTAATGCAATACGTAAAAAAATGTTAAATTGCGTTAGTTAACTGAATAATAATAAATGTTATATAAGAAACAGACTACGCGTGATTCTTTGAACATGTACTTAATTTTCCATTAGCAATTTGTACCTGCTAATTGAATAATACAACAACATTATCCCAACACAGTTAATTGTTGTAGACACACGAAGTAATAATTGTCTCTATAGTTTTATAATATTGGTTTAGCACTGGTAAAACTTATATTGTTTCATTTAACCTACCTGTAGTATTCATCGAATGACTATTTATATGTAATTCAACACTTTTAGATAGTTATACGAAAAAGATTTTCTTGTTAGTGGAACCATTTTCGATTTTGCTTAAAATCACGTTACTGATCGGGCGAGTTTTTAATTTCATCGATGGATCCATCGATTACTGTATCATTAATGTAATAAACAGAAATACACTGCAATCGATGGATCTATCGATGAAATTAAAAATCCGCCCGCACATTCAGCAATTAGTCCATTGATAGCAACGCATAGCTATATATTTCCTAATCACCAAGACTATAGTAGGTAATAGAAGGAACACATTGATATTAACGGATTAAGCTTTTGTTGGCTGAATGCCATCATTGCCCATAAAGTTCCAAGGCTACCTTTACAGCTGTGTATGGATATCTTCGGGACTTCCATTAATACATCATATCGGTAGCAAGAACAGCGCGGTTATCACCTGTGTTGTAGATCTTCAAATTGGAAAATATGTATGTAATTTTATGAGATTAAGCATTTGGAGACTGCCTCGAGCGAAAGGTAAGTATTAGTAGCTTGGGAATAGTGTAATCTCATTGGAAATTATCACTGTTAAAGACACATACAATGTAAATTACGTAATACTTTTCGTACTTTTCGCAGATTAAAACAACGGTGGCTGAGGATCACAATTTTTATACTTCTAAGATCATACGGGCCATCACGCTGTATGCTTAGCGAAAAAGGGAAATCCCGTGCTTAATTGCCTTTAGTTAGTATAAGGCAAACCACGCGGTGCAGCTATATTAACGCCTTACTATGTGTGATGTTTTACCTCTTTTTCAATTTTTGATTTTAATTTAAAATAAATCAAATTTTCAAACCATATAATTACAAAATTGCCTATCAAAACACGAAACAAACTACAAAACCAAATCTATTCAAAATTAAAAACAAAAATTGAAAAAAGTAAAACATCACACATAGTTTATAAAATAGACTGTCAAAATTCTAATGGTGTATATATATACACTGAGAGAAATGAAATGGTTATTTCAACATTTTTCGTAGTGTCACGAATTTGAGCATTCATTTAACCATGTTGCATTTAAGTGAATCATATGCTCCTATTTGAAACAAACATATTTATATTGTTGCACACTTAGAGTTAATTTAACAAGAGTATAGTGTTCAGGCGTAACCAATATTTTATCTTGTTGGTTTAATCCACAAATTGTCGATTTGAACATTTGAAAAAAGTGTCCTTTAAATATTTACTATCGGTGTTTAACTCAATAAAATGTAATATTTTAATACTATTACATATAGTGTGATCGCACATGCGTATAGTCGGTCAGTATCCCAACCCCCGTAGCAATAAGACCCATGTTTGTAAGTTTCTGTAACATTAATAGTTGAATAAAAAAATAATCAACACCCATCGCGGAGTATATATATAACATGGTGCAGTTAGAATAAAAAACAAACAAAATACAAAAAAAAATCAGTGAAAGGAAGAAAAAGTGCAACAAATTATAAAAAAAGGTCAGAAGGAACAAAACAAAATGGAGAATGTATCTCAACCCGGAAGATTGAAAATGGAGGGCGATCTAGCAAAAATTGGAGGCAATTCAAAGAAGATTGGGAATTATATTCTACGCGAGTGGTTGCAATGCAGAAAACAGCCGAAATACAAGCAGCGACGCTGTTACACTGTATACGAAAGGAAGTTCGGGAAATTTTAAATAATATTGAAATTACGCTGGAAAACACATCGATCGACAGCCGGATGCAGGAGCAAGACAGAAGACACGTTTCACCCAAGGGCCGCACAAGGATGGAAGATAATTGGAAAGAGGTGAGCGGCAAATTCAAATAAGGTCGTTTGTAACGGATTCGAACAATTCTAGAACAGGTCGGTGTACACGTTGTATAATTTACGCTTGCGCAAAACAGTTGTCAGCTTATGGTAAAATATGTCATAATGTAATCGTAAAAATCATTTTGCCTCTAATTGTTTAAGTAAATCGATTAATATGATAAAAACAATTCCTTGAAATAATGAATTATTTGCTGGGTAGTATTACGAGATCGGTAAATGCTGATAACGAATTTTGGTTAAATGTTGTTATTAATGATTTGTTATGAAACGTTAAATTGTACTTTCCTTTCAAATATATGAATAAAGCCTTTATAATTTTTTAGTTATGTTATTAAGCTAATATAAGTTTAGTATATAATGCCGTACATGTTTTTCTTCTATTACCTACTATAGTCTTCCTAATTAGGCAATATATGCTATGCGTTGCTGTCAAGGACTAATTGCTGAATGTGCGGGCAAGATTTTAAAATTCATCGATAGATCCATCGATTACAGTGTATCTCTCTGTAGTTACATTAATGATACAGTAATCGATGGATCCATCGATGAAATTAGAAACTCGCCCGATCAGTAAAGTGATTTTAAGCAAAATCGAAAATGGGTCCACTAACAAGAAAATCTTTTTCGTAATAACCACCTAAAGGGTTGAATTACATGCAAATAGTCATTCGATGAATACTACAGGTACGTTAAATGAAACAATATAAGTTTGAATTAACATTTAATAGTACTACAAACATATTATAAAATTATAGAGAACATTATTACTTCGTGTGTCTACAACAAGTAACTGTGTTGGATAATGTTGGTGTACTATCCAATTAGCAGGTAGAATTGTTAATGGAAAATTAAGTACATGTTCAAAGAATCACGCGTAGTCTGTTTCTCATAAACATTCTTATTATTCAGTTAACTAACACAATTTACAATTTTTTTACGTATTGCTAAAACTAACATATCATTGCTCATATTGAAAAAGAAAAAAGTGTTCAATTACACCATTTTTTAGTTAATACAAACACTTTTTTTCTCTCGGTGAGGTGAAGCCATGCAATATTTGGAAAATAGTAATAAAAGGGACACAATGTATAATAAAAATCATACAGCTTTAAAAAAAACATGAAATAACTCAAAATCATTACCTTTGATTTCAACAACGTAACAATTTTAAACAAAGAACAAAATTTAAAAAACACGTAATATACTTGAAATAATTCAAATTTATAAACATAAAAATGCAGTCAATGATAAAACCGATATACAATATTTCACAAAATTATATAATTTAATTTTTTCAAACAACAGAATATTTTTAAAGAATTATTTAATTACAAAATTCAAAAACAAATAATCAAAACATCCTATTTTAAAACGCAATCTTTGAATAAAACATAATAATATATTCAAAATTATAGTAAACAAAACAATTTGTCATTTATTAAACAAAAACATTGTATAATTATAACATTTATAATTTACACTTTTTACATTTATATTTATATACTTGAAAAAGCTTTGCAATAAAGCGAAACGTCCTAGTACTCATTCATGTTTTCAATATTTACGACCTAAAAACCAAGAGAAAAAGAAATTAAATAAAATAATGTTTCGTGACTTACTAATGCACCTTTGATCTTTTCCTATCAAAAACATTTAACCTAGTCTTAGCAAAAATAAAAAACAACAAATTTAAATTTTCCCCTAAGAATTACGTAAATAAAACGAAAACATTCGACATCAAAACAAACTCACCAAAGGGCACTGCCGCCTTTTGTTGTTTGGAAAAACAAAACAACTTTGCGGCGAGCGTACATTTTTAATAACGATTACACCCAACTCCTCACCGCTAGACTCAAACGAGGCGTAGCAAACGTTCCGACAAAGATAGGAGGTAGGAAGTCGGAAAAGGGAAAAACAACGAAGACCCGTCCGATCGTGTATCTTTTGTTTTCCACTCCGCAACATCGTAGCGGAACGGGATTCGTAGCCAACTAAGGGCGAACGAAAAGTGGACCGAGCTGGCGGCGGCGAACATCACAAGATCGACGTTTTTAATTAATGAATCCCGAGTTAATATCGCGAGGAAGGGCTTGTAGGTGGAACAGGTGCTTTAATTAAAGTGTAATTACATTCTACGTCGATGTATTTTGCCGTCACCGCTTGTTAGTTCTGTCAACATGTCTGGTGGTAAACCGATGGCTGAATAATAACCATATTACCTATGGAAAGATGAAATTATCTTTTCAAAAATATTAAGCTGAGGAGAGTTAAGATAAATTGTGTACAAAATACACTCAGTGATATTTTTCGCACCAGTTAAAACGTTGATAGCAGTGGTTCGCAACCAAAGTAAGCACTAATTGTGAAAGATATGAAAAAAGTCCAAACTAACAAGTCTATTTTCTTCTCCAAACCATTGGTCAGCAATTTGACACGTAGTACCAAAACGGTTTCGTACACTGAGAAAAATGAAATGGTTATTTCAACATTTTTCGTAGTGTCACGAATTTGAGTATTGATTTAACCATATTGCATTTAAGTGAATCATATGCTCCTATTTGAACAAACATATTTATATTGTTGCACACTTTAGAGTTAATTTAACAAGATTATAGTGTTCAGGCGTAACCAATATTTTATCTTGTTGATGTGACATTTGAAAAAAAAAGTGTTCTTTAAACATTTACTATCGGTGTTAACTCAATAAAATGTAATATTTAATACTGTTACATATAGGTGATCGCACATGCGCACAGTCAGCCAGTATCCAACCTCTGTAGCAATAAGACCTATGTTTGTAAGCTTCTGCTAAACCATTAATATTGCTGAATAATAAAGATAATCAAACCCATCGCGGAGTATATATATATAGATATATATATATGCTGTGTTTCATAAGAGGGACAACCACCAACCATATTGAAATGCAATTACTATTTTATGTACACACCTGTTTGTAAATCCAGTATCCATAATTTGAATTAATTCACACTAGTAGTCATGGAAGTTGAATATAATTTATCGTCTGACAACTGTACGATAGCCTGGTATCCGAGGTATCTATTTTGATTGAATGTGGAGTGACCTAATGTAATTCGTTGTGAGAAAATGATGAAAATCCTTGGTGACGAGGTTGTTGATAAAAAAGCTGTTGAAGGATTTTGTTATTTTTTATCAAGTGTAATGAGTTAAGTGGTTTTTCCTGTCTTACGTCTGGTATTGAAGGGGATCTTCTATTCAAATTCATGTAATTACTCTATTCTGGAAATATACAGAAGAAATGTGAGGATTGTTCGACATTATAAGAAATTTTGCTGTATCTACTACACGTGGGTGTTTGTTCTACGTGGGAGTGTGCATGTGTTTGCTGTTCCGGGTCTAATCATACATCCTGAATGTAACGAAGGAGGTCTGTTTCCTGAATTTTTCTGCTACGGATGTTATTCCTCCTGGTCTGGCCCTTTTAGCTGTATATACGAGCAAATCTGGATTGTCACTACTAGGAAATCACATTTGGGGTATTCTGATGTCCGTGTAAACCGGTAAACGAGGTATTTGGTCAAAACATTGTTTAAATTTTTGTATAAATGAATTTATAACGTCTATAGTGTTTTGAGGTTATTATTACTTCGTATGTGATTTAAAATTCAGAACTTTCATAAGTTGGCAAACGTGGTTGGTGGTATTCAATTCTCTTATGATAGCGCGGGAGATTTTGAAAGTTCATATTTGAACAAAAGAGTCTTAATTATACTGGATAATTGATAATACTTGTTTGAATATTTCCAATAACTGTACTCACCTTGAGGGTAAGAGTTCTCATGCTATTTATATGTCTTTGATATAAACTTAATAATAAATTATACAACTTATTAATGATTACACTGTTTTATTAACGGGAGTTCATTTGATACATTGAATTATTAAGAGTTAAATTATAAATTCAGTATTTAACAAAGTAAGGGCATGATAATAAACAAGTTGGTGATTTAGGAGAACTGAGGCGTACAGCCGTCAGCGCAGCGGGTTCCTAACTGTAAAGAATAATAAAGGTAAACTAGTCATTGGTTAGTAAGAGGGGGAATCATTGTGCGCATGATCTGGAGTGGTAAATTTTAGATATCTTGGACGTATACGGGATTACAAAGCCATCTAGTGGGTTGAGTTTGTATTGTGTTTATCATTGTAGGAAGGTATCTGCAAAGAAAAGGCAGATCTAATTTAAAAGTTATTTATTTATTTTCCTTTTGCTTGTTAAAGCATATAGCCGGGAAATCACAATAATATATAACATGGCGCAGTCAGAATAAAAAACAAACAAAATACAAAAAAAAAATCAGTGAAAGGAAGAAAAAGTGCAACAAATTATAAAAAAAAAGTGTCAGAAAGGAACAAAACAAAATGGAGAATGTATCTCAACCGAGAAGATATAAATGGAGGGCGACCTAGCAAAAAATTGGAGGCAATTCAAAGAAGATTGGGAATTTATTCTACCGCGAGTGGTTGCAGTGGGAAAACGGCCGAAATACAAGCAGCGACACTGTTACACTGTATAGGAAAGGAAGTTCGAGAAATTTTAAATAATATTGAAATTACGCTGAAAACACATCGATCGACAGCCGGATGCAGGAGCAAGACACGTTTCACCCAAGGGCCGCACAAGGATGGAAGATCATTGGAAAGAGGTGTCCGGCAAATTCAAACAAAATCGTTTGTAACGGATTCGAACAATTCTAGAACAGGTCGGTGTACACGTTGTAATTTTAGGCATGCGCAAAACAGTTATCCAGCTTATGGTAAAATATGTGATAAATGTAATCGTAAAAATCATTTTGCCTCTAATTGTTTAAGTAAATCGATTAATATGATAAAATTCCGTTGAAAATAATGATTATTTGGTGGGTGGTATCACGAAATCGGTAAATGCTGATAACGAATTTTGGTTAAATGTTGTTATTAATAATTTATTATGAAACGTTAAATTGTACTTTCCTTTCAAATGTATGAATAAAACCTTTATAATTTCTTGGTTATGTTATTAAGCTAATATAAGTTTAGTATATAATGCCGTAAATGTTTTTCTTCTATTACCTACTATAGTCTTCCTAATTAGGCAATATATAGCTATGCGTTGCTATCAATGGACTAATTGCTGAATGTGCGGGCGGATTTTTAATTTCATCGATTATAGTATATCTCTGTTTAATACATTAATGATACAGTAATCGATGGATCCATCGATGAAATTAAAAACTCGCCCGATCAGTAACGTGATTTTAAGCAAAATCGAAAATGGTTCCACTAACAAGAAAATCTTTTTCGTATAACCACCTAAAGGTGTTGAATTACATGCAAATAGTCATTCGATGAATACTACAGGTAGGTTAAATGAAACAATATAAGTTTTGAATTAACATTTTATAGTGCTAAACCAATATTATAAAATTATAGAGACAATTATTACTTCGTGTGTCTACAACAAGTAACTGTATTGGGATAATGTTGTTGTATTATTCAATTAACAGGTAGAAATTGTTAATGGAAAATTAAGTACATGTTCAAAGAATCACGCGTAGTCTGTTTCTTATAACATTTATTATTATTCATTTAACTAACGCAACTTAACATTTTTTACGTATTGCATTAACACTAAAATATCATTGCTCATATTGAAAAAGAAGAAAGTGTTCAATACACCTTTTTATTAGTTAATACAACACTTTTTTTCTCTCGGTGTTGATGATTTTATTTGATATTTGATCACCTCTTCAAAATAAAATCAAATACTGTAAACACCCTGTATTTTGGGTTTGATGTCTATATCCTTTCCCTGCATAATAATCAGTGATACAATTTCGACCTGTGTGGAAATTAGGTTTGAATCGCTTACTGTATACTACTTCATCGCTAGAGATAACAGTCACCTTACAAGCCCGAACGGCTATACAACTTGGTAATTTAGACACCTTAGAATATCCAAGTTGTTCTGAGAGTACCTCTAGAGAAGAGGAAGATTATACGGGTCTCCATTCTGATTTAATCACGAATGTATACCAAACTAGGGTGATGGCATTACATCTTCGGCGCACAGATAATTCTACCTCGGCTAGACGACAAGATCATTTTCAAAACGGGATTCTCATGCTGCGCAGAATAATTGTCAACGCTACCTAATCCGCGCTCTAAAGTGCTCGAACGTTACACGATTTACGACATAAAAAAAGAAGAAGAAAAACTAAACGAATAAGGAGCCTTGTAGTCCCGGTAATCCCTACGCAGCTCCGTTAGGCTATTATACCGGATGCCCCGCAGAGATCCCGAGCGCCTACTATTGTCGCTACGTTCGCTTGTTCTCTGCTAACGACAGTTCCGGACACCTACGTCACGGGCAAGCCGTCTGTAGAGGGCGTCGAGCTCCGGTCGAGTCTCTGCCGGGGGCGGAGGCTATTAGGGTGTGAGGCTGGTGGGGAAAATGTAGACGCGACCGAAGACGATTATGGTGACAGTAATTGTCTTTAAATGAAGTTAATGAGGTTTGTTTCGGAGCAGATATTGTGGTTAGGTTGAGTAGGGGTGTTTCTTTTTGGTCTCTTTCGGGGTATTTTCGTCTAACGACGATGTACAATAATAGCTGTGGAGGTTGTATAAGCCGAGAGAAACGTTGTATTGTTGCGTTCATTTTCGCTGGTGAAAGAAGATGGTCCATTTTATATAATCGTTGTTAAGGGTTTGCAGTAAAAATAGAAATAAGAAAATAGAAATTAAATGCACTATTTATTGGACTAGTTCATTTTCGAGCATGAGACAAAAAGGAAAGTATTTAGTTTAATTCAGAAACACTGAGTGTTGCTGGTAATGATAATAGCTTTGCTATCGAAACGTCCTGCTGTGTACTGATTGAATTAATTGAAATTGTAAAATGAAAAAGAAAATTAAAATTACCTAGCTCAACGGATAAAATTTTAAAAGAACGCAAAAGAACAATTAACCTCAGAGTTACCCTCGCGAATTAAAACTTGAATCTAGCAACGAAAAGTATTTTGTGAGTGGAAGAAATCAGACTCTCTTAAATAGCCGAAAAATTGAAAAGGTTTAAAAATAAAATAAAAGAACAGGATTTTCAACTCAATGACGCTAATTAACAATCAAATTTATTACAAAAATGGGTTAAATTACAAATTGTGCAGAAAAACTGAAAAACCTTCAACTGAAGGTTCTGGCCTAAAATAAAAACTGCACTTGACTCTAAATTAAAATTGGACAATGCTATTTCCTATACAAAACAAAAGATTAGTTAGTTCAGGAAGATTATCTAAAAAACTCAACCTTTGAATTTCAATCTACGTGGTTTCACAAATTAGAATAACTAAGTGTGGACAAATGCAAGAAATTTACAAAATAGAAAAAATTAAATGCAAGAACAATGCTTCTACGCACCCAAACGAGGTGATTGATAATTAAAAATGAAACAGCAAAAGTGAATAACGGAAAATTAACTCTTTAAAATATAATGAGAGAAAAAAACGAAAATTCTTCCTAAACAAAAAACAATAATTGATCTTATATCAATAAAGTGCACTCTTCAATATATTAACAATTAGATTAGATTAGATTAGATTAGGATTGGGGTGGCCTATCGACCTGTTTCACCGCGAGCTTTTCAGGTCTATTGTGATCCCTTTTTTTCCTAGAGGACGCTCTCTAATTTTGCCCTCTTAATTAGGCCTATCATCTTTGAGAGCGGCTTCTTTATGTAGCAACTGGCTGTGGGGTTCTCCTCCCCCATTATTAGAAACCTTGTCCTCGCCAGGCCTTCACATTGGCACAGCACATGAACTGGTGTTTCTTCCCTCCTCTTGGCAGAATCTGCAGGTTGCATCATCTGTCAGGCCTATGTTGTGTTCCTGTTTCTATTCAGAAGATCTCTCGTGAGTTCAGGCCTCTGCTCCTTTAGGAACTCTTTAGCCTGCCATTGTTCCGGTGATTTTTGCCACCTCTGGACTGATTGTATATCCATTCATTGATGGATTTTTTAATTTGCGATTTGGTAGTGCCGAAAGAGGGGTCGGCTCCAACGAATGACCTTGACGAACCTCGCCTGGCCAGCTCGTCCGCCGCCTCATTTCCTCTCACGCCCGAGTGGCTAGGCACCCAGGCTAGGGTTACTTTCCTTTGGGTGCCCACCTCATTTAGGGTGCTTACACAGTCCCAAATCAGCTTGGAGTCCACGCTTGAGGAGCTAATTGCTTTAAGTGTGGACTGACTGTCAGAGAAGATAGCGACGCTTTTACCCGGTTCGATACATCTTTCTATCTCTCGGACACAGTGATGAATTGCAGCAACCTCAGCTTGGAACACAGTCGTGTCTTTGCTGAAGCTTACCGAAAGAGCCTTTTTAGGCTTCTTAGTGTATATTCCCGCTCCAACGCCGTAGTCCGTTTTAGAGCCGTCAGTAAACCAGTTTGAGTCCGCTCTTACCGGGCACCTCCTCCCAGTCCTTCTTATCTGGTATTATAACCTGATATTTCCTATCTAGGTTAGGAGTTTGAACCATGGCATCACATGGCATTCCTAAAAGAGGTGCCTCCTTGAGTTCGTCCATCAGTTTTTTATAGTCAGCCCCGTGCGATTTACTTATCGGTACTTGACTATGTAAGAGTCTGTGTACTGTGGACCTTGCGGCTCCTTGTACAAAAATATGTATTGGCGGTAGGTTCAGAATTACTTCGATCGCGGTGGTAGGGGTCGATCTCTAACGCCCCCGTGGCGCACAGGCACGCCAACCTCTGCACGCCACCCAACGCTTTGGCCGCCCCCGCCTGCCGCGCTTTTGGCCACCATGCTACTGCTCCATACGTTAACATGGGTCTAATTACCCTTGGGTACAACCACAGAGTCATCTTGGGGCTAAGGCCCCAATTCTTTCCACACAGTCTCCTATACCTACCCAGGGCGATGGTGGCTTTGCTGGTCAATTTCTGGATATGTGAATTCCATGTTTCAATTATTACGATAAGAATTCTTTGATTGGCTATATAAAAGACAATTAATGCGAAATTTACAATATCAAAATGAAATTCAAAATGGCAACAAAGATATATATATTAATGCAAGCACAATGCTTCTATTCACCCAACCGAGGTGATTGATAAAACAAAAATGATTCAGCAAAATAGAAAAACAGAAAAATCTTAAACTATAAACTATAATGAGGAAATTACAACTAAAATATATCTTCCTGCACAAAAATAATAAATGATCTTATATCTACAACGTGTACACGTCAATATATTAACAATTATTACAAAATGAATTCCTTGATGGACAACATTTTTAAAGAAAGGAAACGAAATTTACTATAATCAAAATGAATTACAAAATGGCCACAATGATTTACAAAAATACGTCTACTCACGTTAACAGTCGACCAAGGAACTGCTTGACAAAATTCTACAACGCAGTCGCATAATTCACCGACAAAATCTAATAGAAAACGCATTGAATCAAACTAGCAACCGCTAGACACAAACAATGAAAGGAAATAATTAAAAAAAAACTTAACACTTAATTAAATAAATCAAACAATCAACTCTTTAACTAAATTTATACAAACTAAAATTAAATTGTGAATCGAAACAGCTGTTTTAAGCAAACCATATATGCAACACAAAATACACACAGCAAACATGGGTTGCAAACCCATAGCAGTACGTTCAGTTTAGTGCAGTTTGTGGTGAGGGGTCTAGGAGACGTTTGCAGCATTACCAGTACCACAGTTTGGAGTATTTTTGTCATGTAGAAATTATTTTTACGTTTCCGAATAAATGTATTATTTCTTCTTCAGAAGTTAATTGTATGTATAAAACTGTAATAAAAATATTATACAGGGTATTTCAATCGTTGATTGATATTTGATATTTTATTGATAAAGTTGATGTGAGCTGCGCAGTATATATATAATAATATAAAAAAACACCATTATTGTGTTTATGAGGACCTACAATTGATAATCTAAAGTACGAAGTGTAGTGCGGAAACCATACTATTAGGATTTACTGTCAATTATTGTGGATTCAATTCGAATTCCTGGTTTAGCCCAAAAATTCACTATCCTCTAACAAGTATACGGTCAATGCGCATTACCATAATAGTTAATTTATGGGCACCGTCTCTGTCGTGCCCGCTTTGGACAGGAATTTCATTTTGACTGCACGTCACCGTTTCCACGATTACTGGGCGATAATTTTGAACCGAGCGCGCGTGACAGTGGTAAAAACCTTTATTTATGTTACTACAACGCAGTGGTGCTTTCATTGGTCGTGCTGCATTCCAGAGCAGTACGAATAATACTGATGGTGTAGAATGTTAATGCGTTAGTAGTGATCTGCGCTTATTTTTAATACTACCTAGTAAATTATGCCAACCTACATCTTGGTTTTTAACAATCAGTTGTGTGCCATCATGGTGTGTAATACAATGAACTTATTTACCAAAACAGAGTTGTTGTTTCTTTCGGCAAAAAACTAAGAGATAATTTTTCGCAAAAAATTATCAAAGATAAAAAGCCCTCATTCTGGTGCAAAAAAATCAAGTGGAACAAATTATTCATTCTAGGTGTAACACGTCTAATGTCACAGAGTTTGGGCCCGAAAAATATAACGTCTGGCCATCTATGGCTAACATTTTACAAAAGTACTCCCGAAAGTACTGACAAAACCGGGACCATGTTACGGTTTTTTTTGCTTCGCTTTGATGCTCCTACGTCTTGTACTTTCTCAACGTAAACTTTACTGTCAAATTTTTGGCTTTCAAATTGTGTTTTCTTTCCCATGTTAGTGCGGTCTAGCTAGAATTTGTATCTTTTAGTCTCATTTACTTACAGATAGTTCCTTATACTTACGGTCTTAGATTTTCGTTTAATTTCTTTCAATTTTAGTAAATTCCTTCAATTCCCATGCTTTGACAGTTGACGTTTCATTTCTAGGTAGGTTAAGATCTGTTCGTTTTGCATATGTCGGTACTATCGATTCCCACGCATCGATTTGTCGATCGATCGTGTTCCTTTCATCTGCCCTATTCTGCGTTTACATCTTTTCGACGTCAGAGGGCACCTTTATGTCCGTTTTCTTATTTTTATTTATCTTCTGATTGGTTGTGTGACGTATTTCCTTCCTTCCGGCTTGCTGGCCATTCTGGGTTGTTGTTTTAGACGCGTTCTTACGAGCACATCTTCCTATCTTTTTGGATATTTTCACACATCTGTGGATTTAATTGGAAGATTGCTTGAAATATTCATTGGCCGTATCTTCGCTTGTGTTTGGTGTGGAATCTTTGTGATTATCACGGCAGATGACTTCGATAATTCGAGATATAATTTGAGAACCCACACGTCTGCAACGCCATATTTGTTTCTTACTTCTCTTCGTTGTAAAACCTCGTTATTTAACGGTAAGCAGATCTTGTTATTTCTTTTAAATCACTAATTTTGAGGTTTCTGTGTTTTTAGAGGTCTTTATAACACCCCTTATTTTGAATTCTGAAATTTTACCTTCGTTTTATGTGAGAATTTGAACACCCACGTGCGGCTGAGGACTCCTACATGCTTTGAATTTACCCGGACCACCTGGTTTTCGGTTAATGCCGAGTCAGCCCAGAGGCTACGATCTGTCTGTCTGAATAGGAGAGGGTCTCTACGCCCCACTAACAGCTGATCGAGGGGAAAAGCTACGTTGCACGTTCTCTTTCCTTTTTTTATTTGTAACCTTTCCGCGAATATAAGAGGAAACCACCCCGATCATTTAGTTTTTTTTTTTTGTATTTAACGTATTAAAGTAAGTTTTATATGTTGTGCCTAGAATCGGAGGGTGCTACCTAACGTTAATTTTGTAAAATAGTTTAACTTCAATTCGGATATTTATTTACTTTTTTATTTACTTGTCAAACTCCATCCGATTGAATATCGGCTTGGCATATACAGGGTGTTTAATCACCTTTTCACTATTTCAATATTTAATTTTATTTTTGAGTTTTTGTAACCGTAACATTTTAATCAATTTATAATTTAAGGAATTTTGTTTGTACAAATCTATGTGAGCGGTTCGCGTTGGCCATAGCGTTCGGCATTTGTGTCCTATCTTAGGACAATCTGTCATTTTTAATTGTTTTGCCGTATTTAATGTCAAATCGACAACAACATTGCTGTTTTTTGAGTTTCATTTCTTTTTATTTGCATTCTGGCAATAACTTTTATTTTTTTATATGTCAAGATTTTGCATTAAAATTATATTTGCTTTGTCAGTAAACTTATTCTTTTATTTCTTTGTGTGTAAATATTTGCAACCCGCTTTACCCTCGATTTTATTTATCACCTTGGATTCCTGCTTATCTAGGGGGCATGACAGGGTAAGTAACCTAAGCAGGTGGCGCCGAAATTTTATTATCCATCTTGGGTTTGTGTTTCTATCAACCCACTCCCTCGCCGACGAGCCGGCTGGCACCCTGCATGATTGCCGAATCTTAACCCACTTATTTGAAGGTTTGTAAAGCAGAAGTGCATCACCTTTTGTCTTTTTATATTGAGTTCTTACCTCGCGATTTTTCACGGTACTCGACCGTCATTTTCGGGCTGGAAATTTAGGTAAACAACCAAATCTCAGATTAACTTTTGGTAGATTCTTCTTACAAGATACACTTACTTCACCTTAGGGAACCTTAAGGGATTAAATTCGTGGCATTTGCTATTTTTCCACCTTGTAAGGTGCAAATATTAGAGAGCAATAATTTCATACATCCCTAAACACTTCCGAATTATTTGACCCATAATATGCGAACTTTATCCATCTGCAATGCAATCACGCGATAATACCCTGCGACCTAGCCTATTAGTGTACTGCACCAGCCATCATGGCATACAGAGTTTTGGCGAGTGCCCAGTTTCCATTAACCCAAATACATCGTGCGTTCGTAGAGCTGAGGGCACCGACCGCCGCCCCTACTCTACCCTAACGAACGTAATACCGGAGCGGTCCGGTTTACTTGGTGATATTTCCGAATTTTCAGGCCAAAATAGATGATGAATGGCAAGCGTTAGAGTGGAGCGAGAATTCCAACTTCCCCGGGGAGCAAAGCCCTACGCCAACCTACGGGTGGTGTGTTGATAACGACATGACCCTGGTCGTAAGTTATGTTTAACGTCTTCGGATTGCAAGCGGGGGATTTCGTGTTGGGACAGTGGAAAGTTATAGATATGGGTGTTAGAGCAGAGTGTTTGCAAGAGTAAACTATATTTTCCTTTAAAATTGAGAAAAACAAAAAAACCGGGGCATCAATACAATGAGCTGTAATTAGAATGAACGAATAATTATTGTTTTTATTTGAATCTAGTTAGAAAAATTCAAAAAGATTACAGTTTATGATTATTGTTCCCTTGATTTTTGCACCTTATACTTGCAGCTTTATTAATAATTTTTTAATTCGTATTTTTATACAGACTGTTTCAAAATGAATTACATCTAGATGGCTATCAATTTCTCTTATAAATTATGATATTCCACTTTCTTGAAATGGGGATATAGATTAAATAGTATATAGCTTATCCACCTGTCACTGTTAAATTTATCGTCGAGCGATGTGTGGTGAAATTAATAACAAATACAAGGTTATAGAAGGTAAGTGGCCTATTGTGCAGGTACTAGTTACTCAGCACCTACTGAGATGTAATTCATTTTGAAACACTGTATATTATGTCCACCTCGAAATTAGGTAAGTGTGATAGTTACATGGCTTCCTACTTGTCGACTGTATTTTTTGATCTGTCGTATCTATGTATTTCATATATTTAAAATAATACGGTATAATAGATTCTATAACAAAATTAGAATGAAAAAAAATCTATAGTAGTGGAGGGTTGGTAAAATCCGTATTTTTATAATCTTCCTTAATTCAGTATTGTCAAACTTCGCTAAGATTTATGAACAGCTACTTTTTGACTGGACATATAATAGTGTTCGAGTTTATCTATCTCCCGTACAACATGGGTTCATAAAGTGGACGCTCGACAGTTACCTAACTTGGGCTACCGTGACACAGTAATATTTCTGAAGCATCTGACAACCGTAAACAAGTTGAATGTAATTTACACGGATTTTTCTCATGCTTTTGATACAATTTGCCATCCTATTCTTTTGTCAAAACTAAGTGCGTTCGGATTCTCACCTTCTTTCTTGAAACTCATGACAAGTTATCTAACAAATAGATCTGCGTACGTTTGCTACAACGGATTTTTTTCTTCTGAATACAAAATAACCTCTGGAGTGCCCCAAGGATCTAATTTAGGCCCATTGTTGTTTTTATTATATATCGATGATTTATTAACCTTGTTGGACTGTCCAGCCTTGGCGTACGCAGACGATCTCAAAATTTACTCAGCAATAGAGGGCCCTGACGATGCCGCAGTCCTGCAACGTAATCTTAATATAATATCTAGATGGTGTGAGATCAACAAACTTAGTCTAAACATTAGTAAATGTTTTAAAGTAAGTTATACAAAAAGAACCAACCAAAATATACATACTTACATGATTGACGGCATTCCTCTGGTGGCACGGACTACAATATGTGACCTTGGTGTAATTTTTGATTCTTGTTTGTCTTTTGTGCCACATATTGAAGATGTATGTAAGTCAGCATCAAAAGCTTTAGGCTTTGTAATGAGAAACTCCAAGGAATTTACTGATATCGCTCTCATAAGAACACTGTACTTTGCCTTTGTAATGTCAAAACTAGAATACGCCAGTATAGTATGGTATCCCATCTACGTTACACACATCCAAAGCTTAGAACGGATTCAGCGCAGATTCTTGAGATTTATATCGTGTAGATTGCATGGAATATATCCGCCTAGGGGAGCCGATCTACAAAATATTATGCATGAAATTAATGTAGAAATGTTAGCGTCTAGGCGTGAATATCAAGCGGCAACATTCCTACAGAAATTAATCACCAATAAAATCGATTGCACTTACCTTTTATCAAAAATACAAATTAATGTGCCACGAATTGCTGCAAGATCCAGTGAGACATTTTTCCTTCCGACAGCACGCACAAACGTACTAGCCAGAGCTCCAGTTACGGTTATGTGTAAAAGCGCAAACAAGTGTCTGCCAGATGTTTTTCAATAGACTTACAGTTGAACGTGTGAAGTATTCATTAATGATTTCCTTTATATATATGCTTCGTTGCATTTTTGGTTGCATATTTTGTTTATTTTAATTTATGCATATGATTTTTCTTTATTAATGTATTGTTGTCCTGTTAATGGTACGCTGTTGGACAATAAATATTGTTTATTATTATTATTATTATTAATATGAGAGATACAAAGCGTTTCATATTTTTTGAGATATTATCAAGATTGTGTTTTTATATATGGGGCACTCTGTATACATACTTTAAGACCAGCTAAAGCGAAAAACATATAAAATTGTCTTTAGTATGCAAAGATTTCAATGAATGCCTGTTTGATATTTAAAGTCAAAAATTTAGGATCAAAAAAATAGATATACGAAGTATTGCTATTGCGTCTATCTTTTTTGAATGTAACTATGACAGCTAGTCCCATAAAATATGGTCTAAAAATTGAGTATGTAGGCAAAATGAAGGAAGGGGCATTCTATATTTATTAAATTTCGAATTAAGGATTGACGAGTTTTTATCAATTTTTTTTATTTGGACTCCTTTGTCAATAAATGAATGGCTCTCTATGTAGTTTTAACGAACCGGAATAGACCCGAATCTAATAGATTCTACTTCTTTTCTAATCACAAAGGCACAAATAGTCTAGTGATATTTGAACTTTCAAATGGTGAAGAAAAGTGCAACGACTAAGTGGCAATAGATTAGAATAGATAGCAAAATTTAAAACATTTAATTCCAATGCTTAAATATTATATAGGTAACAAAATGTTATGTTAATAATCAATTTTGTCATTGTGAAGGTTAATAAAGTTACGAAGATTCAATTAACAATTCAACCTGTTGATGTGATTTGCTAAAAACAAGTCACACTCTGCGCGCGCACACTTCGTTTGTCAAATTAATGAGAAAATAGAACAGATTCTAAATAATTAGTACAAAACTTCGGACGAAATTTACAAACGATTTTTTGTGTATGATACTCTTTGAAATATTTAATGGCAAAATTATATCAAAATTTCATACTAAATTCAGTATAATGTAAAACCGGCCTTACAGCAGAAATTTATTACAGTTAAAAGCAGAAACACATTACTTTGTTATTTTCATACTGTAAAAAACTTACAATCTTTGCATATTTGCCATCCTGCTGGCCTTTTCAAGATCTAATATCGACGTATGTTCGATTAAACGCTCGAATCATCATCTTCTACTAGCTTAATTGGTAAAGCGCTCGTCCGGCCAACGAGGAGAAAAATTTTCTTGGGAAAAATGCCTCCTAATTAGAGCAGTTAAAAGCAGAAAAGGTAACTAGCCACGCGTTTATTTTATAATGTTCTGAAATGTCAATTTTGGGGTTAGATGGGCTTGGAACCCCGGAGTGAAGAAATAAAGCTCTCAGACGAAGTGAAATGTCAATGGTGTCATCCTAGACTCCAAGCTTACTTAGAATCGGCAGCTCCACGAACTGAAAGGATTAAAACCAGGCTGGACTCATTTTGGCTAGAAAAGTTCAAAAAAAAAACATGGGGTTAAGGCCCATTATAATTCACTGGACGTACATCAAAGTGGTGAGACCCATAATCACTTATGAGTCTCTGGTATGGTGGACAAAGGTGCAGCAGCAAACTAAGATACAGAGGCTTGCATGTTTGAAATAACGGGAGCAATGAGGACTGCTTCTACAGTAGCAATCGAGTGCCTCCTAGACCTACTTCCTCTTTATTTGGTGATAATGGGGGAGGCAAGAATGGGGCTTGTTAGATTGCAAGAATTACTAAGTGGAAGATATGTGGGATTGAGACGCAATAATGTTGTCTAACACGTGGAAGACAACCTTTTTGGAAATAAGATCAAACCACTTCATTTCGACATGTCTTTTTAACAGAAATTTCAAGGAAAATCCCGGCTCGGATAGGCTGGAATCAATCCAACTACAGAGACAGGTTCTGTGAATTGATTTAATTCCTTCCTTGACCATTCTTAGTGCGGTTCTTTTCGCCACGCCCTCTACTACAATGTGGAGGGGGGCAAGATCCAATACTACTTCAATAGCTGCTGTTGGGCAGGTTTTCATAGCCCCCGTTATGCATACACATGCTAATCTTTGCACTTTCGAGAGGTTAATTCTCGCGGTGGCCAGATTAGTTCTTTTGCTCCATGCTACTGATGCATAAGTGATGATCGATCTCACTATCGCTGTATACATCCAAAGCAGTATTTTTGGGTTGCATCCCCAATTTTTTCCTGCAAAGTTTCTGCACACCATCAGCCTACGAGGTAGCAAGAAATCTTCATATATAGCCCCCAACAGAAAGTTGGGATCAACACTGTGTGTGGATGCGAGGCTCTAGACGCAAAAAGCCAGGCAAATTTTGGCAAGCCAAAAATGAACTCAGAGGATGACTTCCATCAACCAATCAGAGACCTGTACAGATTAGTGCAGAGTACTAGGATACTGAATAGCTGATGTAATTTAGTGGGCAAAAGAAATGGTAGATTAAATACAAAAATGCTCCAGTATTTTTTTTTGAGACTCCAGTTCAGACGGGTTCCACAGCAAAAACACAAAAAAAAATAACATAAGAAAACAAAAAAATCGTATGATATGACGAACAATCATTCTACAAACCCTTTATTCACTTACTCCTGGGAAATTTCAAACTGCTCTTATTATTCGGAATTCCTCAGCTTGGAAAGAGCGCCCCCAGACATTCACCAGTTGCGTCCTACAATCTCCAGACACCCGCTTTCTGTGGAAAACCAGCCGACACTTATATTTATGTCAGTCATTTTCTACTAGATTAAATTGCTATAGAAAAATATCTTCCGCCGCTCCTAGTGGTACGTAGAACTGTCGACCATTCCCATCTCAATTGAACGAATATTCTTGAATCATATCCCCTAGGGAGAATTCTCCGAAACTCGTGTCAAATATGAAAATTTTAACTCTGTTAGAATGAAACGAATGCGGTTTAAGTGTGCGCGAAAAGGAGTATACTTAAAAAAAAAAAAAGTCCATTGTAGGTGGTGACAGTTGTGTATAGTCCTTTATTATTGCGTGAAACGGAAGTAGCACTACTACATGAGAGCGGCGCATACATAAGGGGGTAAGTTGTGGCGCAGAACAAAGAGTGCCGTGTTGACGTTGTTGAACGTGGAACGTGTATGCACCTAAACGGAATTGTTTATGGTCGGACGTAGTAGTAGTGGAGAGGGCACTTGGGTCGAAGGGAAATGGGGATCTTTTATTTCGGAGGGAGAATGCCGGGAACCGCAAGCAGAACAAGCAGTGTTGACAACATGAAAGTGGGTTAATTATCCTTTGGTGTCAGTCGACTTTCGCGGGTGGATTGTAATGTCATCTTTGTTTTTAATGAAACTAACAGTGCAAGGTATGTATATTTGGGGTTTGCTTGATGATTTTTACGGGTGGTTAAAGTTGTTTTGCTTTCTGGAAAGGTGTTGCGAATAGTATGAGTATGTACTGAGCTAGCAGCATGATCACTTAGATTTATCAAGGAAGAAGCGATTAGAGATAGGCCTATTAGTGAGACTACCATCGAAGCACAGGTAGGAGGGGATTCCTCTTAGGGCGGAATTTTATCTCTCCTTGCTGCGGTCTATTCGATTGGACGAGTTAATCCGGAAGCTGACCGAAAAGGACTTTCGCTGCCAGGGGTATGCTGACGACCTTATAATAGTCGTTAGATGGCAGTTTCTAAAGGCTCTGGTGGAGCGTATGCAAAACGCTTTAAATACGATTGATAGTCCAGAGAGTGGTGGCAAAAGTCACTGGGACAGAGACAGGCAAAAGATTTTTCTAAAGGAACACCCTACAAGACCTTGCGTAATCTGACTACACGAACCATCGCATGGGAAAAAAGAGCGTACTATAATTTTACATTTTCAGGAGTCAGTGTGTCAATTTAAATAATAATTTTTCGCCAGCTAGGTCTGTGCTTAGAGGTGTACCACAGGGGTCCGTTCCGGGACCGCTTTTATATACTATATACACATCATCTTTTCATAAATTTGTGAACACATGTCAGCTGCAGATGTATGCAGATGATACTCAAATGTATCATTCATTTTTTATACCAGAATATCAAAATGAAATACATAAGGTTCTGAGTGATTTGGATACGTTAGTAGGGTTTCCAACTCAACATGCTCTTTTATAAATCCTTCTAAGTCAGCGGTTGTCGTATTTGGTAACAGAAAACATGCGTCTGCTCTACATGATCAAGTTAACCTTCGGATCAACAATGTTGTACTGCCTGTAATTAAAAAGTAAGAAATTTGGGTTCAATTATTGATAGCACACTTAGATTTTACTCACACATCTCTAAATGTATTAAAACTGCATATTTTAGTTTAAAGCTTATATATCCTCACAGACAGTATTTAACTGTTGATACCAAGCGAAGTTTGTGTGAGGCATTGGTGCTATCACATTTTAATTACTGTAGTTCTGTATATAGTCCATGTCTCACGGTTGCTAATTCTGCTCGCATTCAACGCGTGCAGAATTCCTGTTTGCGCCTGATATTTGGGATTAGGAGGTTCGAGCGCATTTCCCACAGATTGCGGGACGTTGGTTTGATATGTGTGGTCGACGACTTTTGCGCGCTGCTACATTGTATCATAAAATTATTCTGAACAAGGAGCCTGAAAACTTGTTTAGAAGAATTAGATTTCGTACAGATGTTCACACCTTGAACATTCGGTTTAAGGGTACGTTGACTCCTCCTGTCCATTCTGCGACTTTGTTCGAACGCTCATTTTCTTATAAGATTAGCAATGTCTATAATAAAATTCCTGAAGAATTTAAAACCTTGAATTTATCTACATTTAAAAAACAAATGAAAATGTATCTGTAAGATAGTAAATAGGCATATGTATAACTTAGACCTGGTAGATGATGCTACTTGCAGATTCTACCAACAAGAGGAAGAAACACCAATTCATGTGGTATGCCAATGTGACGGCCTGACCAGGACAAGAATTCTAGTAATGGGGATGGACAACCCCACAGCTAGCAGCTACACAAAGAAGCCGCTCTCAAGGGTGATTACGAGTAATTAAGAGGGCAAAAACATCTTCTAGATGGAAATACACTGTATTCAAAGATGCGTCCAATTCGATATTGACAGAAATTACCGAAATGAGGAGATTATCATTATTTCTGACTGTCAAGCAGCCATCAAAGCGCTGAGCTGATACAAAATCAACTTCAAGATGGTTTGGAAGCGCCTAGGGAAATTAAACGAGCTAGGCGAAAGGAATAAAGTAACCGTCTTGTGGATCCCAGTAAGATATCCCGTGGGTCTCGTCTGCTGACATTTTATATAAGTTAATTAATTGCTTTTAGGCACTTCTTGCGAAGTTATCTTTTTTTTGACGAAGTCAATTTGTTAGTATCGGAATGTGGTACCATTAATAGAGGCATAAATATAATTGTGGAACACCCGCGTGTTCAAATGGATAAACTTTGATGCATGTGAAAATGTCCAAACGTGCAGTGTTAATGTCTAGTCGTTCTTCTGCTTTTTTACCAATGCTCAGCTTGTCTGAATCTGCGCAGCAGCACAGGAGAAGCAGTCCGCAGATAGAAAATGATTACACAAAGGAACGTGTGCTGCGTTCGCTGGATTACCGGCTTTTCGATATTATTGACTCCATTCTCCCCTACCACCCTTTGCCGCAACACCGCCCCTCCCCTCCCCCACGTTCGTAATGAAAAAGTTCGTTAACAGAAATATCGGATCCGCAATCGGCGATTCCATCTGTTGTCACTGTGCCGATTCAACGCAAGCCATTAGGGGAGTAATTTTTTTCGTACGTAAGCGTAGGCCGTCGTAGTCAGCAGAGAGCGTAGCAAAAATTCACCGGTTTTTGCGCGTGAAATTCCGATCCTATCCCTCCCTTTTCAACGGATGCCTGCCGGTATTGTATCGAGAGCATTCGGGCGACCTCTGGCGGTAATTAATCTTAAACCGTTTGTCTTTCTAATCGCACGATTGTTCCAGAGTTAGAGAGAGGACCGACTTTAGTCATTACCGTTATCTGGGCAGGTGTCTGCTGTTGTGACTCAGGTTATTCTGGTCCCCAAAAAACGTCGGGTTTCCAATCGCATCGGGTGCTCGTTATTTAAGATAAACTTCTACGATTGTTATTGCCGGTCTCGGCTTAAATCCCTTCTCGATTTTCGAATCGAGTCTTTTGTGTTTCCCTTTCACGATTGGTTTCCAAGATCGCACTGGGGTTTCGAAATGGAAGTGGGAGGATGCAGTTACATAAATTAAGATTATTGGTCCCGATCGTGCTGGTATTATTGGCAATCCTATTCGTTCTAAGGATCTAAAGTCGAGTGTTTATGGCCAGGGGAATCGTTGTGGATTTTCCTTGAAAATTCTGCAAATACATGCTCCTGGTAATTTGGTAACGTTAGAATTATGTATGATGGAATTTGCCAACTCAAATTTTCCTAAAACGCCTCTCTTACGTCATCTGCATAATTGAAAATTTTGAAATGCATGGCTGTTTGTACGCCCATTGTCATAAAAGTATACTAATACCACAAAATGAGGAAAGGGATATTTTAGCAGAAAAAATTGCAGAGCAATGTTTCACACAATAAGTCTACAGAGTTTTAAAGAAAAATAAATGTCGATCACAACACCACCACCACAACAATACCAGAAGAAATTACGTGCATAATAAATAGGTTGAAAAACAAAACAACCACTGATGTATACGGTCACTCAACATCGTTATTAAAACAAGTAGTAGGAGAAGTGGCGGAGCCAATGCCATTTATAATTAATAAATGCGTAGATGAAGGCATCTTTCCTGCTTGTATGAAAGTGACAAAAATTACACCAATCCATAAAAATGGTAGCAGGGATCATTACTCCAACTACAGACCCGTATCAGACTATTAAATTATTTCGACAAACATGGTTTTCCTGTCGAAGGAACAACACGGTTATCAGGCAAACAATTACAGCAATGATGGAATTGGTGGAGGAAATAACTGAGGGTCTTGACAATCAAGATAAGATTGCCGCAAAGTTCTGTGACCTCAGCAAAGCCTTCGACACAGTAAACCATTCGGTTTTTGCACAAGCTGAGTTATTATGGTGTAAGGTATTCCATTCTGCTTCTAGAATCGTATCTTACGAACAGATACCAAGAAGTGTACTTTAATGGGTGCAGTCCGAACGTAAAATGCTAGAATCTGGAGTGCCACAAGGGCCAATATTAGGACCCTTGTTATTTATAATGTACATTAACGACCTGCCAGAAAATGTTCCACGATCCGAACTATCCTGTTCGCAGATGACAAATGACTATAATTACAAAGCAAGATCTGAAGAAGGGAGAACACGCGTGCAATGTGCGTTGAAGAGGCGAATTATTGGTTCACAGCTAATATCTCAAGTTAAACGAAGATAAAGCAGGCAGTTTACTGATAAACCACACAGCACGCAGGAGAAAAAAACCGGTGATTTCTTGGGGCTAAAATTAAGCGATCTACTTACGCGGAAACCATTGGAAACATGTGGACCATGTAATATCTAAAGCCTCAACAGCGATATACATGCTCAGACAATTATACCCAGTCTTGACTACACGTGCTACGAGCTGCGTACTTCGCCAACTTCGCCAGCATTTGCAACCATGGAATACTGATATGGGAGCCAGTTGGAAATGGAAAGGGTTTTCTGAAACAGGAAACAGCATTTCGGGGCCCTGGTGAGATCAATCGTCGTTGTAGAATGCGACTGAGATACGTATTGTAACGGAACGGTTTTTCTTATCTGGAAACTTTTGGGGATGGCCAGCCCAAATTCATTCAAGACAAAACCAAATGCCGTCTCACAGATAACCCCACCTGCTCTTTTGAGCAACTAGCCACTGCTGGAAAGCAATCTTTCTGTTCGGTAGCGATTGGTTTCAGAAGTTTTAGCCAAAGATGCTCTCCAACAATATTTTCCTAGGTCAGTCGAAGCAGGGCCGTTAGTTAGCCTAAAGATTGTCAACTTACCTCGTCGGCTTTCCTTTTCCGAAATGACTTCGTCTCCAAAACTTTACTATGGGTACTAATTAAACTTCTTTTGGATTTGGTATGGCGAAATAGACTACTTTTTACATTAATATATTGAATAAATTTGTGACAATAGGATTTAAACTAGCAAACTACAAATTTAATAAAATGACAAGTAAAAGACATAACGAAACACAATTATTTGGATGATTTTTAAGTTTTTTATAATGTTGTTTAACTTAAACTTTAGCAATTTTTAAACTCCAAACTCAAAGTTCTTCAAAACCCAAAAGTTGCATATTAAAGGTTAGCAACACTTCGGAGAGCTCAACAGCAATTCACAACCCGACCGAATTTCGATCCTTCTAGACAATTCTAGCCGAATCCTTATGAGATAGAAAGAGCAAGTACTACCCCGTTGGACGGGCAGTAACCTACTAAAACAATGCTGTGATACGAGAATTATATATAATTCGAGAATTGACCAACAGATGACGCGACTAGTACCGCTAAGGAGAAAATTAATTCAAATATTACCAATAAATATCCTAGTTGAAGAATCAAACTTAACGATCGAACGTTGAGAACTTTGTGAAAAATATTCCTTGACGAATCCTCTTTCGTATTGCATGGGCATCACAATCTCTCAATTTGTTACACCCACAATTGGGGTTTGCAATAGTTTGGTATTTACTTTCTTTTTAAGATATTTTTACTTACTTTAAATGCCAGATGTCTCTCATTTGAAACTTTCAAGAAAAGGGATGATAGTACCAACTCAATAAATTCGACAAATATTACTTTACAACTAAATATACTTGATAAGAAAACCGTGCATGAGGGTGAACCATCAATTTATCACTGATATTGCGCATGAAGATGAGTCTACTCTCTATTTGTGTCCTGTAGATGGCAATGTTCTCCACACGAGCAAATTGTTCTTTTGTTCGTCTCTGGCGAAACGGAGCGTTACTTTAGCAAATATATCTCCGCTGACATATGCGAATGTCATGTATGCACACACATACGAATTATCTCCATGCATATACATCTGAACGCGGTAACGCAGTTCTGCTCCGTTTCAATCAATTCCATCTCACGGAAATCTACGCCACCACACACACATACAGTGTTGTCAGTTCACGTTTGTAGATACATTAGATCTCGTGTATCCATTAATGAAGAAGCATGGGCGTAAGCCGAAGCAATCTAGTTAACATGTACGCGGTGATATATTCATCTATGTGTGTATCGGCGCGCGTCTACACTGCATCGTCTTAAGACAATATTAATCAAGGAAGGCAAATATTGAATTTCACTTAACCAATTCGTCGCCGCAAAGCCAATCGTGGTGGAAACATACTCGGTGAGTTTGATACGTATTCGTGTGTACGTAAAATGGCTGGAATTAAAATGTGGCGAAACTTAAATTGTAAAACTTATACATATTGAGATGTTTAATATTAATTTAAAATTACGTTTAATATTTCAATTGCCTTTAGCTCGAAAACTACAGTTGTAATCGGGCGTAAACACCTTTTTTGTACCCGTAAAAATCATCTCACAGGTTCTTTGTACAATATTTAAGAATATCCTTCAGTTGTATCTATCTGGAAAACTAAGGCTCTGATTGAGAAATTGTCTTGGACTTTTTTACTCGCAGTGGCATCAGGAATTATCTCCTAATTTTTCTACACAGCATTCGTGGACACCCGGTATGTTCAATATAGGGTGTTTCAGAAAAAATGGACAATTATTAAAGGGCGTATTTCCAAGGTTTCGTTGATGTTAAAAATCTATATGAACTTTTTCGCAAAAACGCTTCATTCTTGATATATTTACATGCGAAAGCAATTGAATATATACAGGGTGTATCAGATATAGAGGTAAATATAATAATATGTAGCAGCTGTAATCATATACAATCAAAAAGTCTTAATGCGCAGGGGGTCTATCTGTAAGCATTAACGAGAAAAAAATATTTTACAAGTGCCGTGAGCTAGAGCCGCACCTGTGCCCAACCTAAATGTTGTCCCGAGTATACCCCCACATACCACTATCATTCAGCCATTACCGCTGTTAGTTTTGTGTGGATCGCCGCTTGGAGTGCAAGCCACTTCGAACATTTTATTTAAATTCTTCCCGTCTCGAAAAACGATCCTTTTCAGGACCATCATGATTTCATATAAAGAAAATCGAAGCTTGATGCATCGGTAAAAGCGCGGGAATGTATAGATTAATTTTCGCGCGACATTATAGTAAAAAGGCGTGTTTGCAAATTTTCTGTATCTACATTTATTTCTGTGTAATTCGAGTCAATTCATTTTGCGTTATTTGATTAAATAAATCCAAAAGAAATAACTCAGATTCATGTGATACCGTTTATTAACAACTAATTCTCGATTCGACAAAGCAAAAGAAAAATATTTAGGTTTTTTTGTAACTACTGAAGTCGCATATCCGGTGAAACTCGAACGTCTTATCAGGATAATAAAAATAATACTTTGTAGACTTACGTAGAATGCTCTTAACAAATAGGGAATGTTTATTTTATAAAAAGAAGAGATTTAAAATGCCTCAGTTTTGCTATTTTTACAAGGGCACACTGGCCGATTGGCCTTTATTTATTCAGAATGACGTTAAATGAACTTACGGCATACCATTAAGAATAATACTAAATGAGTGCAATGTATTTATACATAATACCACGTTTAGCGGGTGCTTAACATGACGTTTCTTTGCATCAGGCCCGGACTAAAGAATTTTTGGCTCTAAATTTTACTTTTTTTTTATTTTTTAATGATGAAATCCGGTTTCGGCGGGTTTGTGCTTTATATGTCGTGTAGTTAACACCCAAGCAAAATTTACTTTTTCATTTGATACACCCTGTATATGTTATAAAATCTTTTACGATGACCGAACTTTAATCAAAGGAAAATCGCATTTTAAAAAGTTTTGATTCAATCAACAATAGTATCAAATGTAGAAAGGGTCACCATGATTATTTGTAGTGTGTAAGATACCTTAAAATAGCGGATTTGTTATTGATAATAATTGAAGATACGAGTGGATGAAGGTGCTATGTCGCATTTTCAAAACTGTCTTTTTTTCATGAATCAAGGTGTTTTGTACCCATCTTTCACATAGCACAATCGAAAAGTTCAGAAATTCAAGAACACTCGAGTCTTGTGAATGTATGAAGGGGTTATGTTACACTACTTTTGAGAAAAATTACATAAAAAAACTTAATTTCTGAAAAAGTATGATTTTGTAACATAACACCTTCATCCACTTATGTCTTCAATTGCATATTAAGGGAGAAAAATTATTTTTAAATACGGATCATGTATATATAACGTAATATATCTAAGAAATCTAAAAATTCAAAATTCAAACATTATTACTTCGGAAAGTAAAGCAGTATATTTTGTAATTTTTGTCTTGCAATTGGTTCTTTGTTCTATGTAGTGTTGTGCGATCAATAAATAAATCAGTAAACGTATTTCTGAGATGTCCCTGATGTAGATAATCACTGTAGAATGTTTAATTATCAAAACGTCTTAATTTTGACATTTTACTTGCTTTTATCTCGGAATCTATGGCTCCGATCGAAAAATTGTAGTGGACTTTTTTTACTCGCACTGGCATCAGAAATCACCTTTTCCCTTTTCTACCCAACATTCGCGGACACCCTATATATTCAATATAGGGTGTTTAAAAAATAACGGACAATACTTAAAGGGCGTATTCCCGAGGTGTCGCTGATGTAAAAAGTCTATATGAACTTTTTCGCAAAAACGCTTCGTTCTCGATATATTTACATGCGAAAGCAATGTACCAAATGTAGAAAGAGTCACCATGATTATTTGTAGTGTGTAAGATACCTTAATATAGCGGATTTGTTATTGATAATTGTATCAAGATGAGGGAGAAAAATTATTTTTAATACGGACCATGTAAAAACTATAACGTAATATATCTAAGAAAACTAAAAATTAAAATTCAAACATTATTACTTCGGAAAGTAAAACAATATATTTTGTAATTTTTGTCTTGCAATTGGTTCTACGTAGTGTTGTGCGATCAATAAATAAATCAGTAAACGTATTTCTGATGCCCACGATCAGATCACTAGATGTCAAAAAAAACGTCTTAATTTTGACATTTTACTTGTTTTGTCTCGGAATCTATGGCTCCGATGAAAAATTGTATGGGACTTTTTTACTCGCAGTGGCATCAGAAATCACCTTCTCCCTTTCCTACCCAACATTCGCGGACACCCCGTATATTCAATATAGGGTGTTTCAAAAATAACAGACAATAATTAAAGGGCGTATTCCCAAGGTGTCGTTGATGTTAAAAGTCCATATGAACTTTTTCGCAAAAACGCTTCGTTCTCGATATATTTAAATGCGAAAGCAATGTGCCAAATGTAGAAAGGGTCACCATGATTATTTGTAGTGTGTAAGATACCTTAATATAGCGGATTTGTTATTAATAATTGTATCAAATGAGGGAGAAAAATTATTTTTAAATACGGATTATGTAAAACTATAACGTAATATATCTAAGAAACTGAAAATTCAAAATTCAAACATTATTACTTCGGAAAGTAAAGCAATAATAGATTTGTAATTTTTGTCTTGCATGGTTCTTTGTTCTATGTAGTGTTGCGCGATCAATAAATAATCAGTAAACGTATTTCTGAGATGTCCCTGATGGAGATAATCATTATAGAATGTCTAATTATAAAAACGTCGTAATTTTGACATTTACTTGCTTTTATCTCGGAATCTATGGCTCCGATCGAAAAATTGTATTAGACTTTTTTACTCGCAGTGGCATCTGAAATCACCCCCTCCCTTTTCTACCCAACATTCGCGGACACCCATATATTCAATATAGGGTGTTTAGAAAAGAACGGACAATACTTAAAAGGCGTATTCCCGAGTGTCGCTGATGTAAAAAGTCCTATATGAACTTTTTCGCAAAACGCTTTCGTTCTCGATATATTTACATGCGAAAGCAATGTGCCAAATGTAGACAGGGTCACCATGATTATTTGTAGTGTGTAAGATACCTTAATATAGCGGATTCTGTTATTGATAATTGTATCAAGATAAGGGAGAAAAATTATTTTTAGATACGGACCATGTAAAAACTACAACGTAATATATTTAAGAAAACTAAAAATTCAAAATTCAAACATTATTACTTCGGAAAGTAAAACAATAGATTTTGTAATTTTTGTCTTGCAATTGGTTCTACGTAGTGTTGTGCGATCAATAAATAATCAGTAAATAGTTGATGTTTCTGATACAGATAATCAATAGAAAAATAAAAACGTCTTAAATTTGACATTTTACTTGTTTTTGTCTCGGAATCTATGGCTCCGATCGAAAAATTGTATGGGACTTTTTTACTCGCAGTGGTATCAGAAATCACCTTCTCCCTTTCCTACCCAACATTCGCGGACACCCCGTATATTCAATATAGGGTGTTTCAAAAATAACGGACAATAATTAAAGGGCGTATTCCCAAGGTGTCGTTGATGTTAAAAGTCCATATGAACTTTTTCGCAAAAACGCTTCGTTCTCGATATATTTAAATGCGAAAGCAATGTACCAAATGTAGAAAGGGTCACCATGATTATTTGTAGTGTGTAAGATACCTTAATATAGCGGATTTGTTATTGAATAATTGTATCAAGATGAGGGAAAAAATTTTTAAATACGGATCATGTAAAAACTGTAGTGTAATATATTTAAGAAAACTAAAAGTTCAAAATTTAAACATTATTACTTCGGAAAGTAAAGCAATATATTTTGTAATTTTTGTCTTGCAATTAGTTCTACGTAGTGTTGTGCGATCAATAAATGAATCAGTAAACGTATTTCTGAGGCGTCCCTGATGCAGATAATCACTATAGAATGTGTAATTATAAAAACGTCTTAATTTTGACATTTTACTTGCTTTTATCTCGGAATCTATGGCTCCGATCGAAAAATTGTATTGGACTTTTTTACTCGCACTGGCATCAGAAATCACCTTCTCCCTTTTCTACCCAACATTTGTGGACACCCCGTATATTCAATATAGGGTGTTTCAAAAAGAACGGACAATACTTAAAGGGCGTATTCCCAAGGTGTCGTTGATGTTAAAAGTCTATATGAACTTTTTCGCAAAAACGCTTCGTTCTCGATATATTTACATGCGAAAGCAATGTACCAACTGTAGAAAGGGTCACCATGCTTATCTGTAGTGTGTAAGATACCTTAATATAGCGGATTTGTTATTGATAATTGTATCTAGATGAGGGAGAAAAATTATTTTTAAATACGGATTATGTAAAAACCATAACGTAATATATCTAAGAAAACTAAAAATTCAAAATTCAAACATTATTACTTCGGAAAGTAAAGCAATAATAGATTTTGTAATTTTTGTCTTGCAGTTGGTTCTACGTAGTGTTGTGCGATCAATAATAAATCAGTTAAACGTATTCTGAGATGTCCCTGATGCAGATAATCAATATAGAATGTCTAATTATAAAACGTCTTAATTTTGACATTTACTTGCATTTATCTCGGAATCTATGGCTCCAATCGAAAAATGTGTATAGGACTTTTTTACTCGCAGCGGCATCAGAAATCACCTTCTCCTTTTCTAACCAACATTCGCGGACCCCTATATATTCAATATAGGGTGTTTCAAAAAGAATGGGATGATACTTAAAGGGCGTATTCCCGAGGTGTCGCTGATGTAAAAAGTCTATATGAACTTTTTCGTAAAACGCTTCGTTCTCGTTATATTTACATTCGAGAGGAATTGCATTTTAAAAACCCGTCCGCGAGGAATATCCACCATCTCCGCGTATTTAATAATTCCAGCGGACGTCGTCCTAAACAAACAAGAAATCAAAACCTTCCTCCGATAAAACGGGCGACCGTCATTCGCTCTGCGAGTCGAACTTATTAACTTCGACGACGGATCGAACTCATTACGAGGCAGTAAACGCTGTGTATTCCGTGTAGGGGCGCGATGGTCGTTCGTTTCCCTACCTCCGGGCTACCGGTTCGGCCCGCGGCGTTCGCTCTCCCAGCGCTCCGCTCCGTTCGTCGGATGTTTTATTCAATTTGTTTACTCGGACGAGAGTCGTGAAAGGTTACTGGTAGTCGTGCGATTCGATTTCTGCTGGTCCCGCACCACCGCAGAGAAGATGTAGAGCTCTCAGGGTTTAAATTCCCAGAAGATGTCGTATCCACACCGGTTGATACTTTCTTCTGTTGCGCTATCTCGACGTTACTTTTTTTTTTGTTGTTGCTTTTCGTTGCGTGCGATAGCGCAGACATTTTATTAGGCGGATATGTTGGGGTATCTTTAGACCTTATGGAAATGGGATAAGCGACGTCCCGTTACGGTTCGAAAAATGGGTTTAAGCTCTATTTATAGACGTGTATTATTGGAAAATTTTAACTTAAAATGCATGGTGTTTTGGAAATGAAACTATTCTACTACTCAAAAAAAAACAACTCATGCTTATTACTTTTAAAAATTCAAATATAACTGACACCTAGCGCAAAAGTGATATTTATTATATATAAGTCCTCGTTTATTTATAAAACAACAGAGAAATTGGCTTTCAAAATTTTGCTTGTGTTAAGGTTCGCACACAATCACAGGAGAGCTCGAAATGAATGAATGCGAATGTGTGTAATGAAGGCGAATGTAACCGCGGTATGGACATACGTTTGCTGTGCTCGCGAGCCGTAACGATTTGGAAATTCTAGTGGAAAGAGAAATAAATCTCATAATAAATTTTGTAATAGTAGACGTATAAATTATGTAAAGTAATGGATCAAGGATACTCCCTTGAGGCACGCCACAGACAATTGGAAGCGGAAGAGATAAACGGTCATTATATAAGACCTGCTGCGTTCTATTCGTGAGATAAGAATGCAAAAGCATCACTGAGTCATTACTGAAATCAATATAATTAGGAATAGGAAGCAACAAGGTATGGTTGATGCTATCAAAAGCAGTTTTAATTCCATTCCATACTTTTACAGAAGCTTGAGCACTTTGAGCAGCTGAGAGGTAACGCTTTAGCTTGGTTTTCATCCTACTTAAACGAGCGTCAACAAAAAGTGCATGTTAGAATTAAAAATAAGGCTGCTCTTTCAGATAACATGACCATAACAAAAGGTGTGCCACAAGGTAGCATACTAGGTCCTTTACTATTTATCGTTTACTTTAATGATATTTATAATCTCAAGCCCACCTCTGTTGTAAGTAACTTTTCAACTGTAAATTATGCGGACGACACTACTTTTTTAATAACTGGTAGTACACTAGATGAAGTTATCGATCTAGGCAGCACTTATCTAAATACAATTGAGGAATGGTGAACTATCAATCAGCTTAAAATTAACCACGATAAATCAAATGTCATCTTCAAATGTAACAAATTTCAAACTCTCCCAGAAGCTGTGAATATTAATAACTGCGAATATCCCGTCCGCACTTCTGTAAACCTACTGGGTCTTACAGTCGACGAAACCTTAAAATGGAAAGATCACGTCAATGTACTTTGTAAAAAACTGTGTAGCTATTACTTTGCGATTCGTCGACTTAGAGATATAGTAAGTTGGCATGTGCTTCGTATTATGTATTATGGTTGCTGCTACTCAAACATAAAATATGGAATCGTTGTTTGGGGTGGTGGTAGTGACTTAAACAGAGTTTTTTTGATCCAGAAAAAGATTTTATGTGTGATTAATAAACTCGAGTGCTCTCAGTCTTGCAGAGGATTCTTCAAACTAACATTTTAACTGTATTGGTATGTTATTTACATTTTTGAATTGCTAATCTTTTTATTTAAAAAATAAATACTTATTCGAGGATAATGAATTACAACATGAGTATTCTACAAGGTTTAAAATCGATTATCGCTACCCCAAGCATCGACTTGCACTAAGTGAGAACAATTTAGAATATTATTGTCTGAGGTTCTATAACATATTGCCATCGCATATTAAAACTGTAGAAAAAATGTCAACATTTAAAAATTATGTATACAAATTATTACTAAAAATAGAGCCATACAATATAGAGGAATTTCTAACCTCAAATATACATTTATAAATATTTGCTCTTGACCTGACGTTTGCATTGTTCCTTTTGTATTGAAACACTGCAATAATCAAGCTATTCTATTCTATTCTATTCTAAGGAACTCTCACGAACTGAAATACTAATTAAAAATTATTTACCCAAATATCCACTATTTGTGTAGTGTCAGTTGCATAAAATATCAATGATATCATCTGGAGCTTTGATTCGCATTTAGATTGAAAAAGATGGTATACGTAAACACACTTTTCTAACTCCAGGATTAAAATCAGATACCCGGAAAATCATTATTTTGACAGGCAGGCGACAAATATTTACAGGGAATTGCGTAATTGAAAAAGTTTCACGAGAAGCCCTAAGGGGTTACTAATAGGAGATCTGCGCTGAGGCGTATAAAAATATTATACAACTGTAGACGGTGGGAGTTGAGGGCGAGCAGGATTGGTTGAAGGGATGCATGTTAATCTGACAATGTTGATATTTTATTTTGTATTTATAGTTTAGATTTGCGTAAAAAGAAGAGAAAAATACAGATGCTGTGGATGCATATCCCTTCTGTATAAATTCTCCATCCGCTGAGGTTATTATTTATTCAGGTACTGATTAAAAACAAATACGAAGCCAGAACAACAAGGACGAAACAAACAAGGAGATCGTCTATTACCGTGTGGCAGAGCGCCATCTGCCGGCAGTTCATGCAATTTTTCGTTTCGCTGAAAATTAGCAACACAAATTGGAAAATACTCCCCCTTATGTCGTATCACGAACGTTATATGAATAATGTGTACGTTATCAACAAATTTTAACGTTATTTCAGTCTGAAGTCGTATGTTGAACGTTGTAACATAAGATGAATGTTATTTACACTACGTTATATGGAGTAAAATAATGCCATACGATCTCTTGCAGTTATATACGAATAGCAGGAATGTTACGAACAAAAGTGAGGTTAAACTTTACTGAATTGTGAATAGAAACTAGTTGATTTTTGAAAATCAACTTGGCTATCAGTGCGTAGTCCGCAGTTCAAAACTTAATCTGGTCAGGAGGGAGATTTGGGTCTGCGAGGACCTGACAAACAGAAGCTTAAACATTACCACCCTTCAAAAAAAATATAAAAAAGAATCAAGCTGTTGGCTTTTAGTTTATTAGAACAACTATTAGTTGCTCATAATAACACTAACTATTAGGCAATTAAAAGGTACATGACAGAAAAAGGTTATTTGTGTTTTTGTAGGAATAATGCTGTAATTAAAACAGACCTGACTTGCAATAGTACGAGTTTCATAAGGCATGATTTTGTCGCACGAGTTCAAGTTTAGAAAACTCGCCTGCGGCTCGTTTTCTAAACTTGAACTCGTGCGACAAAAAGCCTTATGAAACGAGTCCTTTATACTATTTTTTCTATTTTGCATTATAATTGATAATAAATACTTAATAAAAATCTCATTAAAAATGTTGAGTTTTATTTTTATATGAAGTTGGTCACATTGACATACGATTGACATTGGACGAATTCAAAATTCAAATCGGCTATTTAAATTGTTTAAACAATATATTTCATAATATAGTCTCTGTAAACTGTAAAAAATGAGTGATACTGAGACAAATTTATCTTGTACGCCACCACAACTGCGTGAAATTGCGGATAACGCCGTCATAAATTTATTACCGAAAAAATCAAAAGCAGTATATGAAAAATGCTACCATCAATTTGAACTATGGGCTGTACAGAATAATGTCAACACAATATCTGAAACATTTTATTGGCATATTTTGAATACAAGGTAAAAATAAGAAATCTTCTACCTTATGTCTATGTATTCCATGCTTCGTTCTTGCTTTTCCATTTATAAAAATACAGACATATCAAAATATATAAATTACAAGCCTATTTAAAACGATTCTCTGAGGATACGAGGAAGAAATCTAAAATTTATGCATTGAAGATATAAAAATTTATAGAAGAAGGTTCTGACGCATTGTATTTAGCAATAAAGGTACGATATTATTTGCAAAATGTAATTTTTATGTAATGGATTTAATTTTAGATCGTTTTAATAATGGGTTACACAGGTGCCTGTAGACGAGATGAATTAACAAATATGTCCATACATGATTTAGAATTTAAGAGTGATATTATTTTGGTGACAGTACCTAAACAAAAAATAATATCGTAAGAGTTTTTGCAATTACGGATGAAAGATGGATTACTTTAATAAAAAATATGTCGCCCTGCGACCAAAAAATTAATCATTCAAGATTCTTCCTTACATATCGCAATGGTTATTGTATATCGTGCCCGATTGGAATTAATACGATTGGCAAAATGCCTAAATTAATAGCTGATTTTCTAAAATTGCCCAATTCAGAGCTTTATACTGGACATTGCTTCAGACGTTCTAGTGCTACACACTTAGCAGACGCAGGCAGTGATTTGCTGACTATAAAACGTCATGGTGGATGGAAGTCATCTGCGGTAGCTGAGGGTTACATCGAAACATCTATGAAAAGTAAAGTGGCTGTAGCGCACAACTTATCAGGGCCAAGTACATCTGGTCATTCTAGAGTTATATCATCGAATGATTCTCAATCACAAGAGTCTACCATTAAAGCCAATAACATAACTCAGCAAAACTTTGTTACGAAGAATTTGCCTGGCATAACAATACATGCTCAAGATACTTGTTCCGTCAGTGTAAATGTATACAGTAATTCCACGTTTCATAACAATAACAATGTAAACTAAATTTGTATAGAATTTTTAAAGTATTTACAATTTACATGCATTAAACGTCAATTTTGCTTTCTGTCATAATGTATTCAATACAGCCAACCTATAGAAATGAAAAAAGGCGTATCACAATGAAGCACTTTTCGATACGCAAAAGCGTGTTACCAATTGCGTTTTTATGAACGCAAAATAGAAAAAAATCATTTGAACTATTTCTTAACATTTTCGTAAAATTATTTATAGATCACCTTAGGATATGGTGCTCACATAACAAATACAACCATTTATCTATCAATACTGACAAAAAGTAATACCACTTAAAAGAAAAATATCTGTTCAAACATGAAAATACTAAATTTTAAAATATTTTGGTTAAGGTTTTAACTATTTTTGTGCACACCGTAGTTACCTGAAATATCTAGCACCAAATTTTTATGTGGTTGTACAACAATCTAAAAAAAGAGAAACACACACAAACAAGATTTGCATTATTCATTTTGAATTATGTAGGAATGGTAGCTTTCAAAAACTCGAAGGTGCAAAGTGTTTAATACTTTCGCTAATATACAAAGTTTGGCTAACATTTCCTCTCCATTGGTAGCACTTTTCCACTGTTTCAATCCAAACCTCTCACCTCCAAGCACCAACCCATCACGTTGTTCTAGTTTTTACATAGTATCTCTCATTCTCCTCCACTGTGGCTTTGTTTGTCTCTGTCCTCTATTCGAAGTAGTGCCCAATCATTTTAATTGTTCTCTATACTGTATGGGATCGGTTCCACTTTTAAATATGGTCTTATTATTTTATTTCGAACACTGCCTCTCCTAGTGAGCCTTGGAAGATGATAATAAAGAAAAACACCTCACCTATTATTTTAACCGGGTTTTACTTCAAGCACCGTACTTCAACATAACCTAACACATATCTTCTATGTGACTGTTCGCGTTTGCGTTAAAAGTAATGTTAATTTATTATACTGAATTGGCGGAAAATATTTTTTTCTTATAATTAATTTATTAATAACATCCTTGACAGCGTTGCATTATAATTTCTTTCAAATATTTCGGGTCTCTTTTTAGTTTTGACATTTTTGTATTATATTTATTTGCTCTTCTTGGATAATTGTAATTTAACTCTGCAGATGGCGCTCGTTTGTAATGTATTATATTATTTCTAATTTAATTTCTTTTTTGGATATTTTTGCCGTGAAATGATCAATATTTATAAATAATAAAGTGGAATTTCATTTTTCATTTTAATATTTAGTTATTTATGTTCGCTTTTCAAGTGAATTTGTGTAATGCATTTTCTTCAAATATCATTGTCAATGACACAATATCACTACCACACTACCCGCAAAACGTTTGTGCCGCTATTATTCTTTTTAGGTCCTCTAAGGTTTTTTAATTTATATAAATGATTTACCGCAGGCATTGCCAGTAGATAGATGGATTCTTTTCGCTGATGATACTACTTTATTGGTCAAGTCAGCAGAGATCGAAAGGGTTGTGGAGAGAAGTGAATTGGCAAATAATGCAGCGAGCTCTTGGTTTTCCTCAAACAAGCTGGTTCTAAACGAAAGTAAAACAAAAACAATTGTCTTTTCCAAAAGAAACACTGAAATAAATAATCCTAATTCAATTAAATACTTAGGAGTTTTCCTCGAGCCTAAACTGGGCTGGGAAGCGCATACTGATTACATTGCAAATAAACTTGGAAATACATTGTTCCTATTAAGAAGTCTGTCAACGTCGGTATCAGAAAGTGTCTTAAAAGCTGCTTATTTTTCTCTTTTTCACACAGTTATGTCATGGAATTTTGCTATGGGGTCATAGCTATCCGAGTCTTAGAATTTTTGGGCTGCAAAGAATCATTTCGTGCTGACTGTCGAGAAGCATTTAGAAGATTAAAAATTTTAACTTTTCCATGCCAGTTTATGTTGGAATGTCTTATGTACGTTAAAAAAAATATAAATTGTTACTCTACAAATGCTGCATTTCACGGTTATAACACAAGAAACAAAAATGATTTAAGCATTAAGTATACTCGTCTCAGTTCTACACAAAAGATGTCTTACCATCAAAGCATAAAGTTTTACAATGTTCTCCCACAAAATATTAGAGATCTAAGCAGAAAGTCATTCGAATGTTCTATAAAAAAATATTAATGCATCAAGCTTTTTATACAAGTGAGGAGTATTTTCAACACTTTATGTAGTTGCACCTCCGCCCTTGGTGCTCGCTTTGATTTTATTGTTACTGTATTTATTATATTATATACAGTATTAAATAAGTTAAATTAAAATTAATAAATTAAGACTTATGACTTGTAAATATTTTTGTATAGCCAGCACCAATAAATTATATTTATTTTATATTTATTTTATTTTATTTTAATTCGCGAAATCACGTATGAAACTATCTCTATTAACAAATTAATGTATAATAATGGGAGTAATTTTCTCAAGAAAAAATTTTCCTCACACAGAATTCGAACCTATAACTTAGCCGGACGGGCGCTCTACCAATAAGCTAGTAGAGACGAGGTTCGAGCGTTTTGAACGAACTTTTGTCGATCTTAGATCTTGAAAGGTCGGCAGAATGGCAAATATGCAAAGATTTTTTACAGTGAGAAAATAACAAATTAATGTATTTTTGCTTTAAAGCTGCAGAAATCTCTATTGTTACACAAATTTTCACCGCGATACTTTGTTCCCTCAATCACGTTTTAATTTTTACATATCAAATAACATACAACGGTTATGCAAATTAATTGCAACAGTTATGTTATTTTCAACGTTTTATGTTATTTATAACGTAAATGATACAGCATAAGGCGGATTATCTTATAGAGTGGACTAAGCTGACCCAGTGCTAAATTACAACAACAATTACTGGATCTTTGCAAAAGCAAAATCAAGTACTTGTGAGGGAAACAGAAGACGGAGTATCTCCAACGTCTTCTCACCCCCTCCCCCTCCACATACTATCGACATGAAATTCGTTTCCCCAAGTAAAGTAGATAACTTCTCTCTCCACGTTTGATAGTGCTTCCACCTTCGCCAAAAATCCCCGAGGATCAGGCAATTTTTTAACGTCCGCAGGCATATTGCGGTGCTTAATAATGTCTATTTTATATAACGGGGAGCAGTACGTCAGCATGTTGACGCCGCCAGCGCTGTGCCGTCTTCGGTGACGAGATTAGAACCGTCGTTAGGATGTTTTCGCTTTTCCTGTCCTCTTGGCTTTTCCCTTTCTTCCCCCCCCCCCAAACTTTCCGCGGCGATTGTGTTTTCATCTTCGCCCGTGATGCGGCCGTTGCTCCAGATACTCTTTTTGGGGGAAAGGGCGGGGGGAAATTGAACTTTCATTCTTCATTTTGCCTACGTGTTTTGGAACAAGTTAAAGATCCAAAGGTATTACTGATGATGGGGGTGATGTATTAGATCTGCGGTAACTGACGGGCTGGTATTTTAGATTCTTTACCGTCATGTATACAGGATGCTTCACGGAATCCGCCCATTAAGAGTTCTTAAAGGCCATAGCTGGTTAGGTTAGTAAAATCCGCCTTTGCATAGATTCTGTTAAAAAGAAAGAATCATTTTCGCTAACGTATTGCTGTGGACTGACTGAATTTGAAAATGCAAAATGAATTTTAAAAAATGAAAAAAAAAATTAAATCAACTAGCTCAACGGATAAAACAGAATTTTTAACCCAACGAAGATAATTAAACAATCAAAATTTATTCAAAAAGGGTTAATTACAATTTGTGCAGAAAAAAAAACCGTGAACTGAGGGTTCTGGCCTAAATTTAAAAACTGCACTTGACTCTAAATTACATTAGGACAATGCTATTTCCTATACAAAGCAAAAGATTAGTTTGTTCAGGAAGATAATCCTAATTCTACCAATACAATCCACGTGGTTTCAATAAAATAAAATAAATTCGTGGACAAACACAAGAAATTTACAAAAATGAAAACTAAATGCAAGAACAATGCTTCGACTCACCTAACCTTGGTGATAAATAAAATAAAACGAAACAGCAAAATAGAAAAACGGAAAACATTAACTCTTTAAACTTATATGAGAAAATTACAAATGAAAATATATCTTCCCGAACAAAAATAATAAATGATCTTATATCTATAATGTGCACACATCAGTATAATAACAATTATTATAAAGCGAATTCCTTGATGGACGAAATCAAATCTCTAAATCAAGTGAATTAACAAAATGGCAGCAAAGATTTAAAAATATATGTACTCACGTTAAAGTCAACCAAGGAACTGCCTGACAAAATTCTACAGTCGTTTTTCTAACAAAAACAACGCACACGTACAAACAATACGCCAACATTCAAAAGACAAATAATTGAATGGAATTAAATTAAAAACTGAACATTTAATTAAATAAATCAAACAATAAACTCATTAACTTAATTTTAAATAAAATAAAATCTAAATTTGCGAAAACTCTCTCGGAACAATGACAAATGGCTGACCGGAGTAAACAAGACAAAATCTATGCAACTAAAAATACACTCGCGAAGAACGGGGTGTCTACCACAGCAGTATACAATATGTTGTAGTAGTTGTGGATTGGTAGTGATTATCTGTAGTTTTTTGATGACCCATTTTGCGTAGGAGAATTGTATGATCAATGCGATCGAACGCCTTTGCCATATTAGTATACAAAACGTCAACCTGACTACCGACATCCATTTTCCCCACAATAAATTGACTAAATTAGTAATTATGGACTTTTGGGGTAGAAATCTAGATTGATTGGTGGGCAGATATTCAGGGCCTGGCCGCAAATGTGCAAATGTTTCTGTACATGCACCTCTCAAAGACCTTCGCAAAATTGTTCAACAACGCAATGGGACGATAGTTACATAGAGGACCGTTTATGATGCTTAGGAATCAAGTTAAAATTTCGATTCAAGTACTAGTGGATACAATCGAGTATCTTTTTACACTCGGAAACTTATAGTATATTTTTGAATACCGCTGGTTTTTTTGTTTTACATGCAAGATTATTTTTTTTTATACTTATTTTAATACGTTTGTATAACATATTTTTACCATAGATATTATATTCTACATATTATAAAATTATAATTTGTGAGACACGTACTATTAATTATTAGGAACTCTGACGCTTAATCGCGTCAAGAGTTAGGATAAAAATTTATTGACACGAAAAATTAAAAAATTAAAAATATAATAATCTAAAACTTAAAATTTAAGAAATTAAGAAATTTTGAAATTTAGAAATATTTCAATTTTTAGATTTTTAGGCTTTTAAATTAAGAAATTTTAAAATTCAAAAATTTTAAAATTTAAAAACCTAAAAATCTAAAAATTTTAAAGTTCAAAAATTTTAAAATTTAAAAACCTAAAATTCTAAAAATTGAAATATTTCTAAATTTCAAAATTTCTTAATTTTTTTCAGTTCTTGACGCGATTAAGAAGTGTCAAAGTTCCTCTGTAATAATATGCGACTCACAGAATTATTTTTTTATTTTTTTTTAATTGTTTCCAATGTTAAAATATGATTAAACATATTTAATTTAATTCCTCTCGGTTTTGTGGAAAGAATAATTTTATCATTCAAAAAAAATCATCTTCTTTCCTCTCTCATGCCTTTAATGTCAAAAAAAAGATCGTTTAAAACGTTTTTAATCCATCCTCTGCCCCGGTATTGTGACGGAAACATAAGTTTATCATTAAAAACAGAATCATTCCCCTCCCTCTCAACTCTTCCAATGTTAAAAAAATGTATTTAAAACATTCTTAATCCCGGTTGATGTTAAATAATTAGGAAAATCTTAACATTGGTTGTTCAGAGCTACGTGAAACTTACGGGACACATTTAAATACCTGTACATTTACGATTTTAAGCTATCGGAAATCCCGATTTCCCGAGGATAAGCATCAGTACGGGAAATCTTGTCCCGAAACATAGTCCAATCAATATGTATTTGTACAAGGAGCCGCAAGGTCCACAGTACACAGACTCTTACATACTCAAGTACCGATAAGTAAATCGCACGGGGCTGACTATAAAACTGCTAGACGAACTCAAGGAGGCACTCTTTTAGGAATGCTATGTGATGCATGGTTCACCTAACTAGATAGGAAATATCAGGTTATAATACCAGATAAGAAGGACTGGGAGGCAGGTGCCCCGTAAGAGCGGACTCAAACTGGTTTACTGACGGCTCTAAAACGGATTACGGCGTTGGAGCGGGAATATACACTAAGAAGCCTAAAAAGGCTCTTCGGTAAGCTTCAGCAAAGACATGACTGTGTTCCAAGCTGAGGTTGCTGCAATTCATCACTGTGTCCGAGAGATAGAAAGATGTACCGAACCGGGTAAAAGCGTCGCTATCTTCTCTGACAGTCAGTCTACACTTAAAGCGATTAGCTCCTCAAGCGTGGACTCTAAGCTGATTTGGGACTGTGTAAGCGCCCTAAATGAGGTGGGCACCCAAAGGGAAGTAACCCTAGCCTGGGTCCCCAGTCACTCGGGCGTGAGAGGAAATGAGGCGGCGGACGAGCTGGCCAGGCGAGGTTCGTCAAGGCCATTCGTTGGAGCCGACCCCTCTTTCGGCACTACCAAATCGCAAATTAAAAAATCCATCAATGAATGGATATACAATCAGTCCAGAGAATGGTGGCAAAAATCACCGGGACAATGGCAGGCAAAAGAGTTCCTAAAAGAGCAGAGGCCTGAACTCACGAGAGATCTACTGAATAAAGACAGGAAGACTATCAACATGATTGTAGGTCTGCTGACTGGTCACTGTAGACTGAATAGGCATATGTACAACATAGGCCTGGCAGATGATGCAACCTGCAGATACTGCCTAGAGGAGGAAGAAACAGCAGTTCATGTGCTGTGCCAATGTGAAGGGCTGGCGAGGACAAGCTTTCTAGTAATGGGGGAGGAGAACCCAACAGCCAGTAGCTGCATAAAGAAGCCGCTCTCAAAGATGATAGGCCTAATTAAGAGGGCAACATTAGAGAGAGTCCTCTAGGAAAAAAGGGGATCACAATAGATCTGAAAAGGTCGCGGTGAAACAGGTCGATAGGCCACCCCAATCCTAATCTAATCTAATCTAATCTAGTCCAATCAAGTGGGATTTCCCGACCGGCCCGAATTAACACGTATAAGTATAATAGTTAAAAAAATAATAATCATGTAATTATTTACTATGATATGTCTGCTTAATATGGAAAAAAAAAACTTCATTTAAATATTACATGTTCGCAAGGAATTTCCTACAATACATTTATAAATAAACAGTTATTTTAAATTAACAAAATAAACTTAAATAGCTAACGTACAAGAATATTAATAGCTCTAAGTGCGGCTCTGGCAACAGTAAATTCCTGTCATGGATCAAAATGGCTGCCTCTAAGTTGATGTGTTTTGTGACCATGATGTGACCATTCTCTCTACCGACTTGAGGACGGGCACTTGTTTGGTGGGCTTCTATGTAGAAGTGAAAGTGCAGGTGCTTATAGCAAGATTGACTATATTTTTGGCTTACTTGGGACACGTCTAGATTATATACAAAGCTACTTTAGAAAAAAAGAATTAGTTGAATCTATGCACAGACCGATTTCACTAACATATCCGACTATACATATAGGGGGATTCTTAATATATGCGATAAACTTCAAGCGCTGATTCATGGGGTTATTTTGATCATAAAAGTTCATAAGAACATATGTCCAAAATCGCTTAGTTCTAAAGTTGTACAATGTTTAATAGTAAGTTAACATAATTAATGTTTTTATTATAAATTAATAATATAATTAGTAAAACAAAATTAATTTATACTAACTGTTGAAAATGACCGCCCCCAACTGTAATACAAGCTTCTATCCTCCGTTGTATTGACTGGCGAGTCCGTTCTAAAATACCAGGGGTATTTCGAATTGTTTGAAAAGCTGCGATAATACGATTTCTCAGTTCATCGACATTTTCAATGGGATCGTTATAAACTAATGATTTAAGGTGATCCCAGAAAAAAAGTCAAAGAATTTAAGTCTGGATACCGAGGAGGCCACGGTTGTGGACTCCCGTCCTATACACCGATTGGATACGTATTGTCCAAAAACTCGCGAGCAACTAAACTAAAATGCGCTGGAGCGCCGTCATACATAAAATACATTTGTAATCTTAATTGACACGGAATTTCTTCCAGCAGTAGGGGTAGCTCCTCTTCAAGAAAATTGCGGGATACTTCGCCATTTAACCGCATCGGTAAAAAATGTGGACCTATCAAGTGATCTCCAACAATTCCGCTCCACACATTGACAGAGAATTGATGTTGATGACGGGCATTCACTAGTTCGTGCGGATTTTCTTCGGCCCATGTGTGATTATTATGAAAATTAATAATCGCGTTTCTAGAGAAAGTAGCCTCATCGGTGAAGAATATTTGAGCCAAATAGTCAGGATTTTGTGCGATTTTGTGTTGTATCCATTGACAAAAAGCCACTCTTTGCGGAAAATCTGCCGGCAAAAGTGCCTGCACTCGTTGAATGTGATATGGATACAACAGTTGATCTTTCAATATTCTCCAAACTGTGGCCTGACTAATGTTTAAAGTAAAAAAGTAAATTTTTCTGGTGCTTGTAGTAGGATGTTCCTCAATTTCATTTAGTACCATTTCTTCAACTTGTGGAGTCTCACTGTAGATAGGTGCCGTTATCACTCCGTTTACGTCCGTTTTAAAATTTCCCGTTTCACTAAGACGTTGGTGAAGACGGGCAAATATTGAATGATGCGGGATGATATGGTTCGGGTATCGTTCTTCATAAAGACGTCTAGCAGCACGCGAATTTCCATTGGCAACACCGTAAACGAAATGCGTATCACACATCTCAGCATTCGTGTAATTCATTTTAGAAAACAGAAGCTGGCAATAAACTGAATGAATACTCTGACAACTATTGACAAATATTGAAATGACAAATAAACAATTCCCTCTCAACACAATAGTTTTTGAAAGAACCAACTGTGATATTATATCGTATTAGTCATAGTTCATAATTTTATTATTAAACATTCAATAACTTTAAAACCAAACCGTTTTGGACATATACTCATATGAACTTTTATGATCAAATAATTCAGGACTCAGCTCTTAAGTTTTGTCGCATATATAATGAGAATCACCCTGTGTATAGCCTTCACTAACAATTGGAAAACTTCTAATGATAAATATCTCAATCTAGAAAATAAATGTTTCAAGTTTTGAGACTACTTTGTAAACTGGCTCCGCCCTCGTTCTACAGCGATGATATCCGCATCCCTTGATTTCTCTGCTGTCAAAACAATTCCTGCAAGCGCACCGATATGGTAAACATGTTCATTTACAACGCGCGCATCAACGCAGCCATCTGCTGTGGAGAACTCAGCTCATCTGTATATAAGTCTGGAGTCCCCGTACCATTATTTTATGCCCTCGGGGCAAGTCGCTCGTATTTACTTTAATAAATAAATAAATCTTCGGCGCGGTTATGAAAATTTTCGCGATACGCAGTCATCTCGGATTCAATAATTTCATCCGCTCTCTCGTCTTGAGAATAATTCCGTTTTACTTTAGGGCCGTTGCGCCGCTGGTGGTCGACCGTTCTCTGCATTATTTCTCGCGCTATATTTTTTTTTTTACGATGCGGAGAATGTGATGTATATTGTATTACATTAAATATAATGCCCATTTTTCCCCAACCCGCGTGATTTATCTTACGTATTATGCTTTTTTCGCTCGCTACTCGTCGCCGCCACCAGTTTTATGCCTGCCGAGTTCTTTTTTTATATTCGTCGTCTCTCTCCTTATGAAAACGATCGGTCACCATATGAAAGTTGCGCGAATATCATTTAAATTTCATTTATAATGCAAGAATATCGTGAATGAATAATAATCTCTTCCGTTTTTTCTTCTTGGGGAAATTGAGTAATAAAAAAAACTGCAATCTGGTTAAAAACATCTCTCAGCATTATTCCTGACAGTTTTACAATTAATTTGTGTTATTCTTATATCATTTAGTAGCAGTGGAGTAGGGCAAAGAGAAGCAAACATCAATAGGCTCAAAATTATTGATCAGAGAAGATATCAATGCCTGGTGTAGACAATTTAGTTATTTCGACAGAACCATGAAAGAATTAAAGATAAACTAAAAGGCCCAAAGAATGAGAATATAAATAAAGTTGTTTGGTACATAACGTGATGAAAGCAAAATGTGTGTAACGATTTGACAAAGCTTGGACTCTGTTTGGCTCCTGAATATTCTTCTAGCTAATATTTTGTCCATAATTAAGGAATATCTTCAGGGCTGCTGTACTGCTATTAATCTGAAAATGAAAGATTAACAGGTGGGGACGGATTTACATAGGGGTAATGATTATGGGTCAGTGGGTTGTGACAGTTACGGTTCAAAGGAGCGTGAAGATTAAGATTAGGTTTTTAGCAGAAACTTTGCAGGGAAAAATTGAGGATGCAACCCAAAAATACTGCTTTGGATGTATACAGGAGTAGTGAGACCGATCATCACCTATGCATCAGTAGCATGGGAGCAAGAAGAACTAATCTGGCCACCCGCGAGAGTTAAGCTCTTCGAAAATGCAAAGAATTAGCATGTGTATGCATAACGGGGCCGTATGAGAACCTGCCCAACACAGCTATTGAAGTAGTATTGATCTTGCCCCCCCTCTATACATTGTAGAGTAGAGGGTGGCGAAAAGAACCGCGCGTAAAGAATGTCAGGGAAGGAATGATTAAGGCATAGGCCTCAATCTCCTGACCGGTGATCAAACCTGGGATATACCCCGGGATGATATGTTAAAGAAGAATTTAGGTTTGTGAAGAATCACATAAAGCTAAGTAACAGAGACCGAGTGGATCATAACACCATCTTGTACTTGAATAGAAATGCCATCAAATGGGTAAACCTGATGGCTCCAAAACGCAGAAGGAACTAGAATAGATAATATATGGGCCTAGAACTAACATATTCGAAAGCTTGGAAAATACCAATAAATTTCAGGCGGAAATATACACGCTATTGGAAGATGAGTTCAGTTCATTTATGGATAGGAACTATCAGAAGCAGCAGATTATCATCGGGTTTGATAGCAGCAGACTATCAAGGCGCTGAAACTCATATGAAATCAGCTCCAAGATGGTCTGGGAATGCCTAGGGAAACTAAATGAGCTAGGCAAAAGAAATAAGTAACCCCCCTGTGGGTCCGGGTCACGCAGGAGTGGAAGGGAACGAAATAACGGATAAACTTCGCAAAAAAAAGGCGTGGAATGCCTTTTGCAGGGCCTGAACCTTTTGCGGCTATGTAGCAGTACAAATACTGAAGAAACTAAACATGGAAATGGGAGCAGAGAAATCCAGTTACTGGGAAAATCTTCAGGGAATGAGCAAAGTAAAATTCTTTTTGGGAATATAAACCAGAAGAGGTTTACAGAATGCATCAACCTGAGTAAAAACAATGTTCGCATATTAAGAGGAATACTTTCAGACCATTGTAGACTGAAAGGACACCTGAGTAAGCTTGGATTGGTAAAAAATCCTGAATGCAGATTTTGTGGGAATAGGATGAAACATCCATCCACCTCCTCTCAAATGCGTAGCACTGTGCAACTCGAGGCATTGCACCTGGGAGCATGGTGAAAATCGAAGAGGCGACTTACCTAGACTGGGGCCTCTGACATCCACCACTTTCTAAAACCGAATAGGGATTGGAAGGCCAGCTGTAAACCACTAGAATAGGGGACACAACAGATCTTTTAGGTCGCAGTGTAACTCCACCCTTCTATTTACTTACATTACTTACAAGATTAGGTTGTTTGGGAAAAAGGAGGCACTTCCAGATGTTGTGTAACAGATAACCGCCGTCAGGTTATTAGAAATGCTTTTACTTGGCATAAATTAGAGTTTAGAAATTGATTTAGTGGGGATCTCCAGTCCCCACATTTGTTTAACCAATTTGAAGACAAGGCACATGACGGTACGAACATGGGTATATGGTAAACACCAGGAGTTTTGAAAAGGATTATGGGATCTAGGATTACGAAAAGAAGCTTGAAAGTTTAGGTTAGGTTTAAAAACGGTTTTGTTGTTCTGTTGGATAGATTTTTGTCATACGTTAGAACGCCTTTGGATGTAGAGGAGCCAAACATGAATTGAGTAGACTAGGTTGTTTCAATTTTTATTTAGGATCCTTATCATCAAAACCTTTCGCACGACATGAATTCGTAAACCACAGAAGCTTGGTGCTGGTCTATAACTTTATGATCTTTTCTAGCTCATGAAACTTGATATCTTAAAACTATATATTTTTTCACAATTTTTAATTCCATTTTTTTTTAGCTAAAGATTATCCGTTATTAGGATTGAATTTTATACAGACGCCAAGTTGCCATACTTTTTTCCCCTTATCTGTGGAGTCAGTTTGACACCATTAGGTTCTTGGCGTATTGTTAAATTAAATTTCTGAGTTTGCATCAGGTATTTATCGAGCATTGCGCCCATTACGCGATTTAAACCACCACCGATAATAACCAATGGATGGGTTATAACTCCATTGAGTTACGCGTCAGCATACTGCTCTGCTACGAGCAGATAACAACACGTCACTCGGGTGCCTTTGAGTCCCGCTTTTGCGCAGCTGTTGAGCGAAGAATTATCTTTCTGATTCGACAACAGAGGTGATCTTCTGGATACCCGCAGATCGCGATTTTTTTTGGTTGCGTTTAAGATTGCGTATTTCCCCAGATTTCGGCAATTTAGCTTTTCTTTGCAGGCGGGTGAGCAAGTTAGTCTCTTAGAGAAAGCCTTTAATAATTTAATAATATATAATATAATAATAATAAATATCATTATTGACCAACTGTTGTACAAATAAGTAAGGTATTTAAGTAAATTTAACATCTGCTCAAATACAGACTGTGACTTCAAGTCAGTTAGCTGGTCTAAATTGTATTTCTCTTATACATATACATATACACTAAAAACACTTTACTAAGAAATAGAAAATCAAAATACATATAAGCAACCCTACGCACAATTTATTGACCAACATAGCCTAATCCTAATAATTAAATTATTAACATTAAATAACAATTTGCGTACATTAAAATATATTCTTTACTCATGCGACAAAATCAAAACACTGGGGCTATGTACAAATATTCCCTAATGTTTTTTTCTTAAAAATTATTAAAATTTTAAATCTTAAAATAACATTATGCACAATTCCGTGCGAAAGGTAATCTTTGTGTAGTAAGATGGTAATTTATCAATTATAATTTTTATGATATAACATATCTGCATGTTGATAATTCTCCTATTTTGCATATTTAGCCCATTGATTCTCTGCAACTGTACAGGAAGAATTCTTTGATACTTCCTCCATAATACTAAAAAAATGAATCTCAAACAAGGGTTTTTGCATTCTCTGTATCCTAGATCTATCCAAAGCATCAATGCAGGATCATATACACTACCACAATGATAAAGTTATGAAATCATATAAAGGTGATACATAAAATACTTTTGACACTATATGGAGAAAGACATCCACAGACTACCGCTATATACCTCTATAGTTGCCATAAGCAGCTTGAATGAGGAGTTTGTTTTACGTGTGCTGATTTTAAATTCGAAAGTTTGATGTCATCAGCACTCCTAGATTTTTCACATCAGGTTCAGACTGCATTATGTACACATGTTAATCTCAATCAAATGGAATTACTTAATACTACCGCGACACTTTCTATCTGCGTGAGACTGTCTTTGCCGAGAATAGTTGCATAAACTGTTTTGGATGGATTGATG